>QODF01000024.1:4842175-5098397 GCA_024372805.1 Oostethus manadensis
GTCGAACCTGCCTCAGATTCCCCAGGCACTGCTTCCATGTTGGAAGGCGTGTCGGTGGGATTGAGGAGGTCTTCAAAGTATTCCCTCCACCGGTCCACAACATCTCGGGTCGAGTTCAGCAGCGCGCCATCCCCACCATACACGATGTTGACTGTGCACTGCTTCCCCCTCCTGAGATGGCGGATGGTGGTCCAGAATCTCTTTGAAGCCATCCGGAAGTCGTTTTCCATGGCCTCTCCAAACACCTACCATGTCCAGGTTTTTGCTTTAGCGACCGCCAGAGCTGCAGCTCTGCACGGACAGATGTAGTTAGTCCAAAATGGAATACATTTATTCTGCTCCAAAGTGAATTAAATCCATTCTGCTGCTTAAAATTCAACACCACCTTGTAATGACAACATAAAAAAATGTTTAATGTTTGTAAATGTATCAAACAATAACAATAAAAAGTATTCACAACCTGTTTCATGTGGCAGAAAATAGAGCTCAGTTACATCCGTTGTCCACTGATGTTTGTACGCCTTCTTTGATGTCCATTTGTTATAAAGTTAGTTGATTGGACATAATTTGACAAATGCACACATCTTGCAAAAGGTCCTAAAGGGGACAAGTGCATGTCAGAACACGAACCAGGCCAGCATCTATAGACCTCTGAGACAGGATTTTCTGGAGGCACTGAAACATTTCTGCTGCTTTGAAGGTTCAATGAGCATAGTGGCCTCCGTCATCTGGTCTCTTCCTAAAGCTGGCTGGCCACCTAAGAAGGGTCTCAGTCATTCACTATGAACCCGATGGTCACGCTGACAGTCCAGCATTCCTTTTTGGAGAAAGAACCCACCAAAAAGACAAAATTCTCTGCAGCAACCAATCCGTCAGCCTCGTATGGTAGAGTAGCCGAAAAAGGCACACGGCAGCCCGTCTGAAAAAAGAAAAACCCTAATCCAAAGCATGTTTCACCTCGGACTGGGGCAACGGTTCATCTTTCAACAGACTTGAATCTCATTGAACATTTCTGGAGAGATGTAAAAATGGCTGCACACCAACACTTTGTATCCAACCTAATGGAGTTTGAGGCGCTGCAAAGAGGAATAGGTGAAACTGTTCTAAGAAGATTGTGGCTGTGAATGCTTCGCTTTCATGTGATTTCTTAGTTTCCATCCAGCCATCTATTTTCTACGGTGCCTGTCCTCATTGGGGTAATGGGTTAGCTGGAACCTATCCAAGCTGACTTTGGGCGAAAGGCAGGCTACGCCCTAGTCAGCCAGTCACAGGAAACAGCAAACGGTTATTAATCATGTTGTCATTATGGGGTGCTGTGTGCAGAACTTTAGATAATAGGTAATAGCTTATCCAATTATAAAATACGAAACAATGAGTTTCAGACACTGTGATCCTTATGTCGTTTAATGTATGAGAGAACACCTGCACCCCCCCCCCCCCACACACACACACACACACGTCATAAGGGTCATAAACTGTGTTTTCTCACAGCAAGCCGTCATTATATCTTTTTAGCCCCTCCCCACTTCAAATGTCACTTTTCAAATCCACACCCTGTACCTCCTGCCATCCTTGAAAAGGTCACAGCCTCTGAAGTCCATTAACAACATTGCTACTTCTTCCTTTATTTCGCATGAATCATTCAGGCTTCCTGTTATCACACATAGTGGGTGGATCTGTCAGAAAGGTATTCTTTTAACAAGACATTTTGATTTTGCTTCATCCTGAGAGCCGTTTGTAATAGTTTGAAATTCACATGTCAATAGGGTAGCCAGAATATGAGAAACAGCTCTCAGTATGATGCACTGCATACTACAACCTCTAATAAACTTAAAAAAGAATAAAAACTTCTCATCAATCCATTATTATCATTATGAGGCAGAATTCATCTAATTCATTGGATTGGGCAGGTGTGCCCAATGTTTCTGTCAAACTTAAGTGGCTGAACATCTTTGTCTTTTATTTATTGTTTCTTTCCTCTTCTGTCACGTGAAAACTTGGGGTCTTTATGGCCTCATCTACTGATAACTTTTATGAGTGTTTTTTGAGCGTCAGACAGAACAGTAACATGGTAAGTGTGCGTTAAACATCACAAACAGAACAATGTAAAATTGCCTGCTAAAAATGATTAATATAAATATATATATGCATTTGATACAATAACATGTATATTTGGGTCCAGGTCAAAAGTGAACAGGGGGTTTGCAACGTGACAATACTTTTAAGAGCACTCTATCAAAAAGAGTTACCTTCAATTTAGTGGTCAAATAAGTTTTGACTCCAACTGGGTTTTCATTTGGTGGAAACGGGCAAAATGGCTCTTTTGACGCTAAAGGTTGCCAACGCCTGGCTTAGAGCAACAACAACAAAAATAAAGTACATTATAATTGACTTTTATTTTTCAAAACATTGAGTAGACATGAAAGTTGGCAGTAAAATTAATCAAAACTAAGCTAAAGTGTGGAAGCAAAAGGATTACAACAAAGTGACCAAGCCAAGAGGATTAAATGACTAAACAGAGCTTTGGGATTTAGATGGAGTTATATGGGTGCAAAGAACATGAGGCATTGTAGGGTACTTTTAGATTTTACATCAATGATTGTCAACTGGTGGATCACAACTCAAAAGTGGACCCTTTTTTCACTTCAGTGGGTCACGGGTATCACGCTTTTATTCTGAAGAGAATTTTTTGTGTGCAGCAGAGTGTTGTCTATTAAACCTCCTTAAGGTGGTGAAAACACTAGTGCTTTTTTAACCTTGCGTTCATATAAGACGACCAATATTTGTTTGTATATTGTGGCCATCTTGAATCGCACAGGAAATAGCCAGAGGCATCTTCAGCTTGCTTTAAAATAATGCTCGTTATGTGAAAGCCATGAGTCAGTAACACTCTCTGCCAACACGGCACAAACGGACAAAAGGTAAACATCATATATACAGCAAACAAAACTAACACAATAGGTCAACACAAATGGAACAGACAATGCAACTAAACAACACAGACTATGCAGGTATCAAAATAACGCTTACACACTGACAAACGTTACAGTTGTTCCGCTTTTATTACGGTGATTTGGTTCCAGACCTGACCGTGATAAGGGAATTTCCTCGGAAAGTCCATCCATCCATATTCTATACCGCCAATCCGCATTAGGGTCGCAGGTGTGCTGGAAGCTATCCCAGCTGACTTCGGGCGGGAGGCGGGGTACAGTCTGGACTGGTTGCCAGTCAATCGCAGGGCAGACATACAACCATTCACACTCTAATAGACAATTTAGAGTAACCAATTAACCTAACATGCATGTTTTTGGAATGTGGGAGAAAACCGGAGTACCCGGAGAAACCCACACACGCAAGGGGGGAAGATGCAAACTCCACACAGACATGCCCAACGGAGATTCGAACCCTGAACATCCTGACTGTGAGGCTGTTACAACCCTTAAGTAATATTGGCTATAGGGTTTCAGGTCAGCAACACAACAACCAAAATATTGCAGAGGAGCCAGAGCAACATGGTAGTTAAGGCTATTGTTTATTCAGGTCACCTAAACTCATGCTTACCAAAAATTAACAAGAAATGTGGGGGAGGGGGGGGCGGACTAGGAGGTTGTGCCAAACAAAATACAAAAGATACAATAAAACCAAGCCTGCCCTACTCACTGTTTGTGAAAAGAAAAGACCCAAAAACAAGGCCTGGCTAGCTTCTCTAAAAAGTGTCTGAAAAGAACAAAATACAGGAGGAGGCACCAACCACTTACCTAGTGTACCTAACAAAGCTCTTCTACGTGAGTGAAAATGTACAGGGTACCCCGGCTTACCTGTCCACACTTCCCTCCACATGCACACAACATGACACAACCTGGCAGATTACAAGCAGCCCAGTAGAGAGAGAGAGAGAGAGCCCAGCTGTGTCTTCCTTATAACCTGGAGGCTGGCCAGTGATTGGTTGAGTCCAGCCAGGTAGCAGCTCGCCTGGACTGCATAGGTGAGCCCGTCAGGCAATCTCCACCTGGAGCACAGAAGGAGAGGGGGAAGGGAGAGCAGGCAAAAAAAAACCTACAGAGGACCTGACTTCGCCGGGCCGGGCACGTAACACCCCCACCCATACAAGTCCAAACTGGACAAAAAAAAATGTTTGGAACCACTAGGAACATTATCCCCACCTACACAACACGTGGTAATGCATCTGCTACAACGTTCTCAGAGCCCTTTTTATGCTTGATTTCGAGGTGCCAGTTTTGAAGTATGAGTGACCATCGCATAAGGCGCTGGTTGTGGTTATACATTCTTGCGATAAAAACAAGAGGATAATGACCTGTAAAAACCTGGACAAGTTTTACAGGAGATCCAAGGTAGAACTCAAAGTGCTGCAGAGCATACAACAAAGCCAGCGTTTCCTTCTCGATGGTGGAATATTTGGGTTGGTTAACACGATGTCATGTGTGATAACAGATGTTTGGGCAGGTACATCACCAAACAAGCTGGGAAATTCATGCAAGAGGCTTTCAATATCACAATAGTGGTCACTAGGAAGGTGAGCTAGGTAGTGGGTCAGGTTAGCCAATATTTCACTATTACACAACCTTAGCACAGAAGGGGAGGGGGAAGGGAGAGAGGCAAAAAAAACCCTACAGAGGACCTGACTTCGCCGGGCACGTAACAGGGGCCAACATGCTACCCAGTCAGCCACCGTGCACCCCCATTTCCGCAAAGTAGTATTCAATATTAATAAACAGAATATTTTTGTAGTTAGCGCATAAAAAACTTAAATATGGGGTTTTGCATTATTAGAATCCCGCAGACATCAAATAATGGTCACTACTAAAGCACACTCCTTTGCTTTTTCTTTAGCATTTGTTCAATTGCACCACAGAAGCGTAGCAACAATTGCAAAGGAAAAGTGTCTTGCTACTCACTACAATATGATCACCATAGGCCACTAGGTGATGGCGTTGCTCTGCAAACACCTCCAAGTTATCACTTCATTGCTAGTTTCACTTTGAGTTTGATTACACAGTGATTATGTTATGTTTATAATTGCATGACTGCTAAGAATGTTGAAAATGGTGCTGCAGTTACACTCAGAGCTGCCCCGACCTAAAGTGGCACTCCGATTTTGAATGGCACCCTCCCCTATTTACATATGTTTGGGAAAAATGAATGGCATTTTTTTTACTGTTGTCTTTTGCTTTTAACATAAGGTGTCACCAAATTGACATTGTTACCACATAACTAATTTGAAAAACATAAAGTAAAAATGCCATTATATTACTAAACAAAAGCGCTTAAATGAGTGGATAAATAATAATATTAATAAATTATAAATGCAACAATTACCATCAGACACTTAGGAAAAAACACCCAGTTTACACACAATAACTCATAAGCTACATTTACACTATGCAATTTTAGAAAAGTCAAGTGGTAAACAAAAAAAATGTCACCAGCCCTGAGCCGAAGAAGCCAAAAGGCTGTCCGTCAAGAAACAGGACAATCCTCGGCCCAAGTGAAGGTTGTTACTGGTGCAGAGTACAGTCAATCAGACAACCTCTGCTAGAGAAGGGTTTTAAGAACAAAAAACATCTTCAAACGGCTCGTCTCCTTCAGTGCCACAAAATTGCCCGTTTGGAATTTGCACAAGATCACCAAACATGGGACATTGAAAGGTGGAAGATCTAAAGTCAGTAACATCCACTCCTCAATGTCTGGCCTTCCCCTTAAGTCTCCCTCCGTCTCCAACTCCTAATATTGAAAAATCTAATATTGATAGAGAAGCTGTGCAAAAAGACATTTCTGAAGTAAGGAGGGCAAGTGATGTCTGTTCAAAACAAGTGAGTAATAGCACTTTGAATAAAAATTATTAAATGGAGAAATATACACAGGACCTGAAACAGCACAAAAGTTCCACAGAGATAAAACTGACTACAAGGACAAAAAAAAATCTACAATTGGAGCAGAGGACACAGAGAAGTACGGGAGTTGGGTCCCCAATAAAAACAGTGTTATTGAACTTCACAAGCAGTGAAGATGAAGACTACACCATATATTCAGCAACATCTTCACAGGATTTTTTAGACTCTCAAAGGGAGTCTATTCCACCAAACCAAAGGGAGGGGAAGGAGATGCACAATGAGGAGGTACAGAGAAAACGACGAGAAAAGAAAAAACAAGGAACCTAGAAAGTGTTCAGGTTTTTGTCCAAAGTATTATTGTTTGTCCCCACTTACCCTGCAAAGGAATTTGACACAGAGATTGACCACTACCTTCTACAGGAACCTACACCTGAGGACAAGTACTACAGGTTCAAGTCAGACCAGTCTCAATGTACAAATGTTACAATTTAAACCTAAATCCACCTTTGTTACAGAATGTTACATTATATACATTTGCTAAAAAAGTAAATTTTTATATTTATTATTTGTGGGCCGTACGGTGAATGAGTGGTTAGCACATTGGCCACACAGTCAGGAGATCTGGAAGACCTGGGTTCAAATCTCCGTTGGGCATCTCTGTGTGGAGTTTGCATGTTCTCCCCGTGCGTGTGTGGGTTTTCTCCGGGTACTCCGGTTTCCTCCCACATTCCAAAAACATGCATGTTAGGTTAATTGGCGACTCTAAATTGTCCATAGGTATGAATGTGAGTGTGAATGTTTGTTTGTCTATATGTGCCCTGCGATTGACTGGCGACCAGTCCAGGGTGTACCCCGCCTCTCGCCCAAAGTCTGCTGGAAAAGGCTCCAGCATACCCGCGACCCTAATGAGGATAAGCGGTATAGAAAATGGATGGATGGATGGATTTATTATTTGTTTAGAAATAATAGCACATCCAGGTACTTAATTATTTCATGTAAAGATAAATATGCTTTAGAAGCAATAATGAATGATGAGGCGAATGTTGCTAAAAAGGCAGATAAAAGCGGTCCTATTGTGGTGTGTGGCAAGGATATGTATGTTAAAGAGACATATCGCCAACTCAACAATTTCATACACGTCTTACCTATATCCATACTATCCATCCATTTTCTATGCCGCCAATCCTCATTAGGGCCGCGGGGATGCTGGAGCCTATCCCAGCTGACTTCGGGCAGGAGGCGGATACACCCTGGACTGGTCGCCAGTCAATCGCAGGGCAGACAAACAAGCATTCACACTCACATTCATACCTACGGACAATTTAGAGTCGCCAATTTACCTAACATGCATGTTTTGGGAATTTTTTAACTGTGTTATCTAGTAAACTAAAATACTTTAACTTCTCCAATGAATTCAATCAACTCATAATGCCTTATTTGGCACACCGCTCCCAGCTAGTTAAGGTTAATGATCATAAATCAATGACCTTACCATTGAATACTGGGGTCCCACAAGGCTCCATACTTGGGCCAATTATGTTCAGCCTGTCTATTAACGACCTGCCTTTCATCTGTGACCACTGTGATACCATCATGTATGCAGACGATGCTGTTGTCTTTGCACATGGTAAAAATCCAGATGATGTTGCAAACAAGCTAACAAAAACAATGTCAAAGGTCACATCTTGGCTGAATCCTTACTGTTTACAATTGAATGTTTAAAAACTAGTTTGTATGTTTTTCTCCAAGAATCATCGTGACATACAAGCAAATAGTTTTATTTCTGATCAAAAACTGAAAACTAACCAAATTTAAATATCTAGGTTTATATATTGATCCCCATCTTTCCTTCAAGTATCATTCCAAGACAATTAAGAGAAAAATCAATTTTAGTCTATCAAATTTCAAATTAGAGACTGTATATATCAGCAAAAATTGTATTTTTATTCAATGTTCATGACTCACATTACCTACTGTCTCTCCACATGGTCAAATACACACCACTCGATCATAAAACCTCTGGAATCATTGTACAAAAAAGCACTTAAAGTATTAGAAAGGGAGCCTTTAAATTATCACCATTGTCACATCCTACACAAATATGAACTGCTTAGTTGGGAAAATATGTTGAAACTGCATCATATCTGCTTAGGACACACAATTGTACATAGTTTAACTCCACCTTCTCTTTCCTCCTTTGTCCCTATGAGAAAAACATCATTCAGCCAGGCTGTGTTCTCTTTTACAGCCTCACATCACTGGAACTCAGTTCCCCAACCAGTGAGAGAGGCCCCTTCAATTCAGTCTTTTAAAATAAAAACCAAAAAGTGGCTTATAGAATCACAAAAATGCAAGCATTGACAGTAGTATTCTTGTCTCACCTCATAATTCTTTACTGTTGTAAATATATAATTGTGTACTTGTAATGTTATGTATTTTGCTAAATTGATACTGTATGGACTATTACTTGCAGGATGTCTATTACCATCTGGCAAGGGGACTGCCGATGAAAACTAGCCTTCTGGCTAACTCGATCTTGATCTTCTAAGTCTTTCAGTGGAGCAGGAGAGTGACAGTAATCTTCCCTGAAACTGCTCTTCTGTTGGGAGATGATGCTGTGCATTGGATGATGCTGGTTGTCCATGATGGACTGGAGCCCAGCTAACAGGATTAAACAAACTATCAAACAAAATTTGAGTATTATTGAGAGTAATGAAAATCTTAAGAAAAATATTTCCAGAGACTCCACTTGTCAGTTTCAAAAGGTGTCTGACTCAGATAAACTGGTTCATAGCTACCAGCTACCAACCAACAAAACAGACCTAAATCTAGACCAGTTGGTTCATATAAATATAATAAGAGTTATTATTGCACAAATACAGTATATGGCAAGCATAGACTTTTTTGGACAATCATTCACAACAGAAACTTAACCATTTTATCAATTGCAAGACTTCATTGGTTGTGTATAGACTGGAAAGCCAGATTTGTATTCATTTACGTCTTCTATATTGTAATGTCAAAGAGACGACTACAAGACAGACTGGACTATATCGCAGTTCACCTTCAACGGCCAGATCATCACTGTTTCCTCCAAAGTCACCAGCCTTGGAGTTTGGTTTGACCCACAAAATTACTGCATGGACACGCTGTCTGATTGCGGATTGAGTACAAAAATCCTTCTGCTCACTCATAAATGCCTCACTGGGCAGGCACCAACTTCTGCCCGTCACCTCAAATCTTCACGCAGCGTGCTCATCCAAGTGCAGGTTCCCCAAACCAGGCTTTGGACCATGGCGAACCGAGCCTCGTGTGCAACTGCACCATGGCTCTGAAGTGGCCTACATTTACGGCTACAAAAAGTACAGAGTCTGCACTCTTTTAAAGCTCATCTCAAGACTGTTGCTTCTTTTTAACATTATTTTAATTTGTAGTATTTTGTTTGTTTTTGTTTATCTACAGCACAGCGCACTTTTAAAATTCGGTGGTGTCTCAGAAGCTATTATACAAGCATAAAGCTTTTGAGCTATAATCTAAAACTTTTGATTAGGAGTGTATGCAACTATAAGTAAATCCTATGAACAAAAACATACATTTGTTATCATATGTAATAATATTAATTAGACCTTTTCCATTTTAAAAGTTCACAGTAATTACTAAAGCATATTTTATTCATCTCCGGGAGAAATTCACATTTCCAGCAGCTGTGCTAAAAGGTCATAATAAACTTAAACACTTAATCACAACATAATACAACCAAGGCAAGACGGGAAAGATAAAAAATATAAGAAAATAGAATAGGAAAAAATTAAAAAATATGGAACATAACATTTAACACTTCTGTAGTGCAAAACTACATAATAAGTTAAAAAGTCCAGTCCTGTTCTGTTTTTATTGCTCCTCCTCTGTTGTGTTAAGAAGCCGTATGGTGTGGGGGAGGAATGATCTTCTCAGCCCGTACAGTGATAGTAATCTGCCACTGAAACTGCTCTTTTGTTGGGAGATTATGCTGTGCGCGGAATGATGCTAGTTGTCCATGATGGAAAGGAGCCTACTCAGTGTCCTTTGCTCTGCCACAGATGTCGGGCTGTCCAGCTCAGTGCCAATGACAGAGCCTGCCTTCCTCACCAGTTTGTCCAGGCGTGTGGCGCCCTTCTTCTTGAGGCGTCATCAATCAACATTCATTTTTTAAATTTTCTCTGGAGCTTAATACGCCCTTAGCATCTGCTTATATTGCCTAAAGGGCCAGATGGCCCACATAATACTGTTAAAGGTTCAGTTAAGTAATTAAAATGCATATTTGTAACATTTAGCAATTTACAGTATAGGTCTGTCTGAGTTTAAAAGGTTACTGGTGTGCAAAATCTTTCAGCAATGAATGGGGTTAGCTTTTCTTTTGGCTTTTCAGTCACTTTTCAGTCTGCTGTGGTACTTTGTACTTTTGCAAAGAGACATATCAGTCAGCCTGTTCTTTGTCAAGCTCACCATTGTCAGATAATGAGATTTTCTACAACATATGATTTTCCCTGGAACAAATTATTTGATAATGGGGGAAAAAAATCAACCCTGTACTAGCTCCCATTAAAAGGCCCAAAAATGTAATACATTTTTGCTCAATACCGGTATATGCTTCTCTCATGCCAAGCCATCCCTGCAGTTTCTGACAATATTGATTGTCTTATAACTACTCCTTTCCAACTGACTTGGCTGCTGTTCAAAGTTTCACTCAGACTGCTTTTTTCTTTTTTTCTGACAAGTGAAACCACACACTGTTGAGAGCAAGTAATTTCTCTTACATCACAAAGTGAAACATGAGCTGAAAGAGGAGGGCCTTCATAAGGAGGATGTAACATATTAGGAGGACGGGTGCAGGGAACAGTCAACTGTAAGCTGGAGTTTCTGGTGTACCTACCGCTGTGTACATCAAATGTTACGAGGTCCTGTGAGACACTGGTTTGCGACTACATTGAATGCCGACAAGTTAACCAAAAACGGTCACAGGTTACTGAAGCCCAGTACTGGCAGACAGGTAAGGCAAATGAAATAGCCTTGGGTGTTTTGTTTGGTGTTATGTAACATACGTTAACTGATTTTAGCAATAAGTAAGATGACTTTATGACTTGGGTCACATCTGTGGAGAGTCATGTGCGCTGTACTGTATTCAACTGAATGTTCCTAACAATCTGCCCCCTTTCTTACACGTCAGCCTTTATGTGATCCAGTTCCATTACTAAATGCAGCTATACGGTATAAACGGTATGATTAATTTTGTCTGACACATTGCTGGCTACATTAAAGAGCTTTGTGCAAGTCTGTAAAGAACAGAATGGGATTTCCCCATATGCAACTTACGTTTAAAATGGAATGTAGCAATGCCCGTGTGAACGTCTACCTTAGCTGAGGCCTGTCAGGAGCACCTGGATGGTCTGACTCTGGCTTGCAGTGTTGATGTTGTCTGGTTAGCAGTGACTCTTTCACCAGCATGTTAAAGGAAAACTGCACTTCTATGGGAATTTTGCCCATCATCCACAATCCCTAAGAGAGACAAGAACACAGCTTTCCCTTTTTTGTGTGTTCTAGCTCAGGTGTTCAGGTGAGGAAGAGTATTTTTAATGTACAGTGTATATTACAGATCTACCAATATGGGTTAACAATGAATAATAAATAATAACTAATACCGTATTTTTGGGACTATAGAGCGCATCGGAATATAAACCGCACCCACACATTTTTTTGAATTTCTTTTTTTACTATATGACACTTATTTACAAATTAGATATGTTATTTAGACAGAAGGGACAAGAAAGGAAAAGAAGACACAGAAAGATTTGTGAATGTTTGGTTATATACCTTGTTTCCAAACATGACCTGTAACAGGGCAGTAAAACGCCTCAGACGTAACAGAAAAGTCATTGTTTTTATTCATCCTCTTCACTGAAACCCCTGAAGTCATCTTGTTCTGTGTCTTTGAAGAGTGGAAGAGCCTCACAACATCTCCATCACACACTACTTCAGTCTCTCTGTCGCTCTCAATGTCACTTTTCATCTCCATGATGAGGTTGTGGAAAAAAAATTGCGTTCGTGCTGCGTTTGTCTTCGAGCACATCAAAAACTACCCCCGACTTCTTCTACACACTGGACGCATCTGCGCGTGCCCAAACCCTAGTGCATTATGGGAAACGATCATATTTTAGGCATTACGTTCAAACAAGTTGCACATTTAAACAAGTTAAAGTAATAGTAGTAAGTTTTCAAGAAAAGAAGTCGTAATTTAACCTTTGACCCAGGTCAAGAGTCACACAAGAACCCTGTGTTTACAGCTGTCTCGGGCAATGCCTGTTAAATGCAGCATTAACATCATCAAGATTTCGAGAGTTAATTCATAAATTGACAACAATGTTTTATATTTAAGAGAAAAGATCATCATATTACAAGAGCAAAAACGTAAATTTACAGGCATAAAAGTCGTAACGTCATTTTACAGGCATTTCCAGAGACAGCTATGAACGGGGGAGCTGTATGTGGAGGCGTAAAAGTGGGCGCTGGGGTATAAAGAGTGTAGCGGTGAGATGTTGCCACCTCATACTAAACTGGTTGTGACCAACTGCTCTGTTTTGCTGTCCCGTTAAAATAAAAGATTGTCTAAAGCCAGGGGGAAAGTTTCCTTCCTTGACTGAGACAGCTATGAAAAGCTACCTTTAGGTACGTGAAGGTAACAGTGAGACGATGCTAATCATGATGCTAACCCAAGCTAACCTGTTTGTACCCAACTGCTCTGTTTTGCTCTCTCATTCTTGTCTTGTTTTTTTCTTGTAAAATTATGACTTTTAATCTCGTAATATCACGACATTTAATTTGGAAATCATACGTTTTTTTTTAATGTGGCCCTGATATCCCGTCTGAAAAAAGCAATATTTTAGCTGCACCGTGTCATAAGCCGCAGGGTTCAGAGTGTAGGGAAAAAAGTAGCAGCTTATAGTCTGAAAAATATGGTAGTTAAGGACGATGATAACCGATTTTTGAAGGCGATATTCATTTGCAGTAAACGTGTAAATATTGGGGTAAAATGTTGAATAATACAAACACTTAACTTTGTTTAGGTGCCTAAAGCATGTTTATTTAACCAAAATAGCTCCAGAAGAACATGGAGTTTCCGGACTTAGAAGTGCAGTGTCTCTTAGAGGAAAACTTCCTGAAAGGTTTCCACTGTAAAAGTTTGTATATAACTTATGTTTTTTTTACCTTCAAACACTGCAAAAAGTACAGGGCGTTAGTTAACAGGCTAACTAGTTGGGGCCACATGCTGACATATGCTCAACTTATCATGCTTCATTTACGACAGCATTTGGGAAGCCTAAAGTTCATTTATGATTTATAAAATGTTATATTTTACAATAGCAGCGACCCTATCATTGAAAACTACGTTGCTACATTATCAATAATTCATGTGACAAAAGCTACATAAAGAAGTGTAATAGTTGCTACAAGTGCAGTAAAACTTCTTACAGAACTCAAACAGCCTGTAGGGCTTTAATGAGCACACACTGGATTTGTATATTGTACTATTATATCTAAATCACTCCTGAATTTGACTTTCTGTCACACACTTCTTACTAGTCATTCACAGACATGTCGGCGGTACTGCGAGCTAGCAAAGCTGCCGCTATTGTTATTCTGCTGTTCACGCTAACGTTAGTCGTAGCTGTGAAATGTAGAGCACTTGAATGTTTGTTACAATTTTCAGATAGTTCTCCATGTTTACTTTGTGCATGCTCTCTCGGCGTTTTCCACACCAGAAAACTTCCATCGCTGCGGGAGGGGCGGGGGGCGTGAGGACAGCCTCTGCTTCGGATTGGCTCTTCCACTTAGGCTGGGGTTGTTTCTTGCTTAGCCAATCAGATGGTGCTGTGGGTGGAGCAATGGAGCACAGGAGTGGCAGGAGAGATAGAGAGACGTCGAGACGTCTGATCCGAAATAACCCAGTTTTAAATGGATCGGTCGACCACTGGTAGTAAATACTTAAAATTTTATGTCATTACAATTTATGTAAGTCAAAATATGGTCCATTATTTTATTCAAAAAATAATCTACAGTTAGAAATCTGCTTTTGCATGTTTATGTTGCGAGCCGTGACCCACATTGACAGTCCTTGAACACACCATCTGACTTTGTCCCATGCTGCACAGATAGAAACAGATTTTTCCCATTTTTCTTTCATCTCATATTTGGTCCCAAATGCTAATACTAAGTGGGAATGCGTAAAGGCAAGATTTTATTATGTTATTGAGTGCTAAGTATGTAAACACAGAGCTGATGAAAATCTTAGATATGATCTTTTGCACATTTGGATCTTAAGGTTTTAGGTAGTTCTACAACCAGCCGCTGTTTCCACTTTGCCAGGGAGCATCAAACATGGGACATTGAAAGGTGGAAAAAAGTTGTATTCTCTGGTGAGAAAAAAATGTAACCTTGACGGTCCAGATGTCATCCAATGTTACTGGCATGAAGGGAGATCCCACCTGAGATGTTTTCTACCCGGCACAGTGGAGGGGGGATTTTTCATTCAGTGGAATACTGGAGCTTTGGGTGGTGCTGGGTCGTCAGACGGCAGCTGGTTACGTGCAGATATTGCAGGGGGCATCCCTCATGACCGAGGGCTATTGTCTGTGTGGTAACAGCTGGGTTTTTCAACAGGACAACGCTGCAGTTCACAATGCTCGCTTGACGAAGGAATTCAGGGAGAATAACAGCACTCTTTTGGACCATCCCTGCATGTTCCTCTGATTTAAATCCCACAGAGAAAATTTAGGGATGGATGGCAAGGGAAGTTTATAAAAATGGCCGTCAGTTCCAGACAGTTGATGCCCTTCGTGAAGCCATCTTCAAATGGGGCAATGTTCCCACTGGCTTCCTGGAAACACTCGCATCAAGCATGCCCAAAAACAATTTTTTAAGTGACTAAGAAGAATGGTGGAGCTACTCATTACTGAGTCCTGAGAAATTTTTTTGTTCTGGTATGGAGAGCTTTTTGTCATTTTTTCAGCGATGGTCTTAAACTTTTGGTCAGCTGATAAACAGCCTATTTCAGTTTAATTGTTGTTTTCAATAAATTACTTTTTCACAGTGCTTTTTGTCGCACTCCTTCTTGCTTTTGCATATTGTAGCTCTACTTAAAACCTCATTAAGGTCCAAATGTGCAAAAGGTCAATTCTAGCAATTTTTCATCTGTTCTTAAGATTTTGATCAGGAGTGTATCATTTAAGCACAAAATAACAAATAAAATAACAAAAAATAAGCAACTCATTTGCACATAAAACACGTACTGATTGGCCACATCTCCTTCATCCGCATACCTTCTAGAATTATATTTTTATACATTATTTTAAAATGTCTCATATTTGTACATTGCTTGAATTCCACACAAAATCCCGTCAGAAGTCTCACCCCGCATACTGATAAGCAATTCATGCTAGCCTGTTTTGACACACATCAAACTGCCAAGTTATAATCTTCTCTTTGAAAAACAAACTCAAGGCTCATACTGGTGAATGGTGGGTCTGTATTCATTTTTGTACATTTAAATTTATTATTCCACAAACCCACGCTCACACAGGGAGATGCCCAAACAGATTCGAACACTGATCTTCCAGAGCTCCTAAATGTTTGGCCAACATGCAATATTGGCAAACAATAATTAAAACAATAAGACATTGTATATTTTTAATAAGAAAAAAAAATCAGGCCAGGGTGAGGGATGAGCCCCTACAAGGTTTCTGTCTGCATACCCTTCAGTAAGTGGGTAGTCATGTTCCTGCATATAAATGTCCTAAGTGCATACACACAAACATATAAAAGCAAATGTCTCAGAAGCGACCGACAATCTGCAGTCCCTCTGTGGTTGCGGTATGCAATATGTTGAACGATGGCGAATGTTAGTAGCTAAACGCTGCCGAGTCACTATCACTTGCGGACAACAAACATAACTAATGTGGATGCTGGACGTGACTTAGCTGCTCCGAGCAAGAAGAGAGCAGGATATAAGGCTTCAAGCACTTGCGAAAGTTAGCACACCTTGTTCAGAAAATTTACTCTCTAATGGGCACTAGACCTGGGACGATAAAAATGGAATTAATCACACAGTAAATGAAATTTAATCGTGTCATGTGCATGCATGTGTGTTTTTTTTGTCTCTTGCTTCCAAACAGGCAGAAAGAGAGTTCACTCTGTACATTGCTTTCAGCATCGTGGTGCGTTTGTTCCATAAAACAATGACACAAACAAAGTGAGCTTTTTTGACAGTCATACTGTTTCTTGGTCTTGATGCGTGTAGGCGGGGCCACTAGCATACACACAGAGTGCAGAAGTGTGTTATATTGTAGAAATTAAATTAGCAGATTGCAATACATTGCCATATTTTTTTCTGCTCATTGTTCCATTGTACTTATATACTTACGTTAACGTAGACGTTAACATCTTGTCTTGTGACAATCTATTAATTGGAGGCCCTTGCAGTACCGCTGCATCCTGAATGGGTGGGGGTGTGCACAAGCTGGAAGGTGCTTGTCACTGGCCTTCCACAGAGCAAAGCTTGTGTTTTTGTAATTTTTTTTTTCTTTCTGCAAGCACTAGCTACCAGAGAATCGAATGCATTCAATAAATTTTTACACTGAATGAATTTGACTGGAAAGATGGAGGATTATACACTTAAAACTCACCAGGAGGTGAGCAGACTTTTACAACTAAGTATCAGAACTTTTCGTGGAGAAGAAAAGGTTGCACACACTTCATTCACAAATAAAAGGTAAGAAAACAAATGTTTTTAAGTTTAAAAAAAATAAAATAGGTGATAGAAGTATCAGTAAAAAAAAAATCAAACCATATCAAGTAAAGTTATTTTTTTATCTATTTTGGTTATCCCCTTAATGAGCAACCTTTGTTAACATAAAAACCTCCATCTCTTGCCTCACCAACCATGAACCCCACGGCACACCACCGGTATTAAGTTAAGGGGCTTAAAGGAGAATGAATGAATAGTTGAGTAAACATTCCGTAGATGAACTTTAAACACCTACTGGGTCACTCATTAAAGACAAAGGCTCACTAAAAAAACTTTTGCACTCTACACCTCATCCACACACACATTTCTCTGTCTGGTTAACATGCTTATTCCTTAAACAGGCTTGAGGCACAAGCAGGAGAACTACATATTTGTGACTACCAAAGTGAAGTCCGTTAGCAAAGACTCATCTTTCCCCTCGCCAGATGAAGCACGTATCTTTTCCACCGCTGACCCGCTTTGCCATTTGCGGGGGCACCCATGGCAACGAGATGACGGGGATACACGTGTTGGAACAAATGGAGAAAAACAAGGTAGATGAGATCGGGCATGTTTCTGTAATGACTGTGCTTTCCAATCCGGAAGCTGTTAAAGTGTGTAGAAGGTACATGGAAACAGATCTCAATCGTTGCTTCACCAGTGCTTTGCTGAGGTATGATGGGAAAAAAAGGCTACTCGAGTCTAAGATACTGTATGTCACACTGGTAACTTTTGTCTGTCTTTGATTTTTATTGGCACTTCCAGCGCCCCTTTAAATGCTTCCTCGCCCCATGAGATGAAGCGAGCTCACGAGCTGAATGCTCTGCTTGGGCCCAAAGGAAGCCCAGAAGCTGTGGACCTGCTATGTGACCTCCACAACACCACCTCCAACATGGGCCTCTGCTTCATTCTTTACAACTGTGACTGGATCTCTTTGCACATTTGTAAATACGTGCAGGTACCCCATATACTCAAACCCTACAAACTGCTGGGAAATGATACGATTTTTTTTAAATTTGACCTAGAATTTTCTGGAAAGGAAAATGTATTCTGAAGGGTTTTTTCTCCATCCATCCATCGTCTGTACTGCTTGTCCTAACTAGGGTCACGGGTATGCTGATAAGCCTATTCTAGCGATTTTTTTCAGGTTACACTCTGGACTGGTCGTCAGCCAATCGCAAGGCACATATAGACACACAATCATTCACACCTATGGACAATTTAAGAGTCTTCAATTATACCTGCATGAATATTTTTAGGAGGAAGTACACAGAGAGAACATGCTCGGGTAGAACATGAAAAATCCACACAGAGATGTTCTAACGGAGATACCCTGTCATGATCTCCTAACTGTGAGGGAAACATGCTAACCACTAGGCCATTGTGCGGCTCTGGTTAGTGTTAGTGTTTTTTAAAAGAGGAAAATTGTAATGAAAAATGTAAAACTAAAACAGGAAATAAAAATTAAAATCCATAATCATACAAATAAACAAAAGTGGTATTATATTGCTTCACTGGAAATACCTATTTCATTTTGCCTCCAACATTACAATTGTCTGCAAATTGTCCTCTTTGCTATTTAGGGGTTACAATAATTCCTCGCAGTTATTTGATTCCAGACCCAATTATAATAAGTGAAAATTTGCAGGGGTGAGACTCCTTCTTTATAGTCTATGGAATCACAGGACTGCCAAATTTAAAGGAAAAGCTGTGATTTTCTAATGTGGCCGGTGTCTTTTTCATTAGATTTTCCTCTTTGCATTTCCCAGTTGCCTTACGCTGAAAAAAGAGAAAGCAATGTCTATTAAAATATGTACTCATGGCCCCACCTACAGCCTCTGCTGTGGGCGGGTCCATCCAGCATGTTAGCAGCTTCTGTCAGCAGCTTCAATATGGACTCCATTGTGTAAGACGTTCACGCAAAGTATATGAATGGTGACGTAATAGTGATGTTACTTCCGGTCACCCACGCTAAGTGCTACATTTAAACATAGTTACTACATAGTCACTGCAAGCAGGACTTGTGTGCTCAGGTATTGACTAGTCCCTGGTAGAAGGACCCGCCCACAGCAAAGGCTGTAGGTCGGTGCATGAATAGACATCTGAATAGACATTGCTTTTTCCATTTTGTGTAAGGCATCCGGTAAATGCAAAGAGGAGAAGCAAATGGGAAAGACAAAGACAAAAGAGGAAAATCAACGATAAATAGGAAAAAACAAAGACAATACACAAAAAGCAATGACAGAATGGAAAAGGCAAAGACAAAAAGGGATTAAATTTTGGCTACATTTGTATATTTTTACATTATAGATCCACTTCCTATTTCCACATATATTTCCTTTTAGTTTTGGCACTCCTGTGATTCCACAATAGTCACCTTTACATGTGTATTATCCAATATACAGTAGGAGACATAATAACAAGAAAAAGTCACACTTGTGTATGTTGTAAATGTGTTCCTGCGCTAGGGGACATAAAGTGACGTCCAGGGTTCAGAGTTGAGTTTTAGCTCTGCGTGGGTTACAGCCGCAACAGTGTTAGGTATTATTGTGACAGTTGAAAGCCTGTTGTTCCCGGTAATCAAGTCTGGTGCTTGTGTGTCCTGGAACATTACTGACCCCAAGTGAGGTGTATAGAATACTACATCTCAGCACTTTTTACTCCTCTTGTTCTGTTTAGTCCACAATTGTACCGTTTAATCTTTGCTGAGAAAAAAATGTATACAAAAATGAGAACCTATTTTTCCAGAGTAAAACCTCACATGGGACCATAGCAGTAATCGAGGTGGCTGTACCGGACTCAGAGGCCTACTCACTTGAATCTGTTGGCAAACATGGCTTCTGTAAGTGTGTGTGCGTGTGTCTGCATGAATGTGGTGATTCAGTATTAGACAGATAACCATTTTAAAAGAAAGGTAATGACAATTATTCACTTTTTATGATTAAATATAATAGAATTACAGTGATAACATTTAACCATAATGAAAATTCAAAAAATAGTCCTTTACACTGGTATTTTCTGAGGATGCAATTTGTGTCCCAGAGAGAAACCAAATTTGCCATTCGGGACAAGCGCCGTTCTGACTGTTTCTCTTTTTGTGTGTAGCGTTAGAGGTCGGCCCTCAACCCAATGGCGTAGTCAGAGCTGACATATACAACATGGTGATGGAAACATTGGATCTCATCATTGAGTGGCTTCAAAAATTCAATACAGGTGAATATTATGACTTTATTCATGAAAAAATATTTTTTCTTGTAATATTGATGTTCACATTTTTCGTAAAATATGTTATTGTGACAATTACTTTATTCATGTACAAATGTTTTAATTATTGTTACATTTTCTATTTTTTTACACCTTTGTAGTTTTTTTTTTACAAACATACTCACAAGAATATTAAGGACCAATGATTAAAAACAAGTTGTCTTCCATTTGACAGGATGCACTTTTGAGGGTGGTGAAATAGAGGTATTCAACTGGACCAAGACCATTGACTACCCAAGAGATCCCACCACCCATGAGATCACGGCTGCTATTCATCCCGAGCTACAGGTACTTTGTGTTCAAATGTTTCTACTGCACAGTACCTTGACAAAAAAGCCTTAGCACTTAAGAGTGCTCACTTGCTCTACAGGACAACGACTTCAAGCTTCTCCATCCAGGAGACCCCATTTTCCAGTCGTTTACCGGGGAGACTGTAAAGTACGAGGGAGAGGCGGCCTACCCGTTTTTTGTGAACGAATGTGCTTATTACGAAAAGAAGATTGCCTTCCATCTAGCTCAAAAAACAAGCATTAGCATCCCGTCTATCAGCAGCAGAAGAGAAATGCTTGAAACTTGAGTTACTTGTACACACAGTGTGAAAATGTTTAATGCAATGTCAATGGTACGCAATGCAGGCAAAACTGTTTGTGGACTTACTTTAAGAATCTAACAAAATGACACTTTATGAAACTTGCATGTTTTCATTGCAAACAAACATTAAGATTAGAATGTATTACACTATGGTGGACAATTAAGTTGTTGGACTATTTCAAGTATGACACAAACTGCACAATTCACCAAAAGTCCAATTTATTTGTGCAGAAAGGGTGTGCTTGTAAAAAAACTAAAAAACTGTATGTATAAGAAAACTGTGACATATTTACCTGTCTAAACATTTGCGAACATTTTCACACAAATAAGTTGAACCTTTTTTTTTGCTATAAAAAATGTCAGCCTCTTTTAAAAGGCTTGTACAGAAGTACAAGCTACACATTACTAGTGGTTTTACAAATAACTGTCACAAGGACAAATTTCAGTAGCATTCAGATGCTAATCAGTTTTAATCACCGACATTAGATACATGAAGTATAATACAGGTACGAGTAGTTACATGTGAAGCGATGACAATTATAAAAAAAAAAATGCATGCCACCCCACATTATAATGATGACGCTTTGAAAAAAGCTAAACTTGGGGGTGCAGGTCAAAAGTTTCAGCAAAGTTAAGAGCAAAGTGAATAGAAACTATGGCAACCAAAAAAAAAGGCAATCTTCACAGCAACACCAGTAATAAATAATTCAACATTCATAGCATGCACTATAAGAGGAAAGGCTGCATAGAAGCAATAACAGTACAGAAGAGACACCACAAATGGATGTTGGATAACAGCCATTAACAGCATCTGGACAACAAACAAATGGACTTCTCCTGCCTCCCGGTGCCCTGAGACTCCATAGAATTGTATTTTAAAAAAAAGACAACTGCCCTGTTAGGCCACCCTGTAAGCGACCATGCGGGTGTAGTTCTTGCGGTGACTGCGAGCCGCCCAAAGGAACAACGCGGCCGCCATCATCTGCAGAGGGAAGGAGACGAGAGCGAGGTAGAGAGACCAGCCCATCGAGGACTCCACCCCCTTGGGAGGTATGGCGTAGTGATGAAGTAGATCCATGCTGGCCCGGAAGCAGCAGACGCAACCAAGAGAGCACAAAGCTATCAAAGTAGAAGAGGGATGCCACCAATGAGATTTTACATTTTGTCATTGCTTTTTGTGTATTGTATTTGTCTTTTCCATTTGATCGTTGATTTTTCTCTTTTGCTTTTGTCTTTTCCGTTTTCCTCTTTGCATTTACCGGATTTCTGACGCTAACTGGTAAAAGCTATGTCAATTTGTGGAAAGGCTGGGGGCGGGTCCTTCTGCCAGGGTGACTAGTCAATACCTGATCACACGATTCCTGCTTGCAGTGGCTATTTAGTAGCTATGTTTAAATGTAGCTCCCAGCACGGGTGACGGACAAAAAGTAACATCGCTATCACACCACCATGCACATGTTTGTCTGAACGTCTTACACGATGGAGTCCATATCGAAGCTGCTGACAGAAGCGGCTAACAGGCTGGATGGGACTGGTCACCCTGGCAGCACCCCTTTGCTGTAGGTGGTCCATGACTGTTTACAGTATAGGTTCTGACTGAAGGCATCCATACTATGAATAAACGCGTGGAATTATGTACTCAACAAAAAATGTGTGAAATAACTTTAAATATGTATTCTATTTTATATTCCTCCAAGTAGCCAGCCATTTTGTTTTCCCCTTCACAGACGTGCCTCGTTTGTGGAATTTCTTGCCTTAATAATGGGGTTGGGAATGTCAGTTGTGTTGTGCAATAGTCAGCCCTATTGGACAACTGTAAGAATCCACATTATGGCAAGAACCAATCACATAAGTCAAGAGAAACGAATGGCCATCATTAATAAAAGAAGGTCAGTCAGTCCGGAAAATTGCAAAAACATTGAATGTGTCCCCAAATGAAAGAGAAGTTGTGTCCAAATGTTTGGCTTGTACCGTACAGTACTCTAAGTTTCCACCGCACCAATAAAGTCAAATGACATTACAATTTGTTAGTGTTAAATATGGAAATTAAGACATTTATGCAATTTTGATATGAGATTATTTTAGGCATCTGCAGTATGAACACTCTGTCTTTATATTTTCCAAAAAAACAAATTTTTTTGTAATTGTATTTCAATGACAGTGAAATAATCAAAGGTAGTTTGCAATAAAAACAAAGGAAATTCTGTTTTTTAGCTGCTTGACATTTGCATTCGCATCGTAACTCTGTTGTTGACTCACTTGTTGTACCACTCGACCAACATTTCAGCTACTTTTCTTGAGCGGGTCGCAGCTGCACTTCTCACTGGCGTGTGTGTGAATGACAGGAAGAAAAGCTCCATCTCGCTTGGGGAGAAGGCAGCACATGTTGTTGGGCTTGTATAATTGTCTAGACGACATGACTTTTTTCCGAGGGAAAACAAATGCTTTAGATTTGGGTTAACTCGTTGTTTTTGCACTTTTAGGATGCCACTATTTTACAACAAATATTGTACTAGTCCTTCGCATTTGTGTTTTATACATTTTTAACTCTGTATGTGCCGGTCAGTTGGTGAGGAACATACAGTATTTGATATTTAAAAATAATAATAATACACATTATCATAGCAATTTTTCTTAACTGGACCTATTATACTTTGACTCGAGGACTCCTTTTCTCGGGTTCATATTTTTAATGTATGTAAACGAGAGCCTTGCTGAGAGTTTACGTTCTCTTTAATAAAGTGCAGTGATTCCCAACCACTGTGCTCATTATTGCGTCGCTAGCAGCACAGATTGAGAATAAATGCTGGTGATGTAAAGATACTCTTAACTCTCACCTGCCGCCTCAGTGGAGAAAACACCCAGGGCGTGCGTGTAGTCCACCCACGTGATCTTCATTCCCCCCTGACTAATGAGATGCAGGTGCTCATTATCAAGCGGGTGAGAAGAAGTGAATGACGCACGTCCCACCTGTACTCAGTGAAAGCGTCCAAGAGGTCGTCCGTTTTCAGCATGGCTGGGAAGTCGTAGATCTCGATGACGTGGCGAAAGTGCTCGGGGTTGATGAGCACGTTCTCGTAAGCGGAGTAGTCGTTGTGTACGTTTGTCACTGAGAAGGTCGCGCCTTCTTTCAGGTGTTCCTTGATCTGAGGGATGCATGCAGAAAAACACAGGAGTTCAGGAAGGGCACGCAAAAGCATGGCTAATGTACACCAACCTCTTCAGTCGGGTCACGTGTGGCCGTCTCATCCTTGGCATCCTCCTCCACACTCAAGTCCCTCAGACAGGAAAGTGTCTTCTCCCAGTGGAGATGTTCACCTTCATGATCACTCAAAGTCAAGTCAGCTTCCTCTCCTCTCAAGGGATCATCTCCAGGGGCGCCGTCCACAACATTGGGGTGGGATTCCTCTTTTAAGTCACAGGACGACGACTTCTCGGTGGTCTCCGACGAGGAGCATGAGTTTGACGGATTGCTGGAGGCTGAATGTGGCAACGCCTGGCGTGGTCTCTCCCGAGCAGCTTTCGGGATGTAAAGCGCTTTGTCTGGCCGCTTGGGGGCTCTGCTTCGTGTTGAAGATGGCGGTTGAGCCGGCGTGTCCTCAGCACTTCTCACTAGCTCTTCATCCAAGCTGGAGTTGCTCTCCATATCATTGTCTTCTTCCTGTACCTCACCCCTACAGAACAAATGTCCTTAGGCATACTAAATAAATGATTCTTTGAGTAACCTCAAAATGGATTTGCATTTGTTGAATGGCTATCTCTTAGCATCATCACTTTTTGGCTCACTTTTGAGGAAATGCAACCTTTTGCAACATTCTAGAGAACCTTCTAGCATGATCTCTGGCATGGGTTTTCAAGCCTACGAGGTTTGGATGCTTTTCTTCATTTTTCTCAAGCTGCTGTGCATGCCCTGAATGCCTCGCTTATCTAAGACATTCTAACCAACAATTTAGAACACGTATGCCTGTAAGGATACAGAATAGAAACCATTTTGGACATTTTTAGGCAACATATTGTCTAAATTGTTACATTGTTTATTGTTTAACATCATAAGTTCTCATTCATTCATTTTCCTATCCTCATTAGGGAGGCGGGTATGCTGGAGCCTATCCCAGCTGGCTTTGGGCGAGAGGCGGGGTACAAACTGGACTGGTCGCCAGTCAATCGCAGATCATAAGTTCTCATTTTTAAAAAGTGTCTTGAGCTAAATTAGTTTTGGCTAAATTATTTTTCAGCTTCCGTGTCAATCTGATCTGCCGTCAAAATCAGCACTGCTGTTTCTTTAACCAATCCAATTTCAGATTTGCCTCACAGGGCCAGCTAGCTGGCATACAATAAAGTCAGCATTTTTCCACGCTCTGATTGGTTCACGTTCGCCAAGTTGGTGGATGGGGTTTTGGTGGTCTGGGGGGCTGAAAATAATATCCACTGCTCTAATGCATCAGTCAGTAAGAATAATTATGCATTAAAACGTGTCAGAAACATTTGTCCTGATGTCTGGACAGCATGTATGACCTGTACCTGAGCTGCAAGGGGCAAACCACCACCTGACGCCACCAGCTCTCCCCAACTGAGAAGGTGGTGAGCTCCGGCAGGTCCTCAATGGTCCTGTGGATCAGGTATCGCAGTCTGCTGGGTAGAGGGGGGAACAGGAGGACACTGGAAGGGACACAGAGGAAGAAGGGGTCCATCCTTAAGTGAGAATAGCAAAGGTATCACCTGCTGTTATAGTTTCATCCAAACAGTTATAATAAAATAGTAGCAACCCAGTACTAACGGCATGCATGGCGGCGCCATGTTGTATTTGCAGCATGAAAATATTAAGACAAATGCGCATTGTAATTACAAAGCACGCACGTCCTTGCTATTTTTGTCAGAAAACACCATCTATCTGCAAAAATGAATAGATCCGCTAATGCAGGGCTCTCAAACGCCTGCCATGGAGAACCGAGAGCCTGCAGGCGTTCCTTCCCGCCGCTCCCTAAAGCTGGTGCTTTACTCCAAGAGCTCCTTCCCACCAACTGAAGGAGGTGTTGATCAGTACAATCACCTGCTGCAGCGACCGACCGGCTGGAGGGAAAACCTGCGGGCTCTCGGCCCTCCATGGCACGCGCCAGAGAGCCCTGCACTATGGAATGTTAGCAGACATAAGCTTGCCTCTTGGGGCTGCTCCTCCGGTATCCTTCCAGCTCCTCCAGGACCTGCTGCACGAACTCATTCTCCTCCTTTGGGAGGTAGACTCCATCGAAGCAGGGGAACGCCAATGTGAAGCTTCGAGTAGCTTCTGTAAAGTTAAGTGAGAGTATAGCTGACCTGGCGACGTAAGCTAGCACTGTTAGCAAAGGGCTAATGAAAAACAATAAATATCATGGGTTTTTTTTACTCTCACAACAGATTGTTTCCATTCATCAGAACGTTGAATTAATGTTAAAAGGCACAACGTTTAAGCAGTCGAATAAGCCGTAGAAGCACATTTTAGTTCAAGCAATCGCCGGGTGAAATGTTTGCTTGCGTCTTTTTCTGCACTTACGGTACGGGTGCCGAGAGCGGTCAAGCAAAAAGGCGGTTTGCCCTTTAAACTACGATCGTACGTGTTATTCGAACGCAATTGTTTATCACAGACTATTAATACATACCTTCTGCAATATTTACTTATTTGAATATCATACACGGATATTATTTTGTTAAAACTGCCAAATTGCAAAAAAAAAGACTTAAACCTACTTCAGTACAGTTAGTATACTTAATATAAACCAAGGTTTATATTTAACCAGGGTTAATACATATTTTTGTAATATTGCAATGATGCTAAAAACAAAAAAAAGACAGGTGGGCCATTTGAGGCCACACTTTGGCCATCCCAGATTTAAACTATTCATTCCTATTTAGATGTGTTACTGTAGCAACCAAATAAAGCATAGTGCACATGAGTGAAAGCAATACACAAGACAAAAATGTTATTTATAACAAGTACATGTGTTGTGTGTTTATTAACGTTCAATCAATGATTTTAATCAATGTTAAATGCTGTCAGGATATACAAGCAAAGAAAGTGATATGCAAGAACCATAAGGAAAGAGTCCACCACCGCATGTTTTAAGAAAAGTACACCCGCAATATCATGCATGAGTGGAACGTGGCGAGCTTTCTGTGGTTAGATGATCATACTAAACACATTCACTGGAATAACAGAGTTGATTGGTTGTATTTTCAAGGTTGGAACAAAGCATTTCTATAGAAAGGACATTTTTAACAAGTAAACATGTCAATTTAGCAGTCACAAAACATCTCTAGTTAAAAAAAAAAACACATTTGACCCCTCATCTCGATCCAATAAAAAGACATTCTTGCACAGATTTGCCTCAGCCAAGTACTACCTTCCTAACATACAGACCACTCAAGTCTAGAACAAACTCCTCTAAGAACTAGCTATTTGCAACACTACACCAGTCTAACCATTAACAAGTTACATTTTACACAATGGCACTATGTGAAAAGCCCAGTTTATACATCAGCTTGTGTTTAAAAAAAGACACATAGTAGCCACATGTACAAAGAAATGGACAGGCCATCAGTGGGGTATACAATATATAAATACAAAAAAGATCATTATATACATGGATTCAGGAGAGGCAGACATCTTGACGGTGTGTTCGGGCACATAGTGACTCACCCTGCACAGACAAAATTATGAATAAGCAGACAAATTATTACAAGGAGTATAACACTGAATTTAATTTGATATGAAATAAAACATACAATGCTTTCCCTTATCTTGCAGAGTTAATGCTGTCTTCAAAGATGGTAATTTCCACCTGAAAGATGGCCGGTTAAGGAAAAAATCAAAAAAGGGGTTGAATCTTTTGCACAACTTATTTGACATTAAAAAGGATACAACTCTGAGGCCTCGCTCTATGGGGTCAATCAGCAACAGGCCCCTGGGAGCGTATATCTGCTCATTTTGGTCCTTAATGTATCTAGACACCTTTCTTAACACCTGCACATAACACATACATACACGTGGTCAATCACCTCATATCTGGAAGCGGTGGTGGTGGTGTAAACTAAACTCACCTTTTCGTAGTGGGTCTCCACACAGAGAAATAAGGTGTAGGCAGTGAGGCAGGCCAGGATGCCCTCCATGTAGGACTTCCCCCCAATCTTCTCCGCTTCAGCATACAGGTTGTTCAAAGTCTGGATGGTCTCCTCAAAGTGCTGCTTGTCCAACTAAAAAGCAAAGGGGAAAAAACAAGTTAGGGTCGAATAAGAATTCCACTCCATTTACACCTCCAACTACGCACCCTTGATTCAAGTTCAGAAGGAAATTTGCTCTGGAATTTGCAAATAGTTCCCGAGCTGTAGTCTCTCTGGATAAACACCTTGGAGGCGACAACAGGCTTCTGGAGCTCATGTAAGCTGTGAATCTGCACCAACAAATCGACGTTATTTCACTTTGACAGTATTGGAGTGTGCACAGCTAAAGTAGCTAGTGGTTAGCTTGTCGTTGACGTTAGCAATCATCCCGCAGTATCGGATTTGATGCCTCACCCTTGCTAATAACATTTAGCTGCCGTTTGGGCAAGCTCGGCCGCGGTGAAATCGAAGAATATTCAACATTAGTTGAAATTTAAAAAAAATGCCCGTAGATGTGTTTTCTATTTAGTAAGGTACCCAAGACAACGCGGGTATGTCCGAATAGGTGTAAATACCAAAATGTCATACCTCAGCCATAGTGGACGTTTCCCACTTTGTTGCTGCGCATCGAATCTGCGCAATTACAGCGACCCACGACTCAACTTCCGTTTCCGTCTGCCTCAAATTAAAAGCTTGGCCTCGTGCAATCAATATCACTATTTCAATTTACTGTCGCAATTGTGTCAAATAAATATAAAAGGTCACAGTTATGTATTTTCCGCAACCCAACCGCCATTTTATTCAACTATGTTGTCCATGTGTCTTACAAACTCGTGCACGTGTTTGACAGCAGTTATGACTGAGGTATGGTCGGTGTGTATTTCCGGTGATGCCTCGAGAGGTTCATTTTGTTGTTACAGGATGTACATTAAAAGGTTGATGCACTTTTGTTTAAAAAAATGCCTTCTAATTGTTTTTAAAATGTATTTAACTGAAAAAGTTGGTACCATGCAGCCATCTTCTTCCGCTTATCTCCGGGGGCAGCAGCCTACCAGGGAAGCCCAGTCTTTCCTCTTCCCGGCGGATCCCAAGGCGTTCCCAGGCCAGGTGAGAAAAAAAATCCTTTCCAACGTGCCCTGAACAGCTCCCAAGGGAGGCATCCTAACCGGATGCCCGAGCTGCGGTTCTACTCGAGTCTCTCCCGGATGACGGTGCATCTCACCCTCTCTTAGAGAGAGCCCAGTCACCCTGCGAAGAAAACTGTCCACTTATACCCGCCATCTTGTCCTTTCCCCATGACATTAAAATGCAGTTTGTGCGATTAGAAAGAATTTCACATTTACTTGATGTACATTACATGGTTTAAGAAGTTAGTTCAAAGTTGGGAGACCTTGCACTATACTGGTTTTAGTTTCAAGTTCTCTGTACAGCTTTGCAACAAACATTTTCCCCCTGGTGGAATGACCAAAAAAAGAAACAAACACTGGTGTTACTTCTGACCGCAGACAGGAAGGTACACTGGCAGCAGCTTGTCTTGATCAGAAAGTGCACAAATTCAGCTATTTTACTAAAAATGTCAAGATTCGAATCATTTAGAAAATGCATTTCAATGGCTAAATGTCTGAGCCTGTGGTCACACCACTGTATTATTCTGGAGCATGCTTGAAGCATTTATTTGTACATAAACTACATAGAAACAATTGTTTGACACTTTATTGAATTGAGTCTATTTTAGTCAAACAACCCGAAGCCCATGTCATCATCTGATTCCTCAGACTCCTCCTTGACTTCTTCCTTTGGAGCAGCAGCAGCAGCTGGAGCTGCAGCAGTTGTAGCTGCTGCTGGTGCTGCTACAGCAGCAAAGGCAGATGGGTCAGCCAGGTAGGCCTTAACCTGTAACAAGACATTTCATTACTTACATTATCAGTTTGAAATAACATGTTATCACTGTTTTTACTATATCCAAACCTTGTCTGCTAGAGGGAAAGAGTAACCCGTCTCCAGAGCGATAGACAGGACTCTCTTGTAGCCATTGATGATAGTATGGGGCACAGAGGCAAGAGTAGGATAGCCGATCTGAAGACACACACTGGCAATGTTCCTCACGCCCTAAAAAAAATAAGGTACAGTGAGCAGACATACATGAAACCACAATTCAATATTTTCTCACCTCCAAGAACTTGGCATGCAGAGAGGCCTCAGTGATATCAAGCACATCTGGGTTGTAGACACTGCCATTGTCATACACTTGTTGGATGATAAGTCCATAAGAGAAGGGGGAGATGTTCAGCATGTTGAGCAGTGTGGCCTCACTGGCACCAACCTTGTCGCCAGTCTTGATTAGGCTAACATCACTCTGAGGGAAGACAATCCAGTTAGTAAGTCTTACATTGATACTTTTCTTTTGATTTCTTTAATCTTACCAGGATTTCAATGGTTCCTCTGGAGATCTTTGTGGTAATACCAAGAGCCTGGAAGAAAGAGGTCTTCTCGGGACCCAAACCTGTATTCTGGGCAGGCACGGTCACATCACAGGGGGCGATGGCTCCAGCACGGGCAGCAGCTGGCACCTGGTAATTCAAGAAATGTAACTTGATTAAATATCAGCAAATAAAATCTCTACCCTGCTTGCCATTTTGATTTTTCTGTATTTTAGTGTGAGCCATGAAAGATAATTTAAAGATACTTTAAAGTATCTAATCTGACACTTTAGTCTGTCTGAATCCATACGTCCCAGGCTGTCAAAAGGTTTGGACAGACAGGGATAGCTGGAAACAGGTTATTTTTTGCAGGGGGAACGACAAGACAGCACCACGCGAGCTGTACTGTAACCTAACCTGCATACAGAGACCCCCCCCCCACACAAAACTGATGACCAATAATTTAACACTTAACCCGTAGCAGGCGTTATAAAAGTTGCATTTAGCACTCATGTGCCTGCTATCAGGGTCTGTCTTACCTTATTGTCCAAAAGCATGTCCCTGACCTCTGCCAGATCCTCCTTGGTGAAGACAAAACCAACATTTCCTTTAATATGTGGCAGGAGCCTGATAAAATCAAAGTTTGCTGTCAAATTATTGCCACGGTGGATACAAACATCACAAATTTAGGTTTTGTCTGAAACCTTGCGTCCCTGGCTGTCTGAAGATGTAGACAGACAGGGATAGCTGGAAACATGTTATTTTCTGCAGGGGGAACGACAACACAGCACCGCACAAGCTGCACTGTAACTTTTCCTGCAATTTTAAAAGTCAAAGCATGCAGCACCATAAACTCACTTCTCCAAAGCAGAGTTGTTCTCCAGGTGGCCACGAATAGCCTTGCGCATCATGGTGTTTTTGCCCATCAGCACCACAGCTTTGCCACGAAGAGAACAACGGATGGTCTGCATCTGCTTGGACCCCACATTGTCTGCTCCGACAATGAAGCATTTTGGGTAGTCATCCAAGAGTTGCTATAATAAGACAAAAAATTGCTGTAGCAAAACATAACATTGTACCGATCAACTTATAACGCGAAAAAAATGAGAAGGCTTGTTAGACGATACCTACGATGATTTTCATAAAATAGTTGGACTTCCACGAGGCCCTGTCTTCCCTGGGCATCTTTGCAGTGCTTCCAAGGATTCGCTTAAGAGCTGTTTTAAAGACAAGGTAGAATCTGCAACCAAACAAAACATTTCGTACTTTAAGGAAAACAGCTCTAACCTGATAAACGTATTGAGTGTATTGACCACCATGACATGTGCTAAACTGCTAGCTAATGTTAGCCGACGGCTAGGAAGCTAGCGGCTTCACAGGCCACGACGCATCGTGCCAAAATACTTCCAAATCACAAACAACAATACCAGTACATTTTCGCTATCCAAAGTGAATAAATGACTGTTTATTGGGTTATTTACGCCACGCTTGAAAAATATTACGTTTATGTTATTTTCGACAGCGTGACCGAGAGAAAGAACATTCCTTACCAAACCGTAGGGTCGCGTGAAAGAAAGAGGAAGTAGAAAGCCACGAGAAGACCTTATACAAAACTGGCTGACCAATCGCACTGGAAAAATGGGCGTAAACCTGGCAGCAATTGGACATTATTAGTGTCAATCATTTTCTACCAGGATGAAGTCGTTATTACTCCCAGCCTGCAGGTGGCGGTAATATGCCCTGGGAAGCTTTTTGAAAAGCGGAAAATACCGATATGACGGCGTTTTTATAGCAAGAAAATGCCCATAAACGCAACTAAATAATCTAATAACGCTTTATAGTATATCACTTAGAATAACAAAATGACGGGTTCTCCTTTCCAAGTTCCGTCTGAAATGTGGACCCACACATTTGGATATCCATGAGTAGCAGACCAGCACCGAGTCGGGGCGACCTGCACGCACTACAAGAAACTCACTGATGGCGGATGTCTTTGGAAAAACTGGACAGTCGTTCTGCGGTTTCCAAAAGCGTACAATGATCAGTTGTGGAGCACTTTACGCCGAAGAAACATCAAGAGCGTGGTGGTGAGAAGCACCTCGCCGAGTCCTTTCCGCGCATCACCACCTCGGTTGTGGACCCAAGCTGCCAAGAGCCTCTGAATTGTTTGAAGAACTTCAGCGAGTTAAAGCGTTTGGCTGTCAGGCCCAACTGCACTTCTCTTTTCGTGGACGCGTCCACGCTCGTGTGTGACACTCATCGGCTGCCTCGCCTCGGCGTTTGTAACGTTCAATTCCCTGGTAAAAATGATGCGTATGGCATTTTATTCTTACATTGATTTGGCGCTCTTTGTCTCTGCCGACTGGCCGCAACATTAAGTACAACTGCACAATGTAAGGCATGAGTGTCAAACTTGTTTCCATTGAGGGCCACATCAGTTGTATGTGAATTTAACCTCCCAATGACGTCACTCAATTGACCATGCATTTGGTTACTTTTACTAACAAACGGATGGAAACTGATGCTTTGAAATGAAAAGTCAGATTGTCAAGGTGCCAAGCAGACATGCAGGTATTTATTTTTGATTAAAAATGCTTGGAATATGTTGTGTGATCAGATATTCAAGTTCAGAATTGTTTTGCTGTCATAATTAAATATATTTAGAAGAAAAAAGTTGAATTGTGTAAGAAAACCTACATTAAAAAATACATGAATTTTATTTTATGTCCATGTTTACTTAGACAAGCGGTTCTCAAATATTTTATTTCATGCCCCCAGATTTGAAATACTAATGAGAAACTGATATTTATATGTATTATACACTCTATAATATTATTATAGTGTATAGTATTATACACTACACCGAACAAATTCAAGAGTCAAATTGCATGCTGAGTAAGATAAATTAGTACATGTTGGCAGGTCTGCACAAACATTCAAAGTACTCCTGCCGCCCACACCCCCCCCATGGGTGCCCGCCCCACTATATGAGAAGCACTGTTTTAGAGAACCTGTTGGCAACCATCAAAGTATTCACCACAAAAAACACAAACCAATTCTAGAAATAAAGAGATTATTTTATTTGCTCAGTTGGATCAGGAGAACCTACGTAAAGCTTACATGGCACCAAAGCAAAGAGCCTTGCTCTTTAGAAAAAAGATCATGAAAATGCTCTTGTATATATTTCACTTTATCTTAACACAGAAGGCTGATCTGTATTGACAGGCTGAAACAAAGAGGTAACTGCCAGAAGTACACGGAGAAAACAATCATGTTAATATTTGTAGTACAATCTAACTAAAGATGTTGAAGTGGTTTATTTAAAAATCAGCAGGATGCACAGTCACTGTCAGCTTAATCCTCAACATTTCCGCCAGTCCCTCCCTACATTTTGACCCCAAAACACTTAAATCCCAGGAAAGACTGAACTCCACAGTGTGTTAGACCTTATTGCATTGACACATTTGGCACATTACCCTCACAACATAATCATGGATGCCTTGCACACCAAATGCTGATAAATGTGAAAAAATAAGAATGAAAAGTTTCATCGAGCCAACTTGCTACCACGTGGCAATCAGAACAAATTCATAGTTTGTAAGTTTTGCGATAAAAATATTGAGTACTGGGTTTACTTTGAACCACAAGCAAGTACTGGACTATCATCAAGCCTGCAGGCCAGTAGAGCCAGCTCTCTCCATATCAATGCGAGCTAAAAATATATATTTTTCATCAAAACAGCGACAAAACACAGTTCTGTCACAATACATGGATTCACTGTGGACTGTGACACCCTGGTGGCTGATGTTGACAAATTTATATGTAATTGACACTAGCATGCAGATTCATTCTGAACCAGCCCCCGCTGCTTTTGTATTCAATACAATGATAAAGTCACAACAGTAAAAATATGCATCCGAAATTGTGAATCTAGAAATTGTGCATGAATATAAACATTTTATAAACCCCCTTGTGTTGCACCAAGTTTTGTGACTGTAGGATGTTACTTTTAGTTCTTCACTAACCGTGACCATTTTTGAAAATCAATGGCACAGAAGGACAAAACAAAAGGGTCAATATTCCCTGTAACTGCTGATAAGTAAGTGTGGCCGACTAATTTAGGTTGTAAAATGTAAACCATTTTCATTTTGGTATTGCAGAGTAGAAAAATAAAAGCCACACTAAATTGTAAAATCCACCATATGACAGTCTCATCAAGAGCTGTGTGGTTGGAGAGTGCAAAGAGAAATAGATTGGATGCTTTTTCATAGAATAATCACTCTGATTGGCCACGCAAATGTCATAACTCCTCTTCATGTCCCATGCGGACTTTTGTAGCGTAAGTCACAGCTCTTACGTAGTCCAGCACACGCACGCAGACACACAGGGAAATTTGTAGTGTTGTTATTAACGCTGAATAAAAATCTCTTTGGGCTCTGTTAAAAAAAAGCCTATATAGCAAAAGCCTGAGAGGTTAGACAGGCAGGGAAATCCCTTCAGCTTGGGAAGTCCAAAACATAACCTGTAATCATGTCTCAGACTCTTGCATGTTCTACAATTCAGACAGCTAACTGAAGAGTTTGATAAAGCAACCGTGGCAGTACGGCTTGTCATTCTGCTCCTTAAAGGTGCCTTTGTTCAGCTGCTTGAGACAGAAAGCGCACACAAAGTGTTCTGGGTGAAACTTCTTGCCCATGGCTGTGATGCAGCGGCCGGTGATGGCCTTCTGGCAGCCCGAGCACAGCGAGCCGCGCCGCTCATGGTAGTGCGCCTCGCAATACGGCTGGCCCTCGTGGTCAAAGAAGCTGCCGTTGATGAAAGGCGTGAAGCACTCCTGGAAATGACACAACCAATGATAAAGTAATTTGTTTAAAGGTGAGGCGATTATCGATCATCTCACCCTGCAGACGAAGCATTCAGGGTGCCACAGCGAGTTGAGCGCTGAGATGTAGTTATCCAAAATGGCACGGGCGCAGCCTCCACACTTAGGAGCAAACATGTCAAAGTAGTCCTTCCTGCAGTATGCCTTCCCATCCTTCTCATGGAACCCTGCAAGGAGGCAATGATTCATGCCGACACCCCTGCACGTAATCCAGCCATGCAAGGTAGTCACACAAAATACCTTCTGGTCCAAAAAAGGCTCCACACTGGGCACAGAAGAAGTGCTCCGGATGCCAAGTTTTGTCCAAAGCAGTCACCACTTTCTGTGAGACAAAGCAATCACACACATGGTCAGATTGTCCTCAAGTTGTACATTATTAACATTTCAAACCATTAGGAAATCGCCCATCACTATGCTTTTAGTGGAAAATAACACATTAGTCATGACAAACCTCTTTACAGCAGTGCACCCACAACATGAGTAAACTATGACCTCACCACTAGAGGGAGCAAGGCCACACTTGCAAAGCAGCTATTACAGAATGAATGAAACTACATTAATACAGGAAGTCAAATTCTGACTAAAATTCTGCAACACTGATGCAAACTACACTCACTGGCCACAATATTAAGTACACTTGCTCAATGGCCACAACAATAGGTACACCTGCAGAATTTAATGCGGTCCAACAAACGCTGTCAAACATCTCGCTTTTATAAATATGATTTTCAGGTTTGATAGACTCCATCAGTTATATTTTAATGTAATAATATTTGTAGTTGTCTAGAACTGCAGTGCTACAACTGTAATAGGTGTTCCAATGTAACTTGTATGCATGTTCAAATAAAATGAAACCATAACCATACTAGTACAATGATGATTTCCCAAATTTTACCTCAGCTTTTTTTTTTTTTTTTACTGGATATAATAATGCAAAGAAGTATTGCTAATTTTCTTTGTATATAAATGGGACATGCAGGCTGCTATTGCGAGAATTCAACTGTGGATATGTCAAACAAGTTCTGAGGCGGTGGATTGGAAAATCTTGGCAGTGACTCATGTTGGACATTCCTTGTTTAAAGTCCACTTCCCCTCAAGGGACATTGCCTGTGTGTGTGTGTGTGTGTGGTAATCATGGAAATGAATAAGTATGTCTATACAGTCTATATACCACACAGGACCTTTCTTAGTGACTCATTCAGTCATGGTGATGTTCCATAAGCCTATGAATAAATAACTAATAATATCCACCTCCATATTAGTGCATTCTCCCATGAGCATGCTGTTTGTATGCATTACTGACATCCAGTATGGGTCCGTTGCAGTAGTGGCATCGCGGTGAGAAGAGATTATGATAGTCTTTCTCGCAGAAAGGCTGTCCCTCGCGCTCAAAGAAGTTCCTAGAGCCTATTTCCTCCTGGCAGTGGGTGCACACAAAGTGCTCGGGGTGCCATGTTCTTCCCATGGCAGTCACCACCTGAGACGCAGGAAAGTCAACAGACATAAGCTGCACATGAAAAGGCTTGATATGACAGAGTAAATGTCACAACTGCAACTGGAGACGTGCATTTGTTGGATAGTGACAACATTCTTAGTATACTGTAAAGCATCATAATTTCAAGTTTTCAGTTTAGCTGAAATTGCTTTAATTGTGAGACTTTCAATGAGTTTTCCCTCGCCTTCTACCTTGTTTACACATTAAATGTGATGTGGAGTGTCCTGTCCTGCAATCATAAAACCGGTAATCCTGTTATAAAATGATCTTATCTATGACCTTGTTTACCTTTGAATTGGTTTTGAATAATGGCTTGTTAAAGAAAACAATAGTGACATCACAGTAATATCTTAATATTACATGTGTTGAGCTGTATAAAATGTTTTTGTTTTGTCACTCTATTGCAAACATAACAATAAAGTTTGACAAATGTCATTTACAATGGGGATTGAATGACCCTTAATCAATGCAGTTATATCAAACTGCTATGAAGTGATGTTGCAAAAGTGTAAGTATGCAAAATCACCTGTCCAACTATGGGCTTATTACATGCACCACAGACGCCTTTAGCCACAGTCTGGACTCCGAGTCTGTTAAGGTCCGACTGCAGGCTCCCCAGCATGTTGTCTAGCTTGTTGGCTGGTTTGGGTGGTCCAGTGGGAGAAGTCTTTCCCTGCGATTGGATCTGAAAAAGATGGCAGAGGTTATGGTTTCATTATCACTATTCATTACCACAAGACAGGAAATACATGACATTTTGCTTATTTTTCTTGGCTGCATTGACCCGTGTAGTTTGGTACTCTGGTGTGGTTCACTTAACATCCACACTGACATTTGTGTCAATAGAATAAAGATTGCACAGTAAAATAAAGTACATGCATCACGTAATGGCATGACTGGACAGCTTCTGTAATGTATGACATGAAGAATACTTAAATATTGCACACAAAAAAGTCATCTTGGGGCTCCTTTTTTATACGATGCCATTTTCACCAACTGAGATGTAACAAAAAGCTTCTAATATATGTTTTAAAGAGCACATTCGTGTTTGACAAGTGGCACAGAAACCGTACTTTCTGCAGTAATTTTAACACTGACGTGTGTCTTTGTTCTGTGTAGCATTCACATTTGAGCTCGAGTGAACCAAACGGCACCAGAGTTGACTTGCAGTTTGGCGGAACCAAGGTTTGGATGATGAGTTCACACAAGCAAATGAGCAAATGAACCTCGCTAACGGAGTAATCGCACCAGAGTTTGTTCCAACCAAAGCAAGCCTGACAAGTGCGACCAGGCTTCAACTCTGTGACTGTTCTTCATGTTCCTTTTGGATTACCATTTCTGAGATTGGTTAATCATAAAAAGAAAGCAGTATAGTCAGGTTTGTTCTTGATAAAATATTAAAAATAGCATACCCTAAAATTCTTATTAAAAAAATGTATATTTACTGTAAGTACATACATGCACACACACACACATATATATATATATATATACAGTGGTGTAAAAAACAATTTGCCCCCTTCCTGACTTTTTATTCTTTTGCATGTTTGTCACACAAAATGTTTCTGATCATTAAACACAATATTAGTCAAAGATAACACAAATAAACACAAAATGCAGTTTTTAAATGAATGTTTTATTATTTAGGGAGAAAAAAATCCAAACCCACATAGCCCTGTGTGAAAAAATAACCTAATAACTGGTTGGGCCGCCCGTAGCAGCAACAACTGCAATCAAACGTTTGCGGTAACTTGCAACAAGTCTTTTACACGCTCTGGAGGAATTTTGGCCCACTCATCTTTGCAGAATTGTTGTAATTCAGTTTTATTTGAGGGTTTTCTAGCATGAACCGCCTTCTTAAGGTCATGCCACAGCATCTCAATGGGATTCAGGTCAGGACTTTGACTAGGCCACTCCAAAGTCTTCATTTTGTTTTTCTTCAGCCATTCAGAGGTGGATTTGCTGGTGTGTTTTGGGTCATTGTCCTGCTGCAGCACCCAAGATCGCTTTAGCTTAAGTTGACAAACATCAACATTGATAGCCGGACATCACACAGGGCAATGTAGATTTGGAGTTTTTTTCCTCCCTTAATAACGTAAACCTTAATTTAAAAACTGCATTTTGTGTTCAATTATGTTATCTTTGACTAATAGTTACCTATGTTTTTATGAGCAGAAACATTTAAGTGTGACAAACATGCAAAATAATAAAAATTCAGGAATGGGGGCAAATAGTTTTTCACACCACTGTATATATATATATGTGTAAATATATATATATATATATATATATATAAATAATAGTTGCTAAAACTGGTGATGATGGTATACTGGCATACAGTATTGGTCTCAGAGCTAGCGGGACCAGTTAATGAATGTCTATAAGTATAGTGGTAAATGTGCTGTCATATGGCGGATGAGGTTTCAGTTGTGCCACGAGCCTACCATTCCTGCACATGGCCAAAGAGGGGTGACGCTCAACTTGCCTCTAAGCTCTTAAACTCTGCACTCCAACTCAGAACACACAACTCTTGGCGCCATCACGTCAGAATTAGAAAAGAGGCTCAGTATCTCTAGCCTGGGTGTCAGCGCCAGCCATAACCTGAACTGACTGGTTCACTTAAGTTATATGTGTTCAGATCACACAACGACCCAGTACCAAAAAAAAGTCTATACTATGCTGAGGCTCACAGAAATATTGAGGGTAAAATGATAGTGCTGGTGATCCATGCCTGCATAGGTGGGAAGAGTGGGTCATACTCAGTCTGGGAACCCACTGATACAAAAACCTTGGGAGGTGGAGTGATAGGTTTGGGTGGAGGGCTTGGCGATGGTGGGGGCTGGACAGGAGGTGGTGTGGGTTCCCTTGGGGGAGGAGTAGGCTCATTGGGAGGTGGAGGGGTTGGAGGTGGAGGAGGCAGAGGTAGTGGCTGAGGTGTCTGTTTTACAGGGGGTATCTTTTTGGGGGCTGGAGGGGACTTCGGAGGGGAGAGAACTTTTCTTTGGGGGACGGGAGAGTCAGGAGGGATGATGACCTGTACAGGAGGATGAGAACAAACTATAATACAAACAGACAAAATTAAACTGAACTTAACCGCTTCTTGACTACACAGTTTAACAACACACTCCAATTACTCCGTTTAATGGACCAGGGTGCTCTAACTTCTACCTTATCCACAGGAGGGAGGGCCCTCTCTTCCCGTATTCGCTGTGGGTTTGACATCACGATGACTCCCTCCGTCAACCAATCGTCAGAGCGTTGTTTACGTCGGCGTTCCACGCGGCCAATTCCCAGTTTTCCCTGCAGCTCCTCAATGAGCTGATCTTGTGAATTGCTTTTGTTCACAATAATAGGTCCCAGTCTACGTCGCACCACTCCGTCCCTGTACATCGGATGCACGTTGGAGGTCTCTTTTGTGCGACGTATAACCGACTTTAGCTGGAGAGCAGATGATAGTCAAGGTTGTGTTCCATGTTTAGGTTTCAAGCACAGGAAGTGCAATCAATAGCACACCATGCGACTCCATCCAATTAAAATTAGTTGGTACTGTTATGTCCACTCAAAGCCAACTGCTGTCCTTAAGTGAGACATGGCATGACTAAGAGCAAAGACAACAAATCCATTAGAAAATGCTTGCAAAGCAGCTTGCTCATGCCCAAACCAGGCTGAAGATAAAGTGTGTTTTTCTTTAAAATTTAACCACAGATTACAACACTAGGCAATTGTCCTCAAAATGGAGCTTGGCAATCTCAATGTCTGCATCATTTGCTGATTGCGTCAACATCCCAGGTGAGCCCTTTGATGAACAAAACAAGGCTGTTGCAGGCAAGTAAGGGCGTGCATAGACATTCTATTAGCAATTCTTTCAACATCAGCCACAAGAAGCGTCTACCAGGAGAGCTCTCCCTTAAAAGCCTTTTGCAATTCTGCATTGACACTCCATGCATCATACCACGCTGATGAATATGATAATATACACATCATACATGTTATGGTGAACTTCTCTCCCAAAATAAACCTATTTCAGTAGTTTCAGCACCATCTACCTTTACGTATGCCACATTCTCAACAAAATCGAAAGACCACATAGAGTCCAACAAAAGCTTTATACAACTTTAGGCCAGCTTATTTTGGGAGCTGAGTACGACGTGTCTCCTACTTGGCCAGAGGCAGATAAACGCTCAACAGCAGATGGCTGCTGTGTCGGCAGATCCAGCGATGCATCTGGTGTCCCAGGGCAGGTGGAGGGGGTGAAACACTCATCAATCCAACTGGCTTCAGTCGTGGGTGTCAGGGTCCCCTCTGTGCTCACATCTGGGTAAACACCATCTTGTTCATGCCATGGTCTGTCCTCATCCCCAGGCGTAATAGAAGTGGGTGACTGGCTCTCATCTGGTTGAGTGGAGTCAGGCGCTAAAAGTTTATCTAAGGCATTATCCAGTAAAGGGTCTCTGCACGGCCATGTTAAGTCCATTATTTCACTTCGCTGCTTTTTGGTAGGAAGAGAAGATGGGATATTTGATGGCACAGCAAAAGCAAGTGAAACTGGTGAATTTCTGGAACTGCTAGTTTCTGTAACTGTATAAATCTTTTTGGTGACTACAGCAGGACTTTTGGGAGCTGGACTCTCACTCTTTCTGATTGTTGCTGGACTTGAAAGTTCTGGAAGTAGAAGTGGGTGTGCCTTTTTAGGAGTAGTCTCTGTACTCGATTCACTGTGGACAGTCACAGGACTAGCAATCCTTGGAACTGGACTTGAGAGTTTTGGAATTGACACTGGACTCTTGGGAACTGTTTCGGGACTAGAAATAGTCACAGCACTACTTGAAACCTGACCTGACAGTTTTTGAACGATTACTGGGTTCGTGGACATTGGCAGCGTTTCTGGATTTGTTGCTGGCGTTACTGGACTTTTATTCTTTTCAAGTATATCTTGGCCATGACCTGGAGGTGCTGGACTGGAACTTAGTTGAGATACTGGGTTGCAACTTTTAGTTTTGAGAGTAGGACTAGACTGTTTGGACACAACAATTGGACGTGGCTTCTTGGAGGCATCCACTAAACAAAAATTTGGTGCACGAACTTGACTTGAGGGTTTACTAGCAGAAACTTCAAAGGCAGACAGACTTTGAATAGGTTGCTTTGGGTTACTAGAAACACTGAAACTCTCCACACGAGATATTTCAGAGGTGACATCGCCACTATTTTCCTTTCTGGATGACACAACCACAACAGTGGAAGTAGTTGAAAAGGTAGGGGTTGAACAACCGTCTTCTTCAATGTGAAGTTCTAGTGGAAGAGGGGTACAGGCAGGCGTGGTGTAACTAGATGTTACATCATCATCCACAGAGTCAATCTGGGTAATTGTGGATGGAGTTTCAAAGGTGACCAATGACAGCTGAGAGCCAGACTACCAGGTGCATGTATAAATAAACACAAAGACGCACAAAGTGATAGAGAAAAGAGAAACAGACGAGGTAAAATACAGTGAGATCAAGAAAATGAACAGTAATAACTCACATGTTTATGAAATTATTTTGCATTGGACTAGAAAGCGTAACCTTCAACTTGAAATACTCGTACAATTTGTAAAGTGGAAAATATCTCTGTATAAAAAAAAAAAAAATTTTAAAAAAAAAAAAAAAAAACAATGTGTGACGTGTAAATGTAGCATCTAAACTTTGTACTTCTTTTTCTTTGGCTTTGTTATTTTGTTTTTATGTTACCCAAAAGGGGTTCCAGTGATGGCAAAGATGCAAATTAGCGACATGGTTGGCCGTTCAGTAACTGTGTCTATGCATACAATATGGCAATGCAATAAATTGACAGTAATAACCAATGAATGGAATGTACACCGTCTTTGTGTCTTAATGATATTGAACAACTTGCATTCTTACTCTTATTTCATGCTAATTACACTGCCTTTATGGGTTTATGATAGTGACAGTTTCACTCTGGAGCAGAATATTGATATTTTCTCTATGTTCTATGGGGAAACATTTTAAATATGAAAACACTGGAGCAGATTCTGGCCAACCTTAAGAGATGTTATGTTCTTATGTTGTATCATGTTATCAAGTTAAGTATTTATACATTGCAGTTTTAGTTTGCTCTTTTTCCTGCATTTAAACTAAATGTTACCACACACTGACCGGGTCTTGAATTGCCTGTGCAAAGCCTGAAAAATGAAAAAACAGAAAGTACTCACATTGCTTTGAACTTTAAAGTCGGACAAGGAGGCCATTAACTCATCTAGCTCTCGTGTGGCAGAAGAAGCAGACATTCTTGCTTGTTGCTGTGCTGGCATTTCTTCATGTCCATCTGAGACCACCAGGGGAGTAGGACTATGGGCGGCATAAACAAGTTCAGCTGTTAACATGTCAGAACAACGTCATGCCTCACCATAGCAGTTGTCACACCTACATGGGTGAGGGTACAGAGCTCTCCAGCTCGTTCAGAAGGCTCTCGACACTCGGTCGCACTTCCTCTATCCCTCTACGTTTGGGCTTCTCCAAAAGAGGTTTTAAGGGCTTGGATGGAACAGATAGGCCGTTCTCCTGAATAATATGGACCACGCTGCTGGCAGGGACAGGCGGGGCTGCCTCATCTATTAAGGCACAAGCAAACAAATAGTGTGTCATATTTTATCATTCTCTTGAAACGGGTAATGGGCGAACCTTCTGCTGGGAAAGCAGGGGTGCTTTGCTGGACAGCATTGAGTTCCAACAGGAGGCGGTCCAGTTCTGACAGATTGCTCCCTAAGGACATGTTTATGGCAGGTGAAGACTCACTGCTCTTCTGCTTATTGGGGAAACTGTACAAGACGAGATTTGGTTTGACATAAGTAAAAAATACCCAAAATTAAACAAGCAAATGACTAAAGGAAGATTGTATAGTATTCCGTTTTATTGGGAGAGCATTTAGCAACTGTCCAAACTAACATTCTACCTGTATACGTGGTCTTCTTCTCCAGGAGGTTGAGTTGGGCTGCTGGTATTGCTTGACGCAAGAATTCTCTTATCGGAGCTGAATAACTGAGGAGAGAAAGTCACATTTCCATTATCACCATGTCCTACATCCATTTAAGTAAAAGTGTAACAGTGAAAAATGCTCGTTCATCTTGATAGTTATTATTATTATGATGATGATAGGTACAAGAGTGTTCACTTCTGTTTCCTGTACTCCGTTGAGGGTTTTCTCAGAGGGAATGGGTGGGCCTTGTGGTGAAAAGCAGATGTCTTGCTGGGTCTGACTGCCAACAGGGAGAGAGTAGGCCGTCTCATCAGACAAGAAAAGCGGACGCTTTGAAATGTGGGACGTTGTGGACTCGAGGTCCGCCAACAAAGCATCTATGAAAACAAAACACAGCAGAAAGAACAATTATTTTGGAATATGACTTTAAGCTTTGCATTATTTACAGCATTAATTAGGGTTACGTTAAAAGATTGAAGCCACCCAGACACAAACAAACATTAACTCGATGTCCATTTGTCTACTCATCTTGTATTTCAAACAAAAGCAAATACAGTAAAATACAACATCCTCAACACTTGACCACAACCAGTGTGCACATCAGGGAAGATGATTCGTTTCCACCGTCTTAGCCACTCCGTCAGTTACTCATTGACCCTCATTGGACTGAAGCTGTGTCATGTTCCCAAAGTGGCACCTTACTGTACATGCTGCTGTGTGCACTACGGACACACTTTATTCATTTCTCAAACAACAATGACAAAGCCCTGCATTTAACAACACAACACAAATAAGGTCGTGGCGCACATTTCAATTGTTCAAGCACAAACACGGCAAAGTGAGAAGGAAAAACCCCCTGATTTGAAGTTTGCCAACCAGCAACAACAAACGTAGAACTTTAGCCTGCAGTAAATCCCCGGAGCAAATAAAAACCCATTAACGTGAAAATGAAACCTACCTTAGACAGAGACAAAAAGTAGAGCTGGACGGGGAAGAGGGCAACCCGAACATACCGTGCCAGGCAGGATCTGCCTCTCTCCGCTGCGTGAGTTACAGCGAAACCGAGAACGGGGAAAGGTGGGGTCAGATTTAATGGCAAGGGCATCTCGGGCTCGCCTCCTCACAGTCGTGGCGTGCCGGTACCAACTTAGCTACTTGCCTCAAGCGAAACAAGCTACTCACACAAACGACGACTGACAGGAGCCTTCCGAGTTTGGCAGGCTACGATGAGGAAGAGCATAGAAGAAGCAGTTCTCTTGTAAGCAGTGACGACAAAACATTTACAACTGTTTAGCCAGTCCTGCTTTCTGCCACGGTTACTCGAGACTGACTTCAGCCATCTTTCCAATAAAACTTTAAACAACTGCGGTCTGCACAAGCCACCGCATGTCAGATGTGTTTTGGTCTTTAAATACAACAGAAAGACAGAGACTGTACTATTAGGAAGATCTGACAACCTGGAAGCCAATGCTTAGAATAGCACTCTATCATCAGTAAAAGTAGAGACTGCAGCAGACAGTGAGGAGACACATCCCAGGCAGATCCAGAGCCATAGCTGATCCACTTGGACCAAGTTCGCATTAGCACGGATAGCGTGGCTAAGATGCCGGTAGACCAGGTTGCACAGCACAGATTCCACCCAGGACACACAAGCCCGGTCACATTGCCCTACGCCTGCCGATGTTTCATTATGGATTATGCACAACTGTTTAGACAGTTACAGCCCACATAAAAATACACCTTGAAAGGTAAAGGGGTGGATCGGAATACACAGCAGGATGAGTAGTGATCCGTAGTCAACGTGGCCGACTATAATGGGACCATTCGTGTAATACTGAAACAGGGCGTTAGTGGTTTTCCTGTCTTTTAGACTTGACAATATTTCTCACGCTTCAGGGTTTCATGATGATGCCATTCATGTCAAGTGAAATGTCAGAACAGTGTGTTATATCAGTACAGTATACGGCCTTTTGGTAAGAACTGTGGAGCAATCTGCAATATGCAAATGAGTAAACATAGCAATTATGCAATAAGCGACAGAAGAAACTCTTGTTCTGGTTGAGACTCAAACAACAATTATTAGACTGCTTCTCTAGAAAAGTATATTTTCACAATCCACTGTATGTTTCATGTCAATTAATTGATGATTAATCAATTATCTAACTAATTAGCAAGTAGTTTGGTCTTTCTCTGATTTAAACACGTAAACATCCTCTGATTTCAGCCTCTCAAATGTGAATATTTTTCAATTTCCTTAGTCATCCATGAAAGCAGACCTTTAATCTTTGTGTTTTTGGCAAAACAGGATATTCACACATATCAACTTTGACTTTGGAAGACAGTGATTGACATGTTTGCCTCTTTTCTGATATGTTTGTGTCTGGTTCATATTGGTTTGGTCCGTCTACAACAGGGGTCGGCAACCCGCAGTTATTCAAATTTCCCTGTTCCGGCTCCCCTCACCGAGCTTGGGGAATTTTTCCTACAAGGAAGTGTGCGTTTTGAAAAAGGGTTTGACATATGTTTGTGAATGCATCTAGCCTGCATTCTGACGGCTGTTGGGTGAGCAAGGAAAGGGGGAGGGGGTCCATGTGCGCAGTGAGACACAAAAAAGACGTCTTGTTGAGTGTGCCACCCCCACGGTAAGCCATCCATAACCATGAATACATCCATAAAAAAAACCTTGAAGAGTTTCATTCTGAATGGACATATTCCATTGCCTTAACTGCTCGATATGTTCTTTTCTACAAATGTTTAAGATGTGGCAGCGGGACGGGAGAGCAGAACAGTGTAAACAAGCTGATTTGCCAATGTCAAAATTCAACATATCTGTATGAATATTTAATACACATGCTCCCTCCATCCAAGTTTGTTATTTCTCGTTTCAAAGGAATGTGGACAGACAACTGAAAAAACTCACAATATCATCATCACGTTAACTGAGAAAATGACTAAAATCATTGTGTCATTCCTGCTGATGTCAGAACAAAGCTGTACTGCAGCTGCTGAAGACCTCCGTCAACAGATGTTAGTCCAGATGGTTTACACAAGGGACGATAATCAAATTAGCTCTGCAGATGAACTGGATTTCCCCCTCATTAAAGACAATTTACTGCTCCAAAATAAGTTAGAGCTCAAACATAAACCCTTAAGCTATACAAAACGTTAATTGTCCTGTACGAAAATGACAATTAGGCATGTTGAATACATTGGTAGCTTATTTAGCAAAAGGCATACTTACGCTCTTATTGTAAAGCTAAGAGACATTCCCAAGCAAACAGAGGACATTTTGAAGCTCGTCTCTTCACTGAACCCCTCTGTGCTCGGCATGCGCTGGCCTGACGCTCACTATACAAACATGAAGGTGTGTCAGTTTCCTCTGCCAAGGGTACATACCACAAACTGAAGCATTCTCCTGAAACTAATAAGGATGTCCAGATCCACATTTTTTTATCTTATCTCCAGTCTTTTACAGTCTTGTATATTCCTTTATTTTTCTCCAATCTTTTTCAAACTTCTGTGAGTCACATCCCTAATCCAATAGTCCATCCAATAAAATAAAACAATGCAAAAAATGGGCATGCAAAATACATTCAGGGCAGAACTAATCATTTCACGTGGTTATAGAGCAATTTGTGGTGTGATTTAGAATATGTGAGAATTTTTTAACAAACTCTCTTGAACGCAAATGTTATTTATAGACGGCTCCCTGACGGTTACAACCGTACGACCTCCGCACACCATGACAATGCAGTCTAGGGACAGTGAGGGGGGAACCACTGCTGAAGCTACGGAGCCAAATATCCCGCATCGATGTGTAACTAAGGGTACCACGGTACACCGCGAACATGTCTGCATAGTGGTGTTGTGTCTTCTTCTTATGTTGACACACAACTAGTGTTTTTAAGACAAGCCATAGGTATTATAACAAGATAACAAGAGAGCAGGATTGTTAAGTGACATGGTAGCCATTTGTAGCTTGCCCGTGGGACAAAAGCGAGCTAGGTATCTCCTGCAAGAGATGTAGTGAGAGCCAGGCAAAATGTGTAAACAAAGATGCAGAGAAGTTGAATGAGATTGAAGCGTGAGTGATTGCACACGCCGGCATAGATAGGCTTAGCTATTTTTCGTTCTCACGATAATAACAAAGTGAACATCAACACAAGACTGGCCGTGTACTTTTATCTGGTAGCACATACTTAAGTGGGGCAGACAGGCGATTCCGGTGCATGGCGCAATGTCTCCTTCTCTACTTAGTGCAAAAGGTAAGCTTACTTTTCATGTAATTAATTAGAATTATATGGTTTAACATTTGTAGCTTTTTATACAACTCAGACTATAAGATGCAGCTGAATTTGATGAAGGTATATATACATTTTATAAATTATTATACAATTGTATTACACATCTTAAAAAAGTATTGTGATACAGGCAAAGGTTTATATTGCCCAACCTTACTGGGAAGTGTGTATTTGTGTGCATGTACATTTTCATAGGGTAAAACGGGGGTTGACACAGATTAAGGAGACACCCTTTATCCCAGATGAATGGTCTGCATTTTAATTACACGGACGTCCTACACGTGGGGGCTCATTACAGGAAAGAGAAAGCGGAAGTGAGAGGAAGATAAAAAAGGGAATGACAAGATCTGCGTGGCAGGGGAGCGGAAAAAAGGAAGAGGATTTGAAAAGGGGGTAGGGAGGACATGGAGGAAACAAGGGTATAGAAAGCAAAACCATATAAGGAGTACACTGCAAACACTGCTCAGCCACACGTGAATAAAAGCAAATTGAACACAGAATATGAAGAGTAATTGAACAAATCAGCTTCACAGCACTAAGTACTGGAGACCAACTGAGGCAGAACATCCTGGCTTCTTGACATGAGGCACACACATCAGGGTTAATAGAGGCACTAGACCGCTCTGATCACATCAACATTTCCAGACAATGGAGATGCACAAAGCTTGTTACTAGGACGGGGCATTCACAAATGCAACATGAGAAGCAAGGTGTCTGCAGGGGGTGATGTTGAGTTACAGGTCAAAACAGGAGAGCTGCCTTGCCCGCTCAGGGCTGACAGGAAAAACAATGGCTTCATTTGTGAAGTTCCTAAATGTCATGACATTTAAAATGAAATGGCATGATATTATGTTGTCGCTATGTCTTGCCTTCCTTCCAACACCTCCTACCATGGATTCCTTGACTTTTTCCCTGCGTGTTTTTGATGCGGATGATATAAATTCCAAACATGCCACAGCTTGTTCCAAGAGAGACACAAGTGGTGAAACAACTGAACAAGATAGCTTCAAGAGGCTGTTGGGCCGAAGCAAGTGACTGTATGATGCACTCTGACAGCCTTTCATGTTTTGTTGCGAATGAGGTGGCCTGTCTGTGCTGTGCCCCCCCCCCCTCCCACCCCACCTCCTGCCTTAGCTTGGATCACAACAAGGGATGTTCCCCCATGCACGTGCACTTGATTCCCTTCAGGGCCGCTCGATGGACAGCAGACATCATGTGCCTGAGTTCTTCAGCAGTACCACTATAAACAAGTGCAACAATAAAACAACTAAGCACTAGCCCCATATTGCATGCACACACAGTCCTAACAAGAAGTGCTATAAATACCCTCCTCACTTGACCATGACCTGTGGAAGACAATACATCAAACGTTTGGTTCCTTATGCTACAGTATGTGTATTATATTTACTGCTCAGGCTCAGTGAAAAAGTGTTTGGAGGTTGAAACTGACAGTACTGTGCCACCAGTGCAATGATTAAATAACGGCATGACAGTCATGGCTGTTGCCTAACTTTTAACTAGTTTACTTACATTAGGGGTCTGCAACCTTCACTATCAAAGAGCCATTTTGCTCCCCCGCTCACCTAAGAAAAGTAGCATGGAGCCGCAAACCATAGCAGCTTATACACTTTTAAAACTTTTCATCTCCAATTTTACCTGTTCCAACAACAAAATATAACAAGCAGAAGTACAGTGTGGATGTGTAATGCACGCCAAATGTGGGGTTGTGATAGTACGCTGGTTGAACCTCACACACTAGATGAATGCACACTAGTAAAACAGACCAAAAGTTAAAAATGCAGAAAATTTATTTTCTAAGCAACTAGTGGGAAAACATCAAATGATGAAGTTAAAAGAAATGTTTTTCTTAAAAAAAAAAAATTGTACACCCAATCCGTTTGGTCTGGTGGTGTATTTCCTGTAACAAAGTAGGCCACATGCTCTGAAACAAGCTGCTCTCTGTCCACTCCAGAAGGACAAGGGCACGGGGAAGTGGAGAGAGAGGTCACTTCCTGCAAAGCAGAAGAAAATCACTCCAGTGGAGAACAATCAGCTTATGAAAGCCAGTAACGGTCTACTGTACGTGCGCTAAACCGTTCTAACATATGGAGTAGTAATCTTGACCCTGCATCAGTGCTGCTGTGATTAAGCAATGCAGAGTCTACATCAAACTTCCTGGATGATCCTTTTCACAAGCAAATGCTGACAAAAAGATGAAATAAAACCAGAATAGCACTCAGTACGGTGTAGACCTTCATCATCAAGAATAAATGAAAAAAAGAGGAAATAAATTCTTCAAACCTCATTTTATTCTGGCCTTACATCCCAATGTAAATGTTCCTACGTGCTGGCTACATGCAAAAATGGGGAAAATTGCAAGAGACATGCATGTGGTCCACAGAAGAAGAAGAACGCAAAGCCCGCAGGAAAAAAATGGGATGAAATTATCTTCTGCGTGCAAGAAGGAAAACTTTGCACGCATCCAGTTTGCAGGGGCAAGGCAGGGGAGGAGTGTGTGACCCTTTAAATGTACATTGTGTACATTGCCACGACAGCGGCTCCGTCTGTGGTGGGCGACGCTTCCAGCGTATCAGACATTAATGCACCTTGCGCAGCTACGGCTTGGCAGCTCTTCCCGCTGTACACTGGTTCTCCCGGTCACAATAGCCGTAGGTGACGTTGGAAGCCAGTACGCCCATCTTGCAATAAAAGTGAGTGGGCTGCACGAGCTTCGTACCATGCCCACGCATGTACGTCCCCAGTGGGTGAAACTTACAACAGCCTTACTGCTTATCTAACAACGAACATAACAACTAACAACCCCTCCCCATTTATTAAAAAAGGTTTTATTGCTGTGGATGTATTTCTTAAACTAGAGCAGACACGGGACCAGTTAAAAATGTGCCAATCTGCTGAGCATTTAAACACTATTCCCGATATAAAAGCAGTGTGTTATCTCAGCCTGCAGTTGACAGCGACAATACAGCTTCCTTTAAAAAATAAAATCAGGACGTGAAGACACATTAGAGGAAAGGAGACAAAAAGAACACTGGATCACTATTTTGGTTGTGCTTCATTTCTGTTAGTACAACAAATCAGTGATTTTGAAATGAAATTACTGTATAGAAACAAATACAAAAACTAATTTAATTACCACATTGATACTTTAGAACATAGCCTTATCGCCTCACACCGAGGAAATCAACATAAATGTGTGTGCAATGTGTGACCTGCAGTTCTGGTTAGCAGTACACAATGCTCTTGACTGCCAGCACCACAAAGACGTCGGTAAGGGCACTTCCTGTCAAGAAACACGCCCTTGGCAAGCAGGGGCGGCCACAACAAACAAGGGTTTACACAGGGGACTATGCAGCTGCCAACCCAAGTCAAAACATAAACAGATCATGGTGCTTTTTGTATACCATAACCTAAATCTTCACTAGCAGATTTGTGTCCACATTGGCGCCGGCAGGTAATCTTAGGATGCTGTGGCACATCAAGACCCACAGGAGATGACATGATGGTTGGCTGCCAACAGAGCTGTCACTGCTCAGTAAAGCCTGCTTGTCAAACCGCCTGTCCACACCAGCACACTGACATCTGAAGAGTGTATCTGTGGACCATATGGTTCAAAGCCCTGCAGCAAGTTTACTTCAAAGTCATACAGATGGACAACCCTGGAGAAGGTTGTGAGGGATTTCTTAAAAAACTCAACATTACATTCATCCAGTGTGGGTTTCTCCCTGAAGGCCAAGGTCACTCCACATCTACCATAACAGGTTAGTCCTGTGGATAGGTAGCTTTCTCTTAATTATGACCACTGTCGAATGTGTAGCAGTTTAATACGACGTTAATGTGACTTCACACAGGCTTTAGTTCAGCCGCAAAAACACAGCGCTTCACAGTTAAAATGGAAAATAAAAACATTTTAGCTCACTAATCAGTAGCTGCTCATTTCTAGTAGACAATACTGTGTCATGGAACAACAAAGTTTTCACTCAAACTCACAGTTTCAAACCATTCACTGTTTTTCAGACACCCATTCTAATATCTTGTTTACACTGATGTACTAAAATAATCCCACTCTGTTTGTAGCATTGCTGCTTGTATTCTGGTTAAAATATGCTGCAAAAATTCCACCCATTTTCTACACCACTTGTCCTCATGAGGGTCACAGGTATGCTGGAGCTGATCCCACCTGAATGCAGCAAAATCTAAACTATAAACCTATTATTTTTTGGTTCACCCTACCAGCACATGAAGATATTATTCTTATCAAGAACCATGTCGTATAGTATTTTGGGATACACTGAGATTCCCAGCAGTAATGTAATATGTAATTTAGGCTTAGTAATGTCTTTGTAAAGTAATTATTATGTCTCCCCTTTTCCAGTAAATAGTTATTCTAGGATGGATAAATTCATCTACAAAAGCACCATCATGTAGTCCATCACGTTGTTTTCTATACACAATGTGAATTTATGTAATAATACGGTTGGTTTCCAAAAGAAGAATACACCACTTGGTTGTCCATTAGTTAGTCAAATGTTTTATTTTCTTGTGTATGTATAATTGTTCTTTAACCAAGCAAGAACATGTTTTTTCCTATTTCTCGAAAAGATTTCAGCACAATACTCGATTACAAAAATATTCAATAGCTACAGCCCTACACGTAACAACAACCAACAAGGTGGTACACAAACTTACCTGATTGTTTAACAGCTGTTGTGCTATAAACAGTGAATTTGAATGCAAGAAATTAGGCTGCTAAGTGAGAATTTTTGTGGTTTGTTGTTTGTTTTATGTGCCGAAAGCAACTGTGTTTCAAAAACGATTTATACTCGATAATGAAAATCCTTAGTCGAAGACAGCCCTAGTGTTTGCGTCACTTCTATTGTGTCTCCTCTAATCTCAATACTATACAGTTATCCCTCGTTTATCACGGAAAATTGGTTCCACACTCAACCACGAGTGAATTTCCGCATGGTAGGATTCAATAATAACTTACTGAATACCTAAGATGTACATTTTTATAAACCCAAAGTTTCCATTCCATTCCATTTTTTTCGCTTATCCGGGTCGCGGGGGCAGCAGTCTCAGTAGAGAAGTCCAGACTTCCGGCGACCTCTTCCAGCTCCACCGGGAGGACACCAAGGCGTTCCCAGGCCAGCTGTGAGACATAATGCTCCAGCGTGTCCTAGGTCTTCCCAGGGGCCTTCTCCCAGCTGGGCATGCCCAAAACACCTCACCAGGGAGGCGCCCAGGAGGCATGTGGACAAGATGGCCGAGCCACCTCAACTGGCTCCTCTCGATGTGAAGGAGCAGCGGCTCTACTCTGAGCTCCTCCTGGATGGCCGAGCTCCTCACCCTATCTCTCAGGGTGAGTCCAGCCACCCTACGAAGGAAACTCATTTCAGCCGCTTGTATTCACGATCTCGTTCTTTCGGTTATGACCCATAACTCATGACCATAAGTGAGGGTGGGAACGTAGATCGATCTGTAAACAGAGAGCTTTGCCTTCCAGCTCAGCCCTCTCTTCACCACGACGGTCCGGTACAGCGACCGCATTACTGCTGACGCTGCACCAATCTGTCTGTCGACCTCACGCTCCAACCGTCCCTCACTCGTGAACAAGACCCTGACATACTTGAACTCCTTCACCTGGGGCAAGACCTCACTCCCAACCCGCAGGGTACAGTCTACCCGTTTCCGACTGAGAACCATGGCCTCAAATTTAGAGATGCTGAGTATCATCCCAGAAGCTTAAGTCACAGCCTGATGAGGACATAAGGACCACATCATCTTCAAATAGCAGAGATGAGATCCTAAGGTCATCAAGCTGGACTCCCTCAATGCCTTGACTGCGCCTAGAAATTCTGTCCATTAAGATTATGAACAGAATCGGTGACAAAGGTCAGCCCAGGCGGAAGCCAAAGTTCACCGGAAACAAGCTCGACTTACTGCTGGCAATGCGAACCAGGCTCCTGCTTCGATTGTACAAGGATCGACTGGCACGTAGTAGCGGACCACCAATCCCGTACTCCTGGAGCAACCCCAACCGGACACGATTGAATGCCTTTTCCAAGTTCACAAAGCACATGTAGACCGGTTGGGCAAACTCCCATATAACCTCCAGTACCATTGCAAGGGTGTAGAGCTGGTCCAGGGTTCCGCGACCGGGACGAAAACCACATTGCAACTCCTGTAACCAAGGTTTGACTAACGGTCGTACCCTTCTCTCCAGCACCCTGGAGTAGACTTTCCCAGGGAGGACAAGGAGTTTTATCCCCCTATAGTTGGAACACACTCTCCGGTCACCCTTTTTAAAAATGGGGACCACCACCCCGGTATGCCAGTCCAGAGGTACTGTTGCCGACTTCCATGCAATTTTGTAGAGGCTTGTCAACCAAGACAGTCCTCCAACATCCAGAGTCTTGAGAAATTCAGGGCGAAACTTGTCCACCCCCAGAGCCATGCCATTGGGGAGTGTTTTAACTATCTCAAATACCTCAGCTACGGTGATAGAACTGTCCACGTACATATCCTCAGACTCTGCTTCCTCTATGGAAGGTATGTCAGTGGGATTGAAAAGGGCCTCAAAGTATTCCTTCCACCAACAGACTATAACCTCGGTAGAGGTCAGCAAGCCCCCTTCCGCACTGTAAACAGTGTGAACTGGGGGCTGCTTCCTCTTTCTGAGGTGTCGGACGGTTTGCCAGAACCTTTTCGAGGCCGACCGAAAGTCGTACTCCGTAGCCTCACCAAACTCCTCCCGCACCCGGGTTTTTGCCTCGACCACCGCCGAAGTCGCATGCCGCTTGGCCTGCCGGTACCTGTCAGCTGCTTCGAGACGGTGTCCACCATTGGGTTCGGGGCTTGCCGCCACGACTGGCACCGACCACCTTGCAGTCGCAACTACAACTGGCTGCCTCAGCAAAGGAGGCACGGAATACGGCCCATTCAAACTCAATATCCCAGTCCTCCCTCGAGATGCAGGCGAAGCTCTGCCGGAGATGAAAGTTGAAGATACAACAACTGGGAGACTCTGCCAGACGTTCCCAGCAAACCCTCACTACGCGTTTGGTTCTATCAGAACCCCTCTGATAGACTCCAAGAAGGATGGGTACTCTGAACTGCCGTTTGACGCGTACGCGCAAACGACAGTCAGGACCCTTTCCCCAGCCCGAAGGCGTAGGGAAATAACCCTCTTGTTCACCGAGGATGACTCCAGCACCGAGTCACCAATTAATAGCCCGGGGCGCTATTAATAAGCCCACCCTAGCTCGCCGCCTCTTGCCTGCAGCAACTCCAGAGTAGAACAAGGTCCAGCCCCTCTCAAGGAATTTGGTTCCAGAGCCCAAACTGTGGGTTGAGGTGAGTCCGACTATATCTAGTCGGAATGTCTCTGCCTCTTCCACAAGTTCGGGCTCCTTCCCCACCAGAGAAGTAACATTCCATGTCCCAAGAACCAGATTTGGCCGCCGAAGACCAGGTCGCTCGGACACCCGCCCTTGACCACTGCCCAAATCACATTGCCCGGACCTTTATGCTTGCCCCTGCAGGTGGTGGGTCTGCGGGGGGGAGTTCCCGTGTGGCTTCTTTGGGCTCGGCCCGGGCCAGGCCCCAAGGGTGAAGGTCTGGCGACCAGGCGCTCGCCTACGGGCCCCTTCCCTAAGCCTAGCTCCAGGGTGAGGCCCCGGTGTCCCACGTCCGGGCGAGGTGCGGTCACTCCTCTTGATTTTCTTTATCATTAGGGTCTTCTGAATCACTTTTAGTCTGGCCTGTCACCTAGAACCTGTTTGCCTTGGGGGACCCTACCAGGGGCATAAAGCCCTCGACAACATAGCTCCTAGGATCACTCGGGCACTCAAACCCCTCCACCACGATAAGGTGGTGATTCACGGTAGAGCCCAAAGTTTTCATGCAAGGTAAAAAACATGACAGAATTCAAGAACTAACTCATAGCAAAATATGAAGGTGTCATCCGTGTGGATATCTCTTCTCCTCCCTGAAATCACAGTGGCCCACATGCCACTTATCCAGCTTTTCTGTGGGTGCAAACAATGTGCCAACCTAAAATTAGAAAAGAGTTGTGAATCTAGGCTGCATCAGATCTTGTTTAAGAAGTACGTCGTCCACGCCCACTGTGAGTGACATTTTCAACGCTGCAGCAACCAAACAGACAGCGCTCTGGGAAGCCGCCTCTTCATTTCAAAATGTTGCCACTAAAATGACAGTGTGGCAAATCAGAGAGAGAGGGAGGTGACAGAGCTGAAATGTTGAAAGGTACTGATCATCAAACTTAGAGAGAGAATTTTGAAAGCTGTTTGACATTCATGTCTTGTTCATGCAGGCCCTGCGCACATCTCTGCCACAAACTGTAAGCAGGCAAAGTCAATCAATGCTTGCATCGCAAGAAAATTAAACACAATAAGAAAGCACTTAAAATCATAGCTCCTTGAGCTGTCTTAGTAAAACGCGGGTGACCAAAATTTACAGCCTGCATTGATCCACTGAGCTGAAAACTCAGCCAGCTTTTAAACTTGTCAATACATGGCAGCAGGCAGCTTCCTATGTGGTTTGCCACTGGACGAGAGAGCGAATGGGTGCAGCAAAAAAGAGCATGAATTCTGGCTGAGGCTCAGTTCTTTCATGTGCACCCCCCCTCCCCCCCACCAAACCTGACACCCTGCCTGCACTGTGCTCCCACGGCTGGTTCACGCTGCACATACAACAATCAAGTGTATAGTCCCATGCCATGCAGCTTTTGGATGAGAAAAAAGCAACACTGCCTGGTGGGCTCAGAGACCAAAGCGAATGAAAGGGAAGAGAGGTGTCCGTAGGGCCAGTGGAAGGTTTCAAGTTGCTGATGGCTCATCACTTGAGAAGAGGGACTCTTCTTAGCTAAAAATACATGAAGGATGTTTCATCTGACAAAACACTAAACATATACGCCCATTTTAGTTGAAAATGTGTTAGGCTCTTGCCAAAATTGTGTGTCGGTTTTCATACAGTATTGCATGTAACAAACTTGAGTTTGTTTGCCCTGTACTATATTGTCCCATGAAATTGCAAAGCACGCTACCATTGCTGACTCACTGTCCGTTCGTTTTTGTAATTGAGTATGACTGCTAAATAACCTGCCCTGGGGCTTAAGAAAGTTGCGAGTGTCAGCACTTATAACAAAAAGGTGAAAACACTATTGACTTCGATCTCGCCGGGACAGCTTGCATCACCATTAAGTCCAATCCATTCATCATTTATAATTATTTGGCATTGTTTTCTGCATGTAAAACTCTATGAAAACATATTTTTGGGGACTACTTTTCCATGTCTGGAATGGACTAATTGGGTCATCTCAGCTTTAGTGCATTTTGGTTTTCGTCGTACTTTTTGGAATTAATAACGAAGACCATACTACTGTATTTGCTTATGTTGTCTATGTGCTGGAAGACCAGAACTTTATTTGGAGGCCCCAGCTACAAGCGTGATATTTACAACCCCATGACATGGAAATATTTCTGAATTTTGATACACTCTTTTTTTAAGCAGCCACTTCAAGAAGAGCGACGTAAACTGAAGACGTATCCTCAAATATTGACTGGATATAGCATGACCAATTTTTTTTGCCAAGCGTCAACAATTTGCAGCAGATCAAACGAGATGTTCTGTTGTGAGACACTAGGGTCCTAATGATTAAAACAATATTGCACAAACTGCCTTGTTTGATGCACAACTGTGTTCTGATAGTGTCCATGTTCATCTTTGACTTCCTAAAAGCATTCTCATGCTAAATTAGCATGCACCAAACCAAGTTCCTTAGATGCACTTCATAAATTCTTTCAAACTTAAGGGTGGCAGCTCAGACTTGTACATACATATTACCACAAAGTCAGCATGGGCACAAAAGTCCAAACGTGCTGTAATGTGATGGCTTAATTAGCCTACATCTGAGGTTTCCCTTCTCATTTTAATTACAGCAAAATGTTTCACTCAAGGGAGTATTTGCCTTATATACTTCAAATTCAACTGCCTGTTAACCTGTGGTGCAAATTGTAAAAAAAGAAATCTGGGGTGCCATATTGGAACAACAATTTAAGAACTACACACACCACTTGAGGGCCAGTAAAGCTGAGCAGTGTCCTAAAATGCAAATGTTTACATTGTTGTTTTCAAAGCTTTTTCAATCACCACACTTAACATTCCATTCATCTTCATTCAAACCAAATGTCCAAATCTAATTAATGGCTCATGTGAGCATCAAACGTTTGAGGACAGTGAAGTGGTCAGCCGAGTCTGGTTCGACCACGAGATGATAAACCCAGTAAACCATTGAACTTTTCGTCATGTACCTGAAGGCAACATTTAATTACATGACCACGCGGGGCCTTCCGCCTTGTGCTGCTCGTGCTGATATTACAGCAACTCGTCTGGGACATACGGACGTTTTTTTTAACCCGAACATGCCTCCCAAAATATACTTTAACGCTAACACACACACGTACACGTTATTGTCATGCTGTTGTAAAGGAAGGGCGACATTTACCTAAATCATCCATGTTGGCCGGTCAGTGCTGTGAGACCCGCAATGTTCCCGCTCCGTCGAGCACACCCTGAACTGCCCGCGCCGATGTATCGTCCACCCGCCAAATGTGCTGGCAAAACGCGTTGAACTTTTCAAGTTACCCACGTCACTCGGCGAGCTTCGAAAACACTCCGGAGCACGCTCGTCGCCAGATACCCCGGCTGAAAGGAGTCTCCGGGAAGATCCAGCCCCCATTCCTGCCCCTTGCCGGCTTGCAGTCCCTAAGCGGAACACACGGTTGCCGACGCCATCTTGTGGCAGGTAAGAGAAGCGGCGAAAATGTCTAATGTCGCTGTATCAAATCATCACAAGTAGCATATTTCACTTTCTGAAGAAATTACACAGTTGAACCCTACCTCCTTAGTACACTTCTTCTTACAATCTGGGAAAAAGAAACATTTACCGGCGAACCCAACTGTTTAATAATGTTTTAGTACTTTTTGTAAGACTTGTGAGTAGTGTGTATGGGGAGGGGGAATTAATACATTACACAACAAAACATAAAAAAATACAAATGTTATATATTATTATTATTTACAATATAAAATATAAAACTAAGTCCAAAGTATAACAAATATTCATGTTTTTTCGTTTGAAATAAGGCTGTGAAAAGCTTGCCCCTCATATAGGCTACAATTTCAATACAATTCAATGTATTTGGGTCTGAGGAGGATACGTGTGAAACACTGTTGGTTGTTATATTTAACACTCACCACTAGGGAGGCGCCAGAGTGCAAGGTGAGTTCACTGCGCATTACTTACTCTGCTCAAGTCAATACTGACACTCAAAAACAGTATTATTTTTTGTTGTACTCTTTAAAGTTACATGACTAAAAATATCTCACATTAGCTTACCCTGATGCTGTGCCTTAGCCATGCAATATTGCCATCCGTCTCCTCCTTAATATCTTTGTCTTGAATATCTCATCCATCCATTTTCTATGCCGCTTATACTCATTAGGGGCCTGGGGGTATTCTGTATACTATTACAGCTGACTTTGGGCGAGAGGCGGGGTACATCTCTTGAATATCTGTCTCACAAAATTCAGTAGAGCCCTTACATTTCAGCAACCATGTTATATCTTCTCAGGAAGCAATATCATGACAAAGATATAATTTAAAAGGTAGTCGGTGTACAGCTTGTACAGCAGCGCAGTCATCCCTGACTGTAATAAGTGAAGGTCTGCAAAGTGCAATTCCTTCTTCATAAATTGAACACTTTTGTAATTTTAAGATGTAGAAAACCAGTTTACAATCTTCTAAATATGTTTTTTGACATTGTACACACCCATAAAGTATTCTGCATTCATAATTCTCATTCATTCATTCATTTTCTATGCCGCTTATCCTCATTCGCGGGTATGCTGGAGCCTATCCCAGCTTGGGCAAGAGGCGAGGTACACCATGGACTGGTTGCCAGTCAAGCAAAGGATAATTCTCAAAATAGTAGATATAATCAGAAAATAAACCATATAAACACACATAAAATGTGTGCTTGCGTGCATTGGGGTAAATGTGTGAAAGACAGGAAGTGATGTTGGGGGTTCAGAGTTGAAGTTTAGCTTGTCATGGGTTATGGCTACAACGGTAGCTCATGTTATTATTATATCTTTTGTGAGATCACTTAAACCTGCTATAAAAACTTGTTATTCAAGTCTGATCAAGTCTGGTGCTTGACTCACCAAACAATTATTGACACCTAGTGAGTAATGTAGAATATTCCATTCACAATTTGAATGCGTCTTCTCAATTTCTGCGGTCATCCCTTGTTTAGCGCGGTTAATTGGTTTTAGACCCGACCGCAATAAGTCAATTTTCGTGAAGTAGGATTCCCAATACAGTATTAAAAAAACAAAAATATTTTTGTAGTTAGAACATTGAAACCCTGTTTAGGACTTTGTAAATAAGGGTGGTTTTAACATTATTAGAGCCTTGTAGACATGAAATAATACACCAATGGTCATTTTTACAATCGTATTTTTCTTTGTATACATCACATAGCACAGGCTACGGGATCTCTGCAGGGACATAACAGATGGCAGCCACGAGCATAGCAAGATACTGAGCTAACTAATTAGCCTCACCAATTTACTTATTCTAGAACATGTTTGAAATTGAGTGGGGTGGAGGGAAGGGTCAAAGTATGGTTACAGTTTAACACTTAGACAATTGCAAAGAGAGAGCATCAAACCCTTTGTTCAGAGGAGCATGAAAAAGACAGTAATTGTTTGCAGTTGGCCCACCCCAGCACGCTCTTCAGCAAGGTAGGTATGGGTGACAAGGATCACTGGGTGGCATCCACTGTAAGCTTTGCACCCAGGCCCGCAGTATAACATTATCCTCTTCACATCATCACTGCCCTAAAATAACAACAGGCTTTTGTCTCCCCAAAGCCCCCCATCCCTGCGTTAGAAGCCAAACATTTTTATGTCAGCACGTAATACACACACATTATCCACTGTGTACATGTGAGGAGAGCACACCATGAGGGTTTCATCTTGATCTCTGTGGGATTTCATACACTATTCACTACCTAACATGGCCTTAATAGGGCAGTGAGTAGAAGCACTCATGTCTTCTGTGTGTAATATAAGAATTACAGTCACACTCAAAATGATTTCGCTGCAATTTATGTACAAAATATACAAACCTTCAGTAGATGCCTACTGTCAATAAATAATGACTTAATTTAATATTATTCATCTTAAGGGATTTAAATCGTTATTTGTGTTTATAATTAATTACAGTTTGTACAGTGTGCAAATAAATATATTCATTGTAGGAATTTAATTATTCTGGCTGCAGATGTTTGTGGAAAATTGTCCCAAAAAAGTTTATCACAGACCCATCCATCCATTTTCTTCCGCTTATCCGAGGTCGGCTCGCGGGGGTAGCAACCTAAGCAGGGAAGCCCAGAGGTCCCTCTTCCCGGCCACTTCGTCTAGCTCTTCCCAGCGGATGCCGAGGCGCTCCCAGGCCACCTGAGAGACATAGTCTCTCCAACGTGTCCTGGGTCTTCCCCGAGGCCTCCTACCGGTTGGACGTGCCCTGAACACCTCCACAGGAAGGCCTTCGGGAGGCATCTTAACCAGATGCCCGAGCCACCTCATCTGGCTCCTCTCAATGCGGAGGAGCAGCGGTTGTACTCCGAGTCTCTCCCGGATGACAGTGCTTCTCACCCTATCTCTAAGGTGAGATAGGGTGAGAAGCACTGTCAACTTCCATGCACCCTCAAACTAGGCTCAAACTCCCATGCACCCTCAAGGACCCTGCCGAGAGTATAGAGTTGGTCCACTGTTCCTTGACCAGGACGAAAACCACACTGCTCCTCCTGAATCCGAGATTCGACTATCCGACGGATCCTCCTCTCCAGAACCCCTGAATAGACCTTACGGGGAAGGCTGAGGAGTGTGATTCCACGATAGTTAGAACACACCCTCCGGTCCCCCTTCTTGAAAAGCCACCACTCCGGTCTGCCAGTCCAGGGCCACTGACCCCCGACGTCCACGCAATGCTGCAGAGTCGTGTCAACCAAGACACGCCCACAGCATCCAGGGCCTTAAGGAACTCCGGGCGGATCTCATCCACCCCCACCTCGGTGACCACCTCGGTGACCTCAGCCCCAGAGATAGGTGAACCCGACTCAGAGTCCCCAGGCACTGCTTCCATGTTGGAAGGCGTGTCGGTGGGATTGAGGAGGTCTTCAAACTATTCCCTCCACCGGTTCACAACATCTCTAGTCGAGTTCAGCAGCACATCGTCCCCACCATACACGGTGTTGACTGTGCACTGGATGGTGGTCCAGAATCTCTTTGAAGACATCCGGAAGTCGTTTTCCATGGCCTCTAGGAACTCCTCCCATGTCCGGGTTTTTGCCTCAGCGACCGCCAGAGCTGCAGACCGTTTGGCCTGCCGGTACCTGTCCGCTACCTCCAGAGTCCCATGGTCCAAGACGGCCTGATAGGACTCTTTCTTCAGCTTGACGGCATCCCTCACCACTGGTGTCCACCAACGGGTTTTGGGATTACCGCCACGACAGGCGCCGACCACCTTACGTTACTTCGTTATAGACAATCCGTGACGAGCACAGAAGTCCAATAACAAGACATCGCTCGGGTTAAGATCAGGGGGGCCGTTCCTATCACTCACACCTCTCCAGGTCTCACTGTTGTTGCCAACATGAGCGTTGAAGTCACCCAGCAGAACAAGGGAATGCCCAGAGGGAGCACTCTCTAGTACTTCCTCTAAGGACTCCAAAAAGGGCGGGTATTCTGAACTGCTGTTTGGCGCATAAGCGCAAACAACAGTCAGGACCCGTCCCCCCACTCGAAGGCGTAGGGAAACTACCCTCTGGTTTACTGGGTTAAACTCCAACGTGCAGGCTTGGAGCCGGGGGGCAACAAGAATTGCCACCCCTGCTCGTCGCCTCTCATTGCCAGCAACACTAGTGTGGAATGAAGTCCAGCCCCTCTCGAGAGGACTGGTTCCAGAGCCCTTGGTGTGCGTTGAGGTGAGTCCGACTATATCTAGCCGGAATTTTTCCACCTCACGCACCAGCTCAGGCTCCTTTCCCGCCAGAGAGGTGACATTCCACGTACCTAGCTTCTGTAGCCAAAGATCGGACCGCCAAGGCCTCTGCCTCCGGTCGCCACCCAGCTCTCTTCGCACCCGACCCCTTTGGCCCCTCCCACGAGTAGTGAGCTCATGGGAGGGGGGACCCACGTTACCTTTTCGGGCAGTGCCCGACTGGGCCCCATGGGTGCAGGCCCGGACACCAGACGCTCGCCATCGTGCCCCGCCTCCTGGCCTGGCTCCAGAGTGGGCTCCGGTGACCCACGTCCGGGAGAGGGAAAACGAAGTCCATTGTTATTGTGCATCATTGGGGTCTATTGAGCCACTCTTTGTCTGGTCCCTCCCCTAGGACCTGTTTGTCATGGGTGACCCTACCAGGGGCATGACAGCCCTCGACAACTTAGCTCCTAGGATCATTGGGACATGCAAACTCCTTCACCACAATAAGGTGTTGACGCAGGGAGGAGTTTATCCCAGACCCCATAATTAGAAAAAAATATATACTGCACAAGAGAAGTAATACAATAAAAATAAAATTTAAATACAAATTAAAATTATTTTTACATGTTTTTTTTTTATACATTTTTTAAAGTAACTCAAAAATGTCCGATTTATGCTTATTGAGTGTAAAGACAATGAGAAATTAAGCTGAAAAGTATTTCTTTAAAAACTTTTATTTGACAAAACAAGCACAGACCTGGGCCGCACGGTGGCTGAGTGGTTAGCACATTGGCCACACAGTCAGGAGATCTGGAAGACCTGGGTTCAAATCTCCGTTGGGCATCTCTGTGTGGAGTTTGCATGTTCTCCCCGTGCGTGTGTGGGTTTTCTCCGGGTACTCCGGTTTCCTCCCACATTCCAAAAACATGCATGTTAGGTTAATTGGCGATTCCAAAATTGTCCATCGGTATGAATGTAAGTGTGAATACTTGTTTGTCTATATGTGCCCTGCGATTGACTGGCGACCAGTCCAGGGTGTACCCCGCCTCTCGCCCAAAAGCCAGCTGGGATAGGCTCCAGCATCCCCGTGACCCTAATGAGGATAAGCGGTAAAGAAAATGAATGAATGAAGCACAGACCTGATGGATGTCTTATTGAAAAAAAAACACAGCTGGGGGTAATGTGATAGGTGGTGTAGGTTCTGGCATGTGTCTGTTGTTTGAGGAGGCTTTAGTCTTGATCCAATTGTGTAATCTTGCAGCAAAGAAGCTATTTAACCAGCCTAAATTGACCACAGTCCATATACTGTATTTCCTCTCTGTCCCTTTAAGAGACCTGTCACTCCTGGTCTTTTTCCTCTCCATGGGTGATGATGTGCACCAAGTTCTTGTAGTCCAAATTTCCTGCCACATCTGGGGGGAAGGCAGCAAACATCTGCTCCATCTAAAAGCACATTCTTGCATCACATTCATATCACAGTCACCGTGGATTTTCAGTGTACCTCTTCCGGGGTGAATCGGTCGGCTTGTGTTGTCAGCATTTGCGTCACACTGTGAACGACAAAGACACAATCATGTGGTTGTTCAGTTCATCATTGTGTGTGGGTTTTTTGTGTGTGTTTTCTTACTAATCCTTCCTCAGCACACCTTTCCCCTCAGGGTCAAACACTTTAAATGCATTGAGGATGGTCTCTTCTGGATCCGCACCTACAGACACACACAGCATCTAACACCCGCAAAACCAAATGAAAGAGTCACTTTTTCATTGTTACCTTTCAGTTTCTCCCCAAACATGGTGAGAAATATGGTGAAGTTGATTGGGCCAGGAGCTTCTTTGAGCATCTCATCAATCTCTTCCTGTTTCACATTCAGGCGTCCTGTGGCGACCAACATTCAACGCTTAAAACTAAGCAGACATCATTCACGTCGAGTTAAAAAAAACTTCCAAATACAATGGAACCTCCAAAGTATAACACAATTTGTAGTGACTATTAACTGTACGGTCAAGGCGGAAGTTAAATGAAGAGAATTTAACCACAGTACATTACAACTGAATAAAACTACACTAAAGCAAAACTACCTTGAGTAATGGAGAGAGAACAAGAAGGTATGTAGAATTACTGTATTTACATTGTATGTAGTATAATATAATATTTGGTACCATCCCTGGTATTATTTTTGACAGCATTTGAAACCACAGCCAAAGAAAACGTGAGTCTCACAAGATTTATCAATTTATCTTGCCTGATGTTGCACATAATGATGGTGTTTGCACTGTTTGACTTTGCAGGTTCCACTGTACATGAATAATTAAAATTTATTTTATTTTAAAATATATTTCATATATAATATTATTTAATCAGATGTGTTGTTTTCAGTTTTTTTCTTTACAAATTATCTGGGAGAAATCACTCTCACTCTTCTTACTTTGTGTGCGATGCAATTTATTTTAGAAAGTATGCTTTCTAGAACAATCAAAGGTTGGCAAATTTGTATTCCATCCACTTGTAAAAGCAGCAAATGCCTTTGTAGACTAAAAGATAATGACACAACAATGCCCTTAAACTTGCTTCCAACACACCAAGTGCTGCAAAGGTGTCCCTCAGGTCGTTCTTGTCGATGAAACCGTCTCTGTTTTGGTCCATGATGGTGAAGGCCTAAGAGGAGGAGGAGGAGGAGAGACAGAAAGTTCCAGAGAACAAAAACATGATGATCTCCATTGTGGCTGCTTGTGTATAAAGCCCAAGGGATGGTGGGTGTTGTAATCCTGGCATCCAGCACATGACGATGCTGTCTGGATGTTTAGCCAAAGCAGCATACCAGCAGGGAGTTGCTGTCAAGGCTGGGACAGGTGCTCCATGGGCAAAAGATACTTGTGGAGCTAACGTATACTAGTACGAATATAATGTTTACACAATTGGTTAAGCAGCTTCAACTCACCTCCTTGAATTCCTGAATCTGGGCCTGCTCAAACATGGAGAACACGTTGGAATTGGCTCCCTCTGCTGTCCTCTTCTTGGCTTTTTTGGGTGCCTTTAAAGATACACAAAATGCAGTTACATAACACAGTAGCATAAACTGTGACCACAAAATGCTTTTTACTGGAACACGGTATTAGCACAAAACAGACCATAAAACATAATAACAAAGATGGTCAAAGATACCAAACCATTATGATGGGCACAAACACAAAATGACAACATCCTAATAAAGATGAGTCCATTTACCCCATTTAAACGAATTAGGCATCTTTACACCATCAAACACAGACAGACAGTGACTTACCATGGCTGAGCAGCTGTGAGGTGAGACCAACAATGATGCCAGTGAACAATGAGGAAAATGGGGGGTGTCCTTTTGTAGCCCCCAAGCTCTGTGCTCCACTGGGTGATATTTATAAACAATGTCCTCTTAAGGAAGTGACAGGTAAATGATGGTTTGACACGCTTTGTATGCACGTCACACACACACACACACACACACACACACACACACACACACACACCCCTGTTGTCATGGGCAGAGAGATGAATAACAGGATTAGAATATTCAAAGCAGATTGAAGGTTAGAGTAGCACCCCTTCAGTGTCCACACAACATGGTTTTGATTATGTCTATATGACTATATGAGTGGATTTGTTTGCGGTATATCATTAGTTATCAGTAGAATCTGCCAGGTTCAAATCACTAAATAACTTTTGCTGCTACTGCAAGCTTCCCAACAACCATATTTTATTTACACACCATTTTCCCCATATTTACTTGCAAAACAGGAAGACATAAGATTTGCTTCCTGATATTCATACAAGTATTAGTTATTCCATGTGATGAAACGCTAGTATTGTACATACAATAACTGAAGCATTATTCATTTTGTTATCATTAAGTTGTAGTTTTTGGGAAAGTAACAGCCAAAACCTTTAAACATGTAATGTTTTTCTTCCACAAGCCAAGCAAGTTTAACAAGGTAAAAAAATAAAAATATAATATAAAAACCCAAATAATATTTGCTCATCTTTTAAGTATTATGTACTAAAATCCAAAATACTTGACATGTATATTTTTATTTGTTTGTAATGTTTTATAACATTTGTCTTGTCTAATTGTAATTGTTTAAAGCATTTTGGAGTATATATCTAAAATTTTAGTCCATATTTTGTAAGATAAACAAATTGGTATAACGGTAAGAAAAAAATCAAAAAAGTACATTCTTCCCCACCTGTATTAGATATTTAATTTTGCTTAAATTTGAGTTTGTGCAATGTAGTGTAGTCCTGGATGTGTGAGATCAATAATATGTTGAACATTCTAAAATGTTTATTTAACACATAAAATATGAAGTTAATTCAGCATTAACTTTATACTTTTGTGTTTAACTAACAAAATGCAACACCATGGAGATGGTTTGACATAAAAAATATACAGTAGCGTCAACGCATCATTATATTTATTGTCACCATCTCCACCTAGATGTAATTTATAGATCTGCCAGAAGTGTTACCACCTCACAGCCTTAGTCCTCAGTAGTCACACGATTGACACTGGTGCACTTGTCTCCATTGTGTGCTAGGCGGCTGCATACATGAACACTATTTTCGGGACCTGATTTGAATGCATTTATTGACATTCTTGCCTATAAGAAAAGTGTCACGGCAGAATAAGGCAAATACACAATATAGGCATGAGTTGCATGCTTGTATGTCACCAGTGAGCTGAGGCATTGTTCAAGTATGTGCTGATAAATGAACACATCCTTACAATGTGTGTGTGCTCCATTAACACGTCTTCTCTGTATGACTTAAGGTTCCCAGGTCAAGAAAAGTGACAGTGTGTGAGAATGAATTGAATGGAGGTTTGACCACGTGTGTGTGCTATATAAAGAGGCACTCCCAACTCTGCTGTCAAATAAAATGCTGCTGATGGCCTAGCAGCAGATGTCAGGGGTGTCATGTCACCAGCAAAATGTGAACAGCCAGGTCACAGTTATTGTTACCCAGAGGGGGTGAATGCTATTGTTGAAAAGAGCTCCTTGGCCAAAGCAGCTACTGTGGCTGGAATGACAGGCCATTGTCTCCCTGCAGGCTGAGAACTGGGATGTATGTAAGTACGCACCTAAAAATAGAACCACCTCGTCAAACCCAACGGACAAATGGTCACACAGCCACCTTAAGTCCTCAAGGTCATTACAGCACAAGCTATGGCAAAATGAAAAAAAGGCAGAAATACACACCAGAAAAGTGAATGGTTATATTTAATATCTCGACAGAGAACTCTAATAAAACATTTGTTGTTAGCAGACATCAATATCATATCCAGCATCATGGAAATATAATTCAAATGAAATATACAGCTTTAAAAGTATAAAAATAAAACAAAGATGTATAGAAGTCAGCAGGAAAGTGGACAAGAAATGGATTTGTTTGCATTAAGTGATTTTGTTGAAGATTTATGATCAATTTCATTAATGCATTCAATTTGACATTAAAAATTATGGCGGCCTATTAAAGATGAAGTGTAGTCTTCATGAACTGACACTTAGGGGGATACAGCATTCTAGTTGTGTCATTGTAAACAACATAACATATCTCACTGGTCACATTTGGATTTACAGAAATGAAAACATCACTTTGACAATAGAGTGTACAATAGATTTAATGCGAGTATTGTACTGGCACTTTAAACAACCAGGATTGCCTTTGAGATATCCACCGTAAATTGCATGTGCAAAGAAAGGTGATATTTTCTCATTTGATGAATTGCGAAAACAAAAGCCAAACAAGGCAGAAGCTCTGTGTCATTTCACACATACACAGTCATGCCACTGACAAACCATCCACTACTTGAAACTATCTGGGTGACATTGAATATATGAGCAAGTGAAGTAGAAGCTTCAATCTCCCCACTTTTTTATTTAATTTTGAGGTTTGCCATTGACAGATGGCGACCAGTCCAGGGTGTACCCCGCCTCCCGCCCAAAGTCAGCTGGGATAGGCTCCAGCATACCTGCAACCCTAATGAGGATAAGCTGTACAGAAAATGGATGGATGGCATTGACAGATGGAAGTGCTACACAAGCCAATCAATCACTTTGATAGAGGACATTTGGACGTATTAAAATAATACTTAGTAGACATTCAGGAGGACAGGTTATCACTTTTTTTCTTTAACAAAAATAGACACGGCTTATCCAGCCTTGAAATTCCTTCTCAATATATATATATTTATATAAAATTATGTCTCATCTATTTACAGTCAGATAAGCCTTCTGAAGGATTAGAAAGGTCCGGTATGCTTCAATGGTGACTCAGCATTGTGGGTAGTGCAGTTTTAGTGTCCTCGAGGAAGACAACCCTTCTGATTTGTGGCTTTATTGATTTAGTTGAAAATTTCAACACCAAAAAAACTGTGGTGAAACTAAAAATTAATAGGGGATGATTGTATTTAGCTGATAATGATTGTGTGTTGACATGGAGCCACAGATACTACTAGAAGATAGAGACGAGGTCACAGAGAACCCGTGCTTAAAAAGGACAACTCAATTGGACGTTTATCGTTTTAGGCATCAAGATAGGACTTGATGTTGCTACAGCTGTGCTCTTCTAGAATAGTTGCCTTCTGAAAATGCAAAACTCTGGAGCTACGCCAAAACACCCTGCCTAAAAAGCTGTTCATTGTACATTCTTTAAAGAAAGCCAAACCAACCATTTATTTCCCTTATTACCTCGCACTTCCCAAAGCTACAGTTGTTTGTTGAGTGGCTTTGCCGACTTGGGTGTCAATCAAAAGAAGAGTGGCAGTGTTTCATCGTGAATTGGTGACATTCCAAGATGAACCTCGCTGTCAGAACTTAACGTGGCTCCTAAACAGATGACTGGTCCCATACCTGTTTAATAGAGAGAGAGAAAAAATCGGTAGCAATAGAAAACCATTAACAAAACCGCAAAGGCATTCCTGAATGCTGGTCAGCATTTTATGTGTCCAAAGTCAAACTGTCACCTTAAAAAAATTTGCGACTTCTAACTCACTGGTTTTCAAAAATATTTGTATTATTCATGCTGTTTTGTGGTTGAATACGGCCTATTATATTTAAGCATATTTTACTTTTTGCCTAAAATGTGCATTTTCAAGCATAAAAATGGCCATATATACTATCAAAAATTTAAGACCAGTTGAAAAAGTGCAACTGATTTTCATTTGACATTGTTGGCTCTTAAGGAAGTTCTAAGTAGAACTTCAAAATGCAAAAATAAGAAGTGGAAGTGAGACAAAAAATAAAAAATCAACAACCATTAAACTGAAATACGGATCATCAGCTGATAAAAAGTTTTAGACCACTGCCTTTAAAAGCCAAAATGTTGGCAAAAATGTGGATTCAATGACATTTTCCGGCTGGTACTCCCACTGTCATAATCGGCAACAGTTGGGTCTGGAACGTTAACCACAACAACAAATGAGGGATTACAGTGGAGGCATTTTGAAGTAACATTAGTCTGTTTTACATATTTACACATTTATTCCTCCTTGTTCCTGCCGACACATGACATTACGCATGATGTGTAACATGTGCGATCCACTTTCATACAAGCCTGTTAACATTACAGATACAATCATTTGTGTCGCCACTGTTGTGCAGAAGGAAAAGTATATTTTGTTGACGTCTTGACAATTAAGTGCACCCTGCACACTTGCTGTGCAAGCTTCCTTGCTTTTTGTATGAATAAATCTATTAGTGAGTGTTCTCTCTACTTGGATTCGGCAATGATTGTCCCCACATGGGCTTGTATTGCATGATTGTTGCCACCTAAACACAGCAGTCACTTTTGTTTTTGTTTCCCTGCTTTTGTGTTTCTTGGTGCAAATTTGTTGAGCACCTTCATTCAACTGTAATGTTGTGCTTGTGACTATCAACATTTCAAACACTCTTCATACTGTATGATATGGTTTCCTCAGGTCCTTGCTAGCCCGCTGTGTAAAATCAAACATGGGTGTGACAAACAGGCACATTTGCTGGGTTCTGTTGATAAATCCAAGACAGTTTATGCCTGCTGTTGTATGACAGTTAAAAATTGCCTGTTTTAGGGTCACAAGTGTACAAATAGCTACTGTTAAAGTATAAGAACAATTATATTATAACAATTATAAAAACAATAAAACTAAATGCAGCACACTTTGCGGTGTACATTCCGTTCTTTCATTACTAGTACAAAGACGTAGGGGGTCAAGTTATGACAAAAAGCAGGCGGATACCTTAAAGACAAAACAGAGCACTGCGCAATGATACTAAGGCACTACGAGATGATATCAAGATACTACAAGATGATAATGCTGCTTTTTATGCTGCTCTTGAGGTTAAAAACCCTATGGAGCAAAATAGAGCACTATGCAAAGATATCAAGGTATGACAGGATGATGCAAAGGTAATACTGGATGATTATGCTGCCTAGAGTGCCACTCTTGAGGAAGAGAAAGAAGCAAAGGAAATGATCATCGAGCAAATGAAAAATACAATTGATGAGACATCTTGAGGTTGCCAGAGATTCCTAGCACTAGTTTGCAATGTGTTCCAATTCCATTCAAAACGCTTATGTTAGCAATTACTGTGCAGTACATATCACAGTACTGTATATATTTGTTGCTCTTCTCCTAAAATGAAAATAAAAAGGAAAATGTGGTGTTAATTCTTTATATGCGCACTTAGCTAAAGTCTCAAGAGATATCCTGATGTCTTGGGTTGTATCATACACAACGGCTGTTTGAATTTAACCTTTGGTTGAACTTTGGTTTGACTTGAGAGCCTAGAGTCCCAAAGTGGAGTACGCAGAGTGGCGTGGGAGGTACGTGAATAAAAATAAAAAAGGGCTTGACTACAGTACAGTAGTGACGAGCACTAAGATTTACGCAACCTGCTCAACCTTCCTCACGTGAACAGCTACAGCCGGTACTAGTGAAGAAAGGTGACACCATGAATTTGTTAATTGTTCTGTGTTACATGAACAAATATAAGTTTTAAGGTGACGTTGTGCTTTAAAAGTGTTTAATCTTAAGGATTTTCAAGATCCATGATATTGTGTGGTAATGAGAGTCGGCCTTTATATGTGGGGCTGTGACTAAGATGTATGAGCCTGCCATTTGTTTGACTGGATGCACTGACTATGTTAGAAAGCTCCCAATTTTACACGTGTAAGTAAATGTATGCCTTTAAGAATAATGTGTCTTCTTTGTGCATTGTGGCCACTTTGTTCCACGGTCTTTGAACACACTATGTGTGACATATCAAATATGTTTCATTATGTTGTTTATGTTCTTTAAGTGTGCAGGAGTAGGGGTTACGTGACTTCCAGTCAGATGTCTGAAGGTGTACGTGATTGAGAAAAGTTTGGGAACAACTCCTTTAGAGGTCCTGATGTAATTGTTGAAAGTGAAATTAAAAAGGACTATAAATTCACAGCAACAAAAGAATCCACAGGAGGAACTGCCACTGCTCTACAAAGCAACAGTCTGGCTGGTACAATTGGGTGCAAACATGAAAAGATGATGATAGTAATATGAAATATTCATAGTAAATAGAAAGCTGCAGCCAGGAAGGAGATTAAATTAGCATAAATACTGGAGAAAGCTTCTGGCTCATTCTAAAAGGCTGGAAAGAAGCCACTTTAAAGCATTTGAAAAGCTCACATTAACATCAAATGTAGACATAAATCACCTTTACCACCCTCCTGTCTTAAGTAATCTATCTTCTTGACTTCCTAAAGTCAAATAAAAGTGTTTAATGTGATTTTTGTACAACAGACCTTGTTAACAGGGTTGATGGGTGTACGTCCAGAGCCAGTATGAAGCCTTTGGCGGTCTTCAAATCGTCCCGGAGACCTCTCCCTGCGAACATCCATCATACGCCCAGGTGAGCGGTCCATGCGGGGGTCTGCCATGGCCCTGGCCGGAGACCGCTCCAATCGAGGATCGGCCATGGCCCTGCCAGGAGACCCGACTATCCGACTCTCCAGCATTCTGCCAGGAGACTTCTCTCTCTCCAGAGGACGGCTGGGGGACTTGTCACGCCGAAACTCTGTGCGGGCCTCTCGGTAGCGGTGGGGTGTACCTGGCTCCCCGTGGACTAGGGGGTTGGCTGCCAGCCTTTTAGAGATGTGCTCGTTGTAGGAAGGAGGCCCACGTTTGTTCGGGCTGTTGGGGAGAAATTTAAAGAGGAAGGAAAGTAACAAAGGAGGCAGGCCCTGCGTGAGTAGTCACGAACCCCAACGCTATTAGGCACATCTGTTTTGCATTATAACTGTCAAACCTGAAGATAAACACTTTGGGTTCTGTTGATTGATCAAGAAATAATCATCACTTTAAAAATTGGTTTTATATTTGCAGATAATGACATCTCTTTACTGTGACTGCTTAGATGACATATAGGGCTTATTTGACACGGCAGGACTCAGGCCGGTTAACGGAAACTGGAAAAGCTGATGCACATACAGTAGAAGATACAATACAAACATAAGTTGCAGAGCAGCCTGGGAAAACTAACAAAGCAAGAATAAGCCTTTGTTAGTTCTGCAGTGTGGAAATTCAGGAATCATGTCAAAGTAGCTGCAGGAATAACAAGCATCATTGCAATTGATCACTCACATCGCATAATAGTAGGAATCTAGTCTTTATTCAAATATTAATTCCTTTTCAGCAGTCCAAAAGGACATTTTAAATGACCTTAAGATTTGTTACATATAAAAAATGGACTCTTCCTCCTGCAAAGAAGAAAAATGCAGGCGTTACACAAACATTAAACCAAAACTAGACCTAACCATCACCACCAGTGGATGCCAACCTGTGCCCTGCAGTGCCAACTACACCAGTGTGTCTTCTTCTATTGCAATTGTCTCAGCATAGTAAGCACCAAACCTCACGAAAAAGAAGTGACTGAAAAATGCTTATACAAAAAGAGCTCAATGAAAGTTGTAACAAGCAGCATTTACTCTTTACTGTCACAATTTCTTCCTTCAGCATAATTAGGGAATAATCAACAGGGTTTCCATGTTTGTGTGACTCTAGAGAGAAATAGAAAGTGTCCATCTATTTCTTTCTTATAGATAAATGAGGTGTACTTATTTGTTTGTTGACATTTCATTAAACATATGTCCATCATTTCATCGCCAAGTCCCTATTTTTGTTTAGCTAATGCCCACAACTGTGAATAATAGATATTTGTTGTCAATTTGGTTGCCTGGGTCAATAGGGCCATCAGGCTTCGTAATAGAGACATGAGTAATAAAGCCATCTGGCTAACTTGCACACAACAACACGCTGAAGGAAGGAAAATATGTAGTAGTAAAGTGGAAATAATGATGTGGGTGAGATGGTCAGTGTGAGTTTGGCCGTGTTTCAAAATGTTTTACATCACCCTCACCTGCGTCCCGAGCCACTACGCTGTAGGTCTCCTCCACCATCCTGGTTCTGAATCAAGTTGCCCTTACAGCAAATGACTCGCAGTTTGTTCTGGTATGACGAGGCCAAGTAGATGGCGCCAGAGGAGATTGCTGGGCCAAGGTAGCGTGGGTTAGGGATGTCTAGGTGAGCATATGAGTGGGACCTGAATAGGGAGGAGGACAGTTTAGACCAGGTGTCTCAAACTCTCCGCTGACCATATTTTGAGGCCCCCTACTTGGGTAGGGGCTAGGCCCCCTTTAGGCTGTTGCAATAAATACACGTATAATCTAACAACCTTAAAAACAATATGCTTTTAAAATGGTGCAAGGCTACCCGGTGTTGTGTTGTGTGCTTGTCATTATTTGAAATGTAAATCCAGTAAGAAAGTTATACTGTAACACACAGGAGAACATAATCCTACCCTAGTGCAGAGTGTCCTTGAATCTCAATCACATCCAGAGAGTTGAAGTAGGTCACAAACAAGTAAGGCTCTCTATAAGCTGAAATGGTAAAACTAAAAAAATTACATGCTGATCACAGAATAATACAGAGTAATTATTTTACAAGAGTCACTCTAACCAAACGACAAAGGCAGGCGACTCCACTTGATATCATCACTTCTACTCCTGCGGCCGTATGCATCCACAAAGACACCAAACTCTGCAAGGAATTTGTAGAATAAACTTTAGCATAATAAAACAAACTAATAATGGATGCTTGGGAGGAGTGTACATTTACGTGATTTACAACTTATTTGGCATGTTGTACAAAACAGGTCTAACCATGGAAACAGAGCAGGTATTCATCCTTCTGAGGAGCCGTGGTGACTTGGATAATGGATATGGGGAAGCTGTGGGAGGACGCAGCGAACACAGCAGAGGCTAAAGTCACATCATTTTTATCCAGGAACTCTGCAGGAGGAGGAACACACACATGAGCTCGGGCAGGTATGACTAAACAAGCAGTACTAAAAAAACAGGAGTCTTGAGTGTGACTAACAACCAACCTTCTAACACATACTGTTTCAACTCGATTTCATAAAACTTGTTGGTGCCAATGATGATACTATAGCCAGTGAAGTGAATGCAGCTACAGGGCTCCGAGGTCTCAATTTCCTGTAAACACAATTGACATTTGCTATCAATAGCGCCCATTTTGTTGGTGAAGTACAACAGACCTGCTGCTGGTTTAAGTTTTACTTGAGCCTTGCATCTCACCTTTCTGATGCAGAACTTGTTGAGACTTTCATTAAGTCGTAGGATTGTAATCTTATTGGGCATAGCAGCGCAAATACAGATTCCATTGTCAATCTGTGAAATAGAGGAAACACTTCTATTAGTCAGCTCCCTAACTTTCTCTTCAATTGGATGACTTTGCTTTGCATATACTCTTTAAAGAAAATCATGTAACTAGCCTTTCCAGAAGAGAAGAGGTGGCAACCCTTTACTGTCTCAAATATGAAGGGGTTGAGGTCAGGTGGAGCAGGGAGATGAGACTGTGACAAAGACTGTTTCACCTTTTTGATCTCCACCAAGCACAGGGCCCGGTCCTCTCCTGGAGGGGACATTTATAGACATTACATGACTTGCAGTGCAGCAGCAATAAACTATTCATACATGATGCACAAAAAGGAGAAAATACAGAGAAGTTGCTAAGAATAAATGCAGTGTTTCCCATTCATTTATTTATTTGTGGCAGCATGGTACAAATTAATTTGGCGCTGCCTGTTTATAATGTACACACACACACATATATGTGTGTATATATATATATATGTATATATGTGTGTATATGTATATTTATGTATATATATGTATATGTATATTTATGTATATATATGTATATGTATATTTATGTATATATATGTTTATATATGTATATGTATATATATGTTTATATATGTATATGTATATATATGTTTATATATGTATATATATGTTTATGTTTATATATGTATATTATATATATGTGTGTATATGTATATACATATGTGTATGTATATGTATATACATACATATGTATATACATATATATTGCACGGCACTGCAAGAGGGATCAGTTTTGCCAACACTTTTGTGACATTCGTTTTGTTTTTCATGATTTTGACTCAAATTTGGTAATGCATCATAGCCAATTATGCAAGTTTGACAATTACATGATTATTTCACACCTGGCACTGCTGGCACAAATCGATTGCATTTCTGTGGGAAACTCTGAAATGACTCTTCACTAGGTAGTAGTAAAAAAGCCTCCATTCACTAACCAGTGATCATCAACAGCTTGTCAAGCTCCCTCAGGATCTGAATCTGAAACACGGAGGTCAGGCCCGGGATGTGGGTCAAAGAGTTCTTGATAACATTCAGAGCATACAAGCCTTCTTCAGAGCCCACCAACACGAGCTAACGAGAATGACGATGACAGGCATTGATGTGAAACCTGCAGGCGTTAATTCGGCTCAAAATAAATGCTTATGTGTGAGTTGGAACCTGGTCAGTGAGAGGCAGAGTGCAGTTGATGTCCAAGCGGTCGTCGCCTTCCAACTTCAGCAAGGAATTGCCCAGAAGTTTCTGTAAGGACACCAAAGAGATGAGAGGACGGAAAGTCAGGCATGCTATCAGTGCATCAGAAGCTTGAGGCCAAGAGTGACAGCCAGCTCTCAACCAATTACCACAATAAAGAAAAAACTACTTAATTATGTCCCCTGTACATGGAGCCATAGATAGGTATGTGGCCTAAATAAATCGGTCACAGTTTACACATGTCTCTGACTTTAGCAATTATACTGGATATTTGTAGTTAATGCAAAAAATGTGTTGCTAACTTGTAATTTTTCAATATTTCAAGCTGGTTTGTGGCTTGATAACACTTTACACCCCAAAGCTTTACAACGAATATATAATAGCAAATAGCAGCAAAGGAATGAATTCATGCTGTACTGTGGACAGTTAAAGCATGGGAGGCAAGTGCATGTAAATATATACACTACACTATACAATATATATATGTATGTATATATCTATATATATATATCTATATATATATATATATGTATGTATACACTGTATACTGTGTATATACATATATATACACACACACGGATTGTACATATATATACATACAAATAAGGGTGTGTGTATATCTGTATGTATATAAATAGATCTATATCTATCTATATATATATATACTATATACACACACACACACACACATATATATATATATACATATATATGTATGTTTTATTTTATGTATGTTTATATATATATATATATATATATATATAAATAAAACATACATATATATCAGAATTGTATAGATGCAGATTTGATTTGCCTGGCTGGCTGAAAGTCACAACATGATTTAAACTGTTTTTCCCCACCACTGATGGCTCTCGCTGTTTTAGAATTGCCGGTCATTCGTTAAAGGGGCCAAAAAAACAATACATTCATCATAAAAATGCTATTTACATTTTGACAGTTACACTAAAGAAATACATCTAATAATTAAATGATGGCGGTTTCAGCCAATTGGTTAAATCACAATTCATCAATATTAATAATCTGCCACCTAGTGGCTCTTCATTGAACTGCAATGTTAATGCACCACAACAGCTGAGTGCATATAACGTTAACCTATCAGGAAAGCAAGCTTTGGTTACCCTGTTGACTTCAGTGAAGCAAGAGCATCTTCTTTGTCATTTTTTTCCTAACATCTCTTATTTGCATCATTGACACTGTTTACTATTTCACTTGTCTTTAGATATTTTCTTACTGAAGGTGAGATCAGGTAACAAATGTACTGTGTGGGTGCGTATGTGGTTTCAGTGAAAAAGCTGAAGCAGCGCATGGCTCTTGTAGCAACATGCACAACACAGCACCAGCCAAAGGTGCATAGATGTGCCAATTCAGACCCATGCATGGTTCATGACATATTTTGAGTGCACAGTTGGCCACTTCAGAACAGCTACTATGGAACCATTTGATATGAGCCTGGTTCTGTGTTACCCAGCACAGAGCAGCAATAGTGTTCTATGCGTGGACGGGTACAGCGACTACATGCTCAGCCAGTTGCTTACTGAAGCCCAAGCGTTCGTGCAGCTTCTTACTGTACCTGAACCAGAGGTGATAGGTTGTTCTGTCTTTTAGAAACACCTGCCTATAATAGTCCAGACGACCGTGTTGAATGGAGGCACACACACATATATATTGTATAGTCACATCACATCAAGGACGATGACAACACACAAATACAAGACGAGGTTGTTGAGAACATGCAGAGAGAGAAAAGAGGAAAGGGGAGAACAACAAATGAAGGAACTCGCTGATGTTAATGGCAGTATTCAATATATTTAATCTAGTTTTCACAAGACATGATACACACAACCCTTGCGTATACTGCAATTCGACATGGGGCTAACACCTATCCTCTTATCCTTTTTTAAAAAGTTGCAAACTATACAACAATACTACTAAAATGCACTTACAGCATCAGTGTCTCCTTTGTCTTTAGATCCGCGATTACAAGCCACCACAGACTCCAGTACAGCCACCCAGCGCTGTTTGTCTGGGAAGCTGGGGGCCATAAAGTACAGAGACTGGCCTGGCCAACAAGTTGTGTGAGGATGGGATTCGAGCTTCAGAACATAAGGGATGTCTGTGTGAACACACACGCACCCACACACACACAATATACATATTTTTCCAAGAGTTTAGTATTATAAATAATGAGGACAACAGTGGCTTGAGAGTTAATATGTTATTATACACCCAATACCTGATTTTGCAGTGTTGATGAGCTCAGAGGCTCCAACAGCTCCATGAACAGTCACCTCTCCATCAGGCAGGCAAAGCTCAAACTCCTCCTCTGCAATTACAGAGTCTAAAAAAAAAGACATCACATCATTTGCATTAGTTACTGTTGCATTGTCTGATGTTGGAAGTGATCACAAATGTAAAAATAGTGACCTTCTCTGGGCTCTGTATCATAGATTGATATTTTGGTTCCATCAAGAACCACATACTTCCTCTCCCAGCCCTGCTGACCACGCTTGCCATTTCTGTGTGAACAAAGAAAAGACAATTTAAATGTGGCGCATCAAACACTGTACAAGGCCCATATGTCAGGATGGATCAATTATTAACCTGGGCTGCTTCATCCATCCTTCCAAGCGGACATGACCGCTGGCTTCCTTGACCTGTAGTCCAGGGGAGCTTGTATTCTCTCTGCATAAAGCCTCGGAAAAGTGGGTGGCATATTCAGCTGGCAGGCCACAAGTGGCTGGAAGGCATGGTGAGCATTTGGGATGACAAAGCGTGTTGCACTCTGTAGGAAAATTTTAAACAAGTCAGTCAGAAACGTGCATTTATTTCACAACATTCCATTCCACAGCATATATTAAAGGATGAAGTTTTAATTTTTATGTATATAATTATTTTTTTTCCAATACAACATACAATACAATATTTTAAACAAAAACTGTTTAAAATACTGCATGACTTCATTTAGGGTATTTTACACTATAATGTTTGCAGGAATACACTGCTCAAAAAAAGGAGAGGAATACTTTGAGAACAGATCAGATCTAAACAGGGGGGAAAAATGATCTTGAATATCTTTCCTGATAATAAGTAGGTGATGTATTAGTAAAAAAAAATGATGCCACATTTGATAGAAATGAAAATTATCGCCTTATAAAGGGGGGAAATCAAAGACACCCCAAAAATGAAAGGATTTTCTTGAGCAGTTATGTATGTATGTATATATAATATTGTTATAAAAATGACATCAAAATATGCCATAATTGCTAAAAGATAAAATTAGATGCCTCTCTTTTTCATGTAAGAGTAAATGTGGAGGATCTGTTTCAAAAACGTTAGTATTTCTTTTAAGACTGGACAATAAATCCCTTTCTGAAATGCCAGCCGTTCTGTGTAACCACAGGACACAGACCTAGACAAGTGGCAGCCTGCCGTCCAAAATGCACAGTGTCCAGGCAGACGGCACATTTGGCAGCCCTCATGTTGAGACCCACAGTAAAGCGATGAGGAATATTGTGGTGCATTCGCTCCTTCACACGACGACCATACTCTGGAATGATATGGCAAAAAATAGGTGTGCCTAAAAATTAGATGACCAAATTATAATAAATTCCGTTGTCATTCAGAGGTGCACAGTCAGTTAGAAGTTTGAATACTGACATAATAAGTACAAAACACAGCAACAGCAAAACACTGACCGTAATCAGTTTAAGCATTTTAATCAGAATGGAATGCATCCACCATGCCACATTGACACATCACCAAGACAAATGTACTTAGGTGCAAAAAAATCAAGATGAAAGAGGTACTGCACATGTATTTGACAAGACATGCAGCGACATGACTGCTAACTTACTTTCAAAGGTGACCCTCCTCTTTTCTGCTAGGAATAAGAGGAAAGATACAGAAAGGAGATAGCAGTCTAACAATAGCTAGGTGACAGTAAGACACAGACATACACACACATTTGAAGGCCTGTGTTACAAAGTAAAGCATTAACTTATCACTGATTTAGGTGTATCTGATTGGATCAAATGTAATTACACCATGGTATTTAATTGAGTCTTGGTTTGTCAAGACAATATAGGAAAGCTGATCCATGAGTCTTCCCTTGTTAAACAGGCCCAGGCAGGATTGGAATATTAGCTGGATAAAAACACAGTGACTTGAACCGGAAACACATTTTTCCTTGTGCTCCAGATTTGTGTTCTAGATTTACCAGGTCGTGAACACCGTTATCCACGTTATTTAAGATCGAATCCTGCCTTGAGGGACAGGCCACAAAAGAAAGAAAGAAACAAACACACAACACATAAACAAAATAGGCCAAAAAGAGACCTATTTGTTTTGACAGCATTGAGGTGAACGTTACCGGGGCAACAGTACACTTTCTTCAGGCTGAAAATCAGCCCAATTGTGTGTAGGTGGTCACCTTCTGGTGTGGAAGTCTCCTTAGAGCGGGTTGACGGGTTAAGCAGGCCACAAGGGTTGGGTTGATGCTCTGGGGACTTCACGATGGCTGACATGAGGATTTGATGGCGAGCCTGCGCTGGCGTGGAAGGAGCCATGTGATCAAGGGCTTTGAAATGAGCTGCTATATTTCCACAAAAATAAAATGACAAAGTGCATAGTCACTGGTTAGTTGAAACCTGGAAATAGAAGTCTAATATCTGAATACTAGATGTAGCAGAAGAGCAAAGTGCTGCTATAATAACCTTCTCTGTATTGGTCGAGATTTACTACATGTGCCGTAGAGTATTTCCAAATATGATTTTTCCCTTTCAATTTAGATGACTGCCGCACTGACTTAAAATGCACTTCCTGAGCCGGCCGGAATTTAACACTACATACATAGACTGCAATGACCTACCCTCTTCTCGCAGGGATCGTAGCTCTATCCTCATCTTCTGAAGCGCCTCCTCCAGCTCTCCACATCTTGAGCGCTCATTCTCCAAAGCTAGCTTCATGTCACTGTACTGCAAAGGAACAGTCGGCTGAGACTGGGGAGTCAACGCCCCGTTTGTTGTGGTGCCAACATCTTCGCGCCGTCGCCCAAATATACCCTGTTTACAGAGCAAATGTGCAACTTATGACATAATACGACCACATGAAGACCATATGTCAAACAAACATGCATCACACCAGTCAATTCCCTCAAAATATTATTTTTCCAACATACAAAGACATTGTGTATTGGTAATGACCAAGTATCCCAACACCTTTGTCCATGTGTACATTTGATGGGCCACATCTTACACCAGGTGCAGTGCAGGATTTAAAGGCGATATAATCAGTCCATTAGGACATATTGTTGTCATGAAATATTTGTGCTGACCTTCTTTTTCTTGGTGGGCTGGTCCATTTTGGCCTGAAGGAAATCAATGAGTTTGGTCTGTTGGGAGATAGTACCCTCCATCTTCACCTTCTCGTGGGAATATACAGCCTGCAAAATAAAGCTGAATTTCTTATCCCTTCAAGGACACTACTTAGGCTATTTTTCTTATTTGTTTGTATAGTAGGTCCCCAACGAATCGTTCTGAAAGACTGCAAACATCAGTTATAATATTCCCAAAACAGCATTTTACCCAAGTGCTAAACTATTGCACTGAATACCTGTATATTCTCCAGCTGATACTCCAGATCAGTCCTTTCGGTCTTGAGCATGTCAGTCTGGTCCAGTGCATCCTGTAGGCCTTGGGTCAAACGGAAAATGTGGCTTTTTTGGAGGTCCATCTGCTGCTGCAGCTTACCTTGCTGTAAAGATAGCAGCAGAAGATGCTTGAAATAGGAATTGTGAAAAAAAAACACAACACCACACATTCTGAGACACACACATTCTAATGGAGAGGAAAAAACAGCAGATGTGTGATGTACCTGTGTTTACATACAGTATTTGTGTAGAAAATACTTCAATTCTACATGATTTCTACACAAAGGGCACATGATCTAACTGACTATTACCTCTTCCATCAGTCTCTGTTTCAACTCCCTCTCAGTCTCCAATTTCTGCTGCAGGCTGCGAGCATTCATCTCCAGCATGGCATGCTTCTTCTCCAGATCATTGAGCTGTGACAACAAAAGGGTACACACATATTCTAGCATGATTCTAGTAGTGATTTTAGTTATTTAGAGAACAGCGTAATCTGGCAACTCACAGTATCAGACAGACTCTCAGCCTTGAGTCTCTGCTCCTTCAAGGCTTGCTGCAGGGCTAATATCTCAGCCTTGTGCTCTTTGACTGCTAGTTCTACTGCTTGGCGAGACTCTGTGCTACGCTGGTCTGCACGTAGCCTGTGAGAAGAGCAGTAGTACCAAGCAATAAAAAACATTCAGCAAACAAAATCATCACTTTCATTTGGAACAATTAAGAATGCTTCAGCCTTACCGGTTTTGCTTTTCATTATCCAACAGTCTCTGCAGTTCCCTGGTGCGTCTCTCAGCCTGGCTTTTTTCATCCTCCAGGGCCCCTCTCCAAGCCTCCCACTGTCTCTCTTTTTCCAGCAGCTCATCATTCAGGGATTCAAGCTCCACCACCTGCTCCTCCAGCATGCTGCATGTGGTCTTCAGTGTCTCAATGTTCTAGGAAGGTAAATACAACAGCAGATAAGTGGAGAATGCCTCTCACATATAAACTTGTTTGGTGCCCCTTATTGCGTTCCCATTTGCAGAACAGCCCCATCTGGCTTGAAATATGTTTGACTTACTCAAGTCTTTCCATGGATTAGTGCATGTAAAATACATATTTTTTCTATTACAGTGTTTCCCCTTCTCATTACATGAGTAGTGAACATGTGCACGTTTGTATCAGTGTATCGATTATATTCACGTGCACACCTCATATGTAACTGTCGGGGAGCAATCACATTACAACCAGCAACACTAACACTGTATCCTATTAACTGAAAATGATTACATTGTTTAGTCCAACATTAGACAGCATTACTTGTTTCTGGTTGTTGAGATGCATTTCACGGTCTGCGACCTCTCTCCTGAGCCGGTCCACCTCCTGGGTGAGCTGCAGTTGGTCCTCCCTCTCATCAGATGCTTCGTCGAGTTGTTTGGATAGGTAGAAGTTCTGGCGGTTCAACTCGGCATTCTCCTGACTCAGCTGGGTAAGTTGCTCCTCCAGGTCAGTGATCACCTGAAGCAACACGAACAGTGATGAGAAGAAGAATATCTACAAAACAAAACTAAATCCAACCAGGAAAATTCTGTACATGTCAATGCCTTTGGCATGTAGCATTTACAATAAGCTCTTAGATGGGCATTATGTACAACTGTTTAATGAAGTGTATGTTAGAATACATTTGTTTACCCAAACATTTAACAGTGGCATACCCCTTCACACAATTGACCTGAATCCATGTACTCCCACCTCCTGCACACTTAGCATAAACCTTTTTTGTTAATTAATTTGAAATATTAAACATAATTACTTGGTTCATTCATGTTAGTGTAATTCCAGGTCAAAATTGTGTATTTTGCATGGTCACATTTTGATGATATTTGACGAAGTACTAAAAAATAGATAGGAAATCATCCTACATACAGTATATTTTATTCCAGTTTGATGTTGGCATCTGTCCATATGAACGAGCTGAATTTAAGCTTCTCTCTTAACCTTCACTCATGATGGGTATGGTTTAAGTCTACATACTATTTTAATGCCAAATTGAAGGGGAAAGTTTAACAATCTTGATAAAGCAGTATACGAAGTACAAAAATATATACAACCAAGGATAAAGCCTCATTTTCTGGGGGAATCCCCACTCACAGTGACAGGTCATTGCTGTGCCGTGTAAGAGTTGGAAAACCAAAACAAATGACCTCTTCAAGATGAAACACTCTGCACAAAATAATAATCAAACTTACTTATTTTTTATTTATATAATGCAAACAGAGCAATGAAGAACTTAATGCTCTGTATACTCTCTGCTCCTGGCGCCGTGAGGCATTCATGCGCACTCGTAATTGTTAGCTGCCAAATATTTGTCATTTTTATTCACGTGCCCCCATCACAATTAGTGTACCCTGGAGGCAGCATACCATAAAGTAATACCTAATTTATTGCGGTTAATTGGTTCCAGATTGTGGTAAGTGAATTTTCGTGTCTAATTCCTTATTTATGAATTGAACATTTTCATAGTTTGAGAATTGTAAATCAGTTTACTACCATATTTAAATACAGATTTTAACATTATTTGAGCCCTTCAGACATGAAATAACCATTACATTTGTAATACTTAATACAGTAAAAAAAAAAAAAAAAAAGTAAATAAGTCATTTAATGCATAAATAAGAATAGTACTAATGTGTGTGTGTGTTACTATAAATGTTTTTCCCTCTGGAGGACCTGAGTAAGTGACATCCTGGGTTTTCATCTTTGTGTGGAATTAATTTGCCTGTTTTGAGCTCATTCGAACCTGCAACAAAAGCCTGCTGTTCTGGCGTCTGGTCCTTGTGCGTCTCATGCAACATTACAGTAGCCTAGTGATCACTTACGAATACTATATTTCATTAATATTCGAATGCCTCATAGTTTAATCAAGTTAGACATTGTAATGCTTGGAAATGCTTAATTTAGGCACAAAATATGTAACATTTGCTGAAATATGCATATTTTTTATGAATAGGCCATATTCAACCACTAAACACCATGACTGATTAATTTATATATTTTTGAAAAACTGTTATAGAGTAAAACCACAAAAGTTGAAGTGAGAAGTGGCGAGGGACAACTGCCCAAATTAAAAATGATAATAATAATGAAAGTAATACATAGGATTTACATTGTGCACTTCAAGATAGCAAAAGCAATTTACACCGAGAACATATTAATTCGCTCCAGTCACACTGGTGGGATGCTGCCCTGGGGTAGACTGACGAAAACAGGGCTGCCAACGGCCTCTGCGACCACCACCAAATAGTCATTCAAATTCATACACTAGTGTGGGTGGCAAACAAGCAGCGAACAAGCAGGCATGGGAAAGGTCTGTGTTAATTAAACAACACCAGCCTGGAAGTATTCAAAACAGGAGATGACTGCTGTAGCTATGGTTCTGGGTTAATCATATTGTTCCAAATACTTGGAACACATATATTAGATGTCATATTGACTGTAAATGAAGTGATCTAATGGCGGAATTTACCGAGCAGCTGTCTCTCAGGGCATCAAACTTCCGCTGTATTTCATCTCTGTGATTCTGTGAGTAAGAGAAAATATTTTGAATGAGGAAAAACAAATGACAATGTATGTGCTACAAAATGATGCTTAAGTTTTGAAGGATGTTGCCATTTTGTTGTACTCTATATGCTTTCTGTCTTACCCTCAGAGCGGTTATCTCCTCCTCGGCCTCAGCTGTGGTCTCCTCCAGTTCAGTCTTGGCTTGCTGCAGCTGGCTCTCCAAGGCAAGACGAGCTGCCTGCAGGCTGCTTATTTGAGACTCCCGCTCCTGCAGAGAGAGGGTCAGCTCGGACACCTGTCTCTTGATCTCCAGCTTTTCCTCTTCGTGTTCTAAGCCCATCTGGAAAGGAAATACAACAAGGGTAAATGTCTATTTATTACGTTGTAACTATGAACCTGAAGAAGATTATATTTGCATATAATTATGGACAATTGTTGTAACCTGTCCAGAGTAGCAGATGGTAGGTTTGTTGAACATCTGAACAATTTAAAAATACAAGGCAATATCAGATGTTCGCTTTTAGAGAAAAAATGTGGCATAGAAAGTCCTTTTGAAGAAAGCTACATTAATTTTCTGCTACAGTATTTGTTTATGTTTTTATTGTCTGTGTGCTTGTTTTAAGATTTTCAGGTACAATGAGTTATATTTAAACGATGTCAATATACAGTAAAGTACAAGTCATATGTTTATAGGTTTTGGATTGTCCCGATGAGTGGATATCAGCAAAAAAAAAAAAAAAAGGCATGCATTAAAAAAACCTCAGATATTGACAATACAAACAGTCCATTCGTGATGATAATGGATCAATGTTGGTATCGGCCGATATTCAAGGCTGCGATATCAGAACCTTATGGAAGTGAAGAAATTGGAAGACCCTTTAAAATAGTCAATTTATATTTTCTTTACATTTTGATCTTGAAAGTTACCCCTACAATAAATCCATCCATCCATCCATTTTCCACCGCTTATCCGGGTCCGGGTCGCGGGGGCAGCAGCTTCAGTAGGGAAGTCCAGACTTCCCGGTCCCCAGCGACCTCTTCCAGCTCCATCGGGAGGACACCAAGGCGTTCCCAGGCCAGCTGTGAGACATAGTCCCTCCAGCGTGTCCTAGGTCTTCCCGGGGGCCTTCTCCCGACCGGGCATGCCCGAAACACCTCACCAGGGAGGCGCCCGGGAGGCATCCGGACTAGATGCCCGAGCCACCTCAACTGGCTCCTCTCGATGTGAAGGAGCAGCGGCTCTACTCTGAGCTCCTCCCGGATGGCCGAGCTCCTCACCCTATCTCTTAGGGTGAGTCCAGCCACCCTACGAAGGAAACTCATTTCCGCCGCTTGTATCCGCGATCTCATTCTTTCGGTCATGACCCATAACTCATGACCATAGGTGAGGGTGGGAACGTAGATCGATCGGTAAACAGAGAGCTTTGCCTTCCGGCTCAGCTCTCTCTTCACCACGACGGTCCGGTACAGCGACCGCATTACTGCAGACGCTGCACCGATCCGTCTGTCGATCTCACGCTCCAACCTTCCCTCACTCGTGAACAAGAACCCGAGATACTTGAACTCCTCCACCTGAGGCAAGACCTCACTCCCAACCCGGAGGGTACAGTCCACCCGTTTCCGACTGAGAACCATGGCCTCGGATTTGGAGGTGCTGAGTCTCATCCCAGAAGCTTCACACTCAGCTGCAAACCGCTCCAGTAAACGCTGAAGGTCACAGCCTGATGAGGCCATAAGGACCACATCGTCTGCAAATAGCAGAGACGAGATCCTAAGGTCACCAAGCTGGACTCCCTCAACACCTTGACTGCGCCTAGAAATTCTGTCCATGAAGATTATGAACAGAATCGGTGACAAAGGGCAGCCTTGGCGGAGGCCAACGTTCACCGGAAACAAGCTCGACTTACTGCTGGCAATGCGAACCAGGCTCCTGCTTCGATTGTACAAGGACCGAATGGCACGTAGAAGCGGACCATCAATCCCGTACTCCCGGAGCACCCCCCACAGGACACCACGAGGGACACGGTCGAATGCCTTTTCCAGGTCTACAAAGCACATGTAGACTGGTTGGGCAAACTCCCACATACCCTCGAGTACCCTTGCAAGGGTGTAGAGCTGGTCCAGTGTTCCGCGACCGGGACGAAAACCACATTGCAGCTCCTCTAACCGAGGTTCGACTAACGGTCGTACCCTTCTCTCCAGCACCCTGGAGTAGACTTTCCCAGGAAGGCTGAGGAGTGTGATCCCCCTATAGTTGGAACACACCCTCCGGTCACCCTTTTTAAAAATGGGGACCACCACCCCGGTCTGCCAGTCCAGAGGTACTGTTCCTGACTTCCATGCAATGTTGTAGAGGCGTGTCAACCAACACAGTCCTCCAACATCCAGAGCCTTGAGAAATTCTGAGCGGAACTCGTCTACCCCCGGAGCCTTGCCACTGGGGAGTGATTTGACTACCCCAATTACCTCAGCCACGGTGATAGAACTGTCCACGTACGTATCCTCAGACTCTGCTTCCTCTATGGAAGGCATGTCAGTGGGATTGAGAAGGGCCTCGAAGTATTCCTTCCACCGACCAACTATATCCACAGTCGTGGTCAGCAAGCCCCCGTCCGCACTGTAAACAGTGTGAACTGGGGGCTGCTTCCCCTTTCTGAGGTGTCGGACGGTTTGCCAGAACCTCTTCGAGGCCGACCGAAAGTCGTGCTCCATAGCCTCACCGAACTCCTCCCACACCCGAGTTTTTGCCTCGACCACCGCCGAAGCCGCGTGCCGCTTGGCCTGCCGGTACCTGTCAGCTGCTTCGGGAGTCCCGCAAGCCATCCATGCTCGATAGGACTCCTTTTTCAGCTTGACGGCAGCCCTAACCCCCGGTGTCCACCATCGGGTTCGGGGCTTGCCACCACGACTGGCACCGACCACCTTGCGGCCGCAACCACAACTGGCTGCCTCAGCAATAGAGGCACGGAATACGGCCCATTCGGACTCAATATCCCGGTCCTCCCTCGAAATGCAGGCGAAGCTCTGCCGGAGATGAGAGTTGAAGACTCGACGAACGGGAGATTCTGCCAGACGTTCCCAGCACACCCTCACTACGCGTTTGGGTCTGCCAGGTCTGTCCGGCATCCTTCCCCGCCATCTAATCCAACTCATCACCAGGTGGTGGTCAGTTGACAGCTCAGCCCCTCTCTTCACCCGCGTGTCCAGAACATACGGACGCAGGTCTGATGATACGACCACAAAGTCGATCATAGACCTGCGACCTAGGGTGTCCTGGTGCCAAGTGCACTTATGGGCATCCTTATGTTCGAACATGGTGTTCGTTATGGACAAACTGTAGTTCGCACAGAAGTCCAGCAACAACACACCGCACGGGTTCAGGTCAGGGAGGCCGTTCCTCCCAACCACGCCCCTCCAAGTCACACTGTCATTGCCCACATGGGCGTTGAAGTCTCCCAGTAGAACTATGGAGTCACCAGCTGGGGTGCTCTCCAGCACCCCTCTGATAGACTCCAAGAAGGCTGGGTACTCTGAACTGCCGTTCGGCGCATAGGCACAAACCACAGTCAGGACCCTTTCCCCAGCCCTAAGGCGTAGGGAAGTAACCCTCTCGTTTACTGGGGATGACTCCAACACAGAGGCACCAAGCCGGGGGGCTAACAATAAGCCCACACCAGCTCGCCGCCTCTCCCCAGCGGCAACTCCAGAGAAGAACAAGGTCCAGCCCCTCTCAAGGAGTTTGGTTCCAGAGCCTAAACTGTGGGTTGAGGTGAGTCCGACTATATCTAGTCGGAATCTCTCCGCCTCTTCCACAAGCTCGGGCTCCTTCCCCACCAGAGAAGTGACATTCCATGTCCCAAGAACCAGATTTGGTCGCCGAAGCCCAGGTCGCCCGGACACCCGCCCTCGACCACTGCCCAAATCACACAGCACCGGACCCTTATGCTTGCCCCTGCAGGTGGTGGGTCTGCGGGGGGGAGTTCCCGTGCGGCTTCTTCGGGCTAGGCCCGGCCAGGTCCCACGGGTGAAGACCTGACCACCAGGCGCTCGCCTGCGAGCCCCTCCCCCAGGCCTGGCTCCAGGGTGAGGCCCCGGTATCCCACGTCCGGGCGAGGTGCGGTCACTCCTAATGTGTCTCTTCATATGGGTCTTCTGAATACTAATCCCTACTAAATCCCTACAATAAATAAAAAAGATAAATAAATATACCACAGCTATCAAAGTCACGTCTCTCATGTCAAACTCAAATCCTAAGTTGTTGAAAATCTAACATACTCTTCCTAAACAGTAATATCCCATTATGCCTATAAACCATAATTTATTGTTAATCAAATCCTCACTAAAAAAAAAGTGGTTTTGACAGTAAATATTTCTTTGCTTGCACTGTTGTGTATGTGTGCATGCAAAACACGACAGCATGTGTTTGTTTGAGGGAGCAGAAAAGTCAGCAATGAGTGCCAAACTTTGTATCACTTCTCAGTGGGGGAAGAAGAGACGTGTCATCCTGAGTCTTTGGGGGGAAAAAAAAGAGAGTAGTATTGTGGTTAGTTCAAACGTAGGCCAACACTTGAGAACTTTTGGCTTTCAGACAGTCGAGTATGAAGTTTGTCAATGAACTCAGACAAGCCTTGAAAGAATGTGATGTTGTCAGTGGAGACCAAAAATTACCTTTCTGACATCAACTCAACTGGATGCGTTTGGAGACAGAAAAATGCTGAATCTGACCCAGACAACACTATCCCCGCTGTCATACTTGGAGGGGGAAACATTCTGCTTTGGGGCTGTGATGTGTGCTTAAGTTCTCTCCTGAGATGACAAACTACAAGAAACATCTGACCTCTGTTGTCGGTTTCTCTACCAAGTGCTAAGCCACATTTCCCAAATGAGTTTCTAATGTTTTTTACATTATATCTCTTTCTGGTACAATATATCTACCATAAAAATCATCTTCAGCAATAGGGAGAAAATAGTGCTTTTATCTTACTCATCTAAAAAAAACTGTTACGTTGCCAGAATTGCTGGCTCATATTAATTGTCTAAAAAGGCTATGAGCTCAGTGGCCGATCAGCTGTCTCAATCGGCTTTACGGACAGTAATATTGTAAAACTACACTCAGTGCCACCTAAGGAGCCTTACTTAATCTTGAGCAGAAAGATTGTGCACAGCGCCTCATTTTCATGTTGCCTTACCTCCCGCAACCTGCTCTCCAGCTCCATTAAACGGGTCCTCTTGGTCTGCTCTTGCTGACTCATCTTTTCTAGGTGTTCCTCTAGTTTGGCATTTTGAGCCTCAAGCTTGCCAGCCTGAGATTCCAAATAGAACTTTTGCTGTCTCAGCTCTGAGATCATCTCCTCTTGGGCTTTCCTGTAATAAACAAAGAAGACATCGATTATAGTATTTATCTAAAAGCAGATAAATATTTTTAGAGTAGAAGTTATCTCAACAAAACATTGTAATTAACAGTTGTATGACAAAAACAATCAGCTTATATAGTGTGAGAAAACATTAAGTGGCAAATTCTGTATGAAGCATGAGCCATGCTATATCACATACAAGGGAGCACAAAAAAATAATGCACACTAATGAAGCGACTGGAAGCAGGGAGACTGTGTCGGTGTGGGTGGGTACCCTTATGAAAGAGCAATGTGGGAAGAAGGCCTTGTTAACTCACATATTCTTCTGGGTGTAGATGCTGCTGTTAGCGGCGAGCTTGTTAGCCTCTGACAGTTCAGCAATGCGCTGCTCCAGGTTCTTCATCTTAGAATCCATGGCGTTAATGGTCTGCAGGAAGAATGAAGTGCAATAGGATGGTGGAAACGACATTAAAACACGACTGGTACCAAATCCCGAGAGTTCTGGTATGCACATATATTGGCAGAGAAGGAATCTGAAGGTTTTTTCTCTTGTAAAATCCTCTTAGTGCTTCCCTTAAAAGTGTTGCTTCAATCTTCTACTGTCAATGTCAGAAGACTACTTCTAAAAGCTTCTTAGCTGCCTGAGTTCTACCACATTAACCAGATTAGGACTTGAGCCCAGACTTTACAGTGCAATATGATGTACAGAACAATTTAATCAGTCTTCAAAGTGTATCCAAGACACTGTGATATATTGTGTACAGCAATACATAGAAACATAGACTGTTATCGGTCTATTGATTTTAAAAGTAAGTTTTGTCTTCATACTACCATTTTCAACTAATGTCATAGGGCAACATAAGCACTTCAAAAAAAAAAAAAAACACATTTTTGCCATCAATTGTTGGATAATAATTAGTACTGCTTGTAGTTGGTTTATATTTGTATATTTGAATGGGACAGTGCATACTAAAGAACTTTAGTGTATAAAATACAAAGGCTAAATTACATATGTAGTCCTATAATGGCTATTGTTAAAAGACATACAGTATACCCGTTTCTAATACAAAAAGTATAGATTAAGATGAACATAATACCATATACTGTATGTAAGAATTCCGTCAGTTGCTTAAATTCCTGTACCTAAAATACAGGACAATATAAAAATTCCAAATAATAATGCATACATAATAGTATGACGGTACAGTGTACTAGAAAAGCACTCTGAGAGCACAGACCTCCGCCAAGATAGATAGATACTTTATTAATCTCCAAGAGCCAAGTGCTATGGTTCCCCTCATATTGTAATATGGGGGGGAACCATACATATATATACATACATATGTATATAAATACAAATATATACATATACATAAATATATATACGTGTGTGTGTGTGTATGTATTTATGTGTGTGTATATATATATATATATATATATACATACTGTATGTGTGTGTGTGTGTGTGGCACGATATAGGAACACTGTAGGACAGTCTTGAAACTTTTGATGCTAGCATGCCAACTGTTAGCATCTTGGCATTATAGGTAATTTCCACATGTATATGCAGCAATAGGGCTGACTCGATGCGTGAGTGGTTATCATGTTGGCCACACAGTCAGGAGATCCGGGTTCGAATCGCTGTTGGGCATCTCTGTGTGGAGTTTGCATGTTCTCCCCGTCTGTGGGTTTTCTCCGGATACTCCCACATTCCAAAAACATGCATGTTAGGTTAACTGGCGACTCTAAATTGTCTATAGGTATCAATGTGTGAATGATCGTTTGTCTACTATGCCTCTCGCCCAAACTCAGCTGGGCATACCCCCGCGACCCTAATGAGGGTATGTAGTATATTGAAAATGAATAGTGTATGGACACTATAGAACTGCCTTGGCACTCGGTACAGACATTCACAACATGGGGGGCATGCCCATCAAAATATCCATATGAATTTTGTCCTTATTATTATTATTATTATTATTATTATCATCATCAATGTCACCATCATGTAGGTACATACAGTACACAATGCACCAGATCTGCCTAGCAAAGATTGTAACTTTGGCCTATCTGTACGTAAAATGTGATTTATATGCAAAACCTAGAAAGCAATTATTTTAAAAGCATACAATATTTCTCACCGCTTTCTGCTCACTGATAAGCTTGCAGTTCTCTCTAGACTCCTCCTCTTGCTGCGCTCTTCTGGCCTCGAGGCTTTCTTTGTCCGCCAGGTCTACCTTCATTTGGGCTTCGAGAACCTTGATCGGAAAGAGTAAATAAATCTATACTTAATAGAAATATCAATAAAGCAATCAAGTATCAAGTTTTGTCTGAGATCAAGGTCAAATGTATGTATATAGCACATTTCCAACAGTTCAACTGTACAGCAGCCAGTAAAACACAAGACTACAAAAACATAACAGTACAATAGTACAAAAGTACAGTTAAAAACCGAGTAAAAATACAACACACAAAAATTATAACACTAATAAAACAGTAAAAACAACAAAAATGCCCAGGTCAAACTGTGTTAATGGCCAGTTAATAAAAATAAGATTTCAATAAACATTCATAAGGAATCATAAGACTACTGTACCTTAATTTTGTCTTCATAAAGTCTCTCCTTTTGGACAAGCTGGGTTTCCATCCTTTGTGCTGTAGACTGAGCATCCCTCAAGTGGTCCTCCAGTTCCTGACAAATAAATAAGGTTAAAAAAACAGAAATTTACTCAAATTACTATTCAATATGCAAACTTAATTAATTAAGCAAGCATATCCTCATTCACAGGAGATGTCAGTGATGCACCAAAAACTCACGATAAAAAAAAAAGCAAGTACTGCACATACATAGAAAAGTTGTAAATCCACAAGACGGTGGCGCCTATTCATGGCGACGCAGGTTAAAAGCTGCGATCTATGTACTTAGTTGATAAGCTGCCATTTATGAGGGCCGAGCCAGCAAACACATGTCGTGCACAAGTATGAGCTCTTAGAAGGAAGCAATGAAGACAACTTCAAGAGCGTCTGGATGAGTAGGAGGGATGGGCAGGGGGTGAAATTAGGAGTAGTGTGGTGAAGAGTATTAAGGAAGTCTTATCTGTAGCTCTCTCACCAGGATCTTTTCAGCCATCTGCTGGATCTGCTGGGATTTGGTCTGAATGTCATCTTTCAGCTTATTCTCCCGCCGCTCGACCATCTCCAGCCTCTTTACCTGGTTTTCTAGGGTCTTCCTGCCCTCCTGCTTACACAGCAAAATGAGAACATAAGGCCAAGCGCACAAAGGTACTAATGTAAAGAAGCTGGAGCACTATAAGCACCGTAGCATGACATGTCGAACATTTATATTTAAAGCACAGTGCAGCATTTTTGTTTAATGTGCTACCTCTGTCTCTCTCAGGCGCCGTTTGAGCGTGTCACTGGAGTCGGTTTTGCCTCGCAAGCGTTCCAGGTCTCGTTCCAGTCGTTCTTTGGCCTGTCTGACATTTTGCAGCAGTTCAGTGGCTTCTGTGCTTGCTTTCACTGCCTGAGGGAAGTCAGAGGGTCAAAGGCTAGTAAGTGTATTACTAGACATAGCTCCAAAGAGTTACTTATGCACTCAGATATAAAAATGTCAACAATAAAAATAAGCTTTAATATGATTGTTAAAACAATTGATGCCTTCAATAGCACAACAAATCTAGCTAAGAAAAAATAAACGTACCTTTGACAGCTTGTCCTGGAGCTCTTGGATTTTCACCTGTTGTTCCAAATTAGTCTTAAGACGTAAACAAATAGTTAACTATCAATAAAACTGATGCACGATGCATATCACTTACAAAATGTCACTTTACCTTTTCAAGTTTGGAGAGAAGCTCTTCCACTTCTGCTTTACCCTGCTCTTTGGCCTATAAACAAAAAATATATTTATTGATTTTATTCAGTTTCTAACATTTGCAAGAGCACAGGGCAAGAACAGCATTATTGTGGGAAAGCGTACCTTCTGGATTCTCTGCTGGTATTCCACCGCCTTTCGTTTGAGCTCCTCGCTTGTTTGTCTTGAGTCTCTAAGTTCAGATTCGTATAGGTCGCTCCGGCGTCGGGCAGCTGACAGGTCCTCCTCCAGCTGCCTGATGGTCACTTGCATCTCTTCCAGCTGTGCATGGTACTCCTAACAAGACAGACCACACACTGTTGTCACTGCCTGAGAAACACTAGGCTCACTGGACACAATATTAGGTACAGCAACATAACAACCCTGTCTGCTGTAGGTCCGCTGTACACCACTGCAAACCATGAGTACGTACATCCTTGTTCCCTCCAAATTACCAAAAACAAGTACCTACACTTAACTTTTTAGGACAAAACCTCTCTTTTGCCACATGGCTAAGCAGCTGAATGCAATACAACTGGCACGGGCATTAAACGCTTTATGTGCTTTTATACGTATCAACTGCGGGGGAAAAAAGTATTTCTGAGGCATGATGGGAAGAGCATGAAAAATAGACTGCTCAGTGCTTTACTGACAAAGATGTGCTGACATCGTTTCATTGTGCAGTGAGCTATAGACGCTGCAGTGCTCTGCAGCAATGATTGCTCATCCCCACAAAATCCAAATCAAAGATAAGGCAGAAAACACAAAACCTTTTATAATAATCACAATGGCAATTCTGTAATTGTTTGGGTAACAAATCAAACAACAAATTGCAGAACATTTTCTTGGTGTTGATCTTTTTTGGAGCATGACCATCTTCCCTGGTGACTATAAAGATGTTTCTATTTTTATCTTAAATGCAGTCCTCCGATCATTAATGTGCAACATATTCATGGGGCCCATTGTTTCCTGCAGAAGATTTTTGGTAACTGTCTTGATTACTGATCAAAGCCTCCATTTTGGTACCTTGCAGAGATGCCATCTGCAGGCATGACCTTTATGATTACAAGGAAAAAGGAAATCCAAATAGATGAGGCGCTGCCTTAGTAATGCTAATAAAGGATACAGGTACACAGCTATTTCAGCTATTTCATTAGCACAGCTAAATATAGTAACAACTTCCCACATGGATGGATTGATTTCCCCCTTTTGCACTGGTCATCTTTTACTTTTCTTAGCATTAATAACTCATTCATTCATTCATTTTCTGTACCGCTTATCCTCATTAGGGTCACGGGGATGCTGGAGCCTATCCCAGCTGGCTTTGGGCGAGAGGCGGGGTACACCCTGGACTGGTCGCCAGTCAATCACAGGGCACATATAGACAAACAAACAGTCACACTCACATTCATACCAATGGACAATTTAGAGTCACCAATTAACCTAACATGCATGTTTTTGGAATGTGGGGGGAAACCGGAGTACCCGGAGAAAACCCACACACGCACGGGGAGAACATGCAAACTCCACACAGAGATGCCCAACGGAGATTTGAACCCAAGTCTTCCAGATCTCCTGACTGTGTGGCCAATGTGCTAACCACTCAGCCACCGTGCGGCCCAGCATTAATAACTGAGCCAAAAAAAAAAAAACAGAAGCAGAGCATTCTACTATAGGAACCACTACGCGCCACTCAAAGTTTCATGGTTTTACTCTATCACTGTTTTTCAAAAATAAATTAATAAATTATTGCCATTTTGTGGTTAACAATATGTTAATACTAATTATAATAATTATTTATTTTTAATTGTGAATGAACAAAAATACAAATATAAGTCATGCAGAAGAGACATTCAAAGACTTAATATGTAGTATTCTACACTCGGCACTAGGTGTCAATAATGTCCATTCCAGACTCCTCACATTCACTTCTGTCCAGCAGCAGAACTTCGATTCGGCACGCAGAGCCCACGTGATTACAACAGAGATGATAGCGTGTTTAGCATAGCGTAGGAGTGATGTTAGCTGTGTGTCTGATAAAAATGTATTTGAGTGCAAGACTAGTCATGCACAAGTTTCCTCTGGTGGCACAAAACCTGAAAAGTTTAATACAACTAATCTCTATGCGCGTTTGAAGAAAGATTTTTGCAACACCTCGGCTTCCTCAAACATCCACTGCTGTTTAAAGCATTTGCAAAACTTCAGAAACTTTCACGGGTCGAAACACACTCATTTACTGTAACAGAAAAGAGCTGGCCTCTGTCAGTACTCTGTCATTGAGTACGTCGAGCCACGCTTCATTATGGCTACTATCGATAAAACTATACAATGTTTCTATTATTCTCTGTTTGAGTAATATCACCTGTTCAAGCCTTTTACAACATTCCACGCTACTAAACAAGTAATAAAAATACTGTATGTAGGATATGTTCTGATATCGGATAGATATTGGCCAATATTCAAGGCTGCAATATCAGAATCAGATCGAGATTTGTGAAAAAGTTGTAGCAGGCCAAATTAACCCCCGATTAAATATACCCGGGTATAATGTGGCCTAAGCCAGAGTATACCTCAGCGTGTAAACTGGCCAAGGTTGGTTTATAACTTGGGGTATAAAGCCTAAACTAGAATATACCCCTCTGGCCCAGATTATAACCCCAATGTAACAACATACTGTATCTTTCATCTATTTTTAGTTAATTTTTTTTTGTGTAACGCTTGTTCATTCACACCTATAAAATTTGACACCAATTTTTATCACTTTATTTGTATTATAGTTACAACAATTTTCATCCATTCATTATATTTAATATTCTTATTCAGTTGTTTTTTTTGTCTTCTAAAACCTCTCATTTTTTTAAGCAATTAAAACAATTCAAGCATCAAATTGTTCAGCTATTATGATATTTTAAAAATTCCCAGATTTTTCTAAAATTCCACAGTATTTTTCCATTGAAAATAAAAGGCCCATTTTCCAAACTTTTCCCATTTGCACATTTCTCATGCAATTTAAACCATTCCGAAGTCTAGAAGCACAACTCCATCAGGACATTTGGCATTCCTGGTACACTGCGCTATCATGCTTTTTTTCATCATCGGTGTTAACATTGACAGACACCGCTGTCACGCTAGGATTAGCATGCCAATGTTAGTAGTGCTATTGTTATTAGTAGGGATGTCCGATATTGGCTTTTTTGCTGACATCCAATGTGCTGATATTGTCCAACTCTCAATTACTGATTCCGATATTAACCATCCTGATATGTGTAACATCACATATCTCCTGTCGTGGAATTAACACATATCTGCTAAGCTAATGGATACAGTATCGGCAGTTAGCTTCTCAACGTGGCTGTAAACAACGCAGAACAACACTGTAAAGTGTGGCAAAGTGTGTTTGGTGAATCGGGCCGGCGTCTTGCACGAAAGAAAAGGAGCGGTTATCCAGTGCGACACACACGCAACGATTGTCCGATTGAAGGAAGCAGCCTTGGTAGCCCCTTCCATTAGCAATGCTTTGAATTGCAGATCGCGGGTTTAATATCCAAAGAAGACACCACAGACCTAATGTTAGTCATGTAAAGAGCGAGCAAGTTTGTAACTAGCCAAACTCGGTTGTTTATGTGCTTCAGAGTCGCTTTGATGAGGTCGTCATTTGTGAGCTGGAAAACATGGGAGCCCCTAGGCCTATATAAAGAATTTTATCAATTGGTTTTCATTACGGGGGAAAAAACATGACACCAATATCTATCGATGCTACATTTTTATGCCAATATTGGGCTGGTAATATCGGTTGGCAGATATTGGCTTAACCTAATCTAACCCAAAGAAAGGAGACATGGCAAGAAGTTGTTCTGCGTGAATTATATGAATAGGTAAGTACATAAGTTTGATAGTTACGTTGCGTATTAAGAGTGTTTAAATCTTGAAAGTTTAATTTATATTGGTGTGCCAATCACTGCACTGTGAAAACCTGTGAATATATGTTTTTGCATGTCACGGTGAGAGGGTGGGAATGCCCCTGAAAATAAGCCTTTCTTGCTGCTTGAATGATTTTTGTACTTTGGTCACTGCTTTGTACCTTTCAGTCTGGTATCAAATTAATGTGCAGACTTAAATCATAGCGATTGCAAGTGGACTAAAATGAAGCTCAAGTTCAACCATCTAAAACGGAGGGATCCCAACATCCGGCTGAAATAAAAGGACCAATACTGATAGATACGACACATAGAAATTATAGATAAATGCATGGATGGATAGATAGTTAGATAGATCAAAATCCACTATCAAAATATGACAATGCACAATACAAATTTTTGATCCAGAATTACTTACTCAAGTAAAATGTCAGAAGAATACGTGACTGTGAACATTTTTGGGAACCATTGGCCTAGGCCATTCTATACCTGGGGTATAAACTGGCCTAGGCTACTTTAACACCGGGAATACTCCGAGGATTTATAAATGAGGAATTCTATATTCCGAAAATGCACTTAACATGGTTGGGTCTGTAGCCAATTATTAGGGATTACAATACATACTTGCTCTTTAATTTCCTGCAGCTTGTTGCTCTGTTCGCGAATGTCGTGCAGCAGCTGCATGGCTTTGTCGTCCTCTCTGGAGACTTCCACGCGTGCCTCCTCCAGGCTTCTCTTTAGGCTCTGCAAACACAGCATATAGAAAGTTTATATCTATGTATTTTGTAGAAGGTATAATTTGGTTTGAAGGTTTTATTTTAATAAATGTGTTCTGTCTGATTAAAAATGAAATAGCTAACGTCACTTTGCAGAATGATGTGTTTGCCACTCAAGAGTCGCTTGGTTTGGGTAAACAACTACAACAATATAAAAGATATATTTTACTTAAATATTAACGCTTTTGCCAAGGCCATATCAAAGAATGTTTGTGAATCTCATGCACAGAATGTCTGGAGGGATTCAGAGTTGTGCATTGTATGACTCACACTGCACTCAGTGATGTAGGTGGCAAGATCTTGTTCTAGGATGCTCCTTTGCGTCTCAGAGGCCTTCAACTCCACATCTTTTTGGTGAAGAACTGTCTCAAGGTCAGTCATTTTTCGTTGGAACCTGGAAATCTCCTGCTCCATCTGAATAGACAAGACTCAATAAATAATTAAGCTCTGTATTGATTGATTCAGATATATTATTACTGGAGGACAAATCATGCTTCTAGAAATTGGCCACTGCAATAATAATGAGGTGATGTAAATACAGCTAACTCAAAGATGTAATATGAAGCAGTAAAGCCACCAAACCCCACTGAAAGAAACTTATTTTTTTGTTATATGAGAATGTGGCAAGAACCATTGACATTCTCGCATAATAAAAAAATGATTGGCTCATACAGCAGCAGAGGCTGGCCTGACCTGCATAAAGTCACACATTGAAGATATCTGGTGATTTGAATTCATTGTTTTATTTCAGTACACAATTCTTTGATATGTAAACTTGGCAGAATAAACACTTTCACAATAACAAAGTATTTTGCATTGTCATATTTCATCTTGCATCATGACGCCGCTCCTGTATTTGAGTTGTTTGTCACACAAGCCTAATGTGAAACATTTTGGGAAGCATTAATGGAAGAAAAAGTCTCACCTTGTGACATTTGTCTTGGGTTTCTTGTAATTCCTTGCTTTTGATATGAAGTTTCTTTTCCATGGAGTTGGTCTTTGCAGGAGAGTTGAAGCCTGCAGACACTGCCCTGGAGCAAATGACACATCAATAGTTCTTAACCTAAACAAATACGGACAAGTGCAGCTAAAACACATGGCAACAAACAGCATTACTGCAATAGGCAACACTCCCGTGCAACACAAACTGCAGTTAAAAAACATGTATACTGTACTACACTTACCAGCCACAGCATTGGCACCATATAATATAATCTAAATAACAAGGCAAATATGACGTCTTTAAACTCACGTTGTCTTTTGTTGTATATGTGATAATAACTTTGAGGTTTACTTTTCTATATGTAGGCAGTGGCGTAATTGTGTCAACAGGGGTCACTGTAGTTTCTGCACCTCACTTTCTGTTGTACTGGTCCCTCTTGGTTTCAATTGTGTGGGTGTGTCCTGGTTCTTGCTGTCTGACCTTCAGTTCCATTTTTCTTTATTTGAAGGTAAGCAGCATAATTAGCATCTCTGTGCAATGATTATTTTAACGTTTCTCTTTTATTTTGGTATTGTCATTCATGTGTTACATTTGTAAACACACTTTAATGTATTTTTACAAATATTTGGACATTTAATTGGACAGTAAGAGTTCCATTTTTCTTTATGTGAAGTTCCATTAAAGAAGTCGTGTGTCAGCACCACAATCGCTCCCTGGTTCATGGTCATCTCCATCCATCCCATCAAATACACAACGCAGAGCCACGGAGGTGCATCCACCACACCATCGAGCATAAGGGTTACATATACATAAGGCAACCCAGTGGGACATTGGTTAGAATTGCTGTCACACGGAAAGGTGTGGGTTAGCTTTAAATCTTGGCTTGGGTTTTTCTTGGGGAGTCTAACATATTTACCACAAGTCAATTAATGTGGATTAGAGGATATCAGTCATCATGTATTGTTATTCCTATTATGTCGGTAGTGGAAAACAATATGACACTTCATAGGTGAGTGTGTCAATCGTTGTGTAGCTCTTGGTGTACGATAATTAAATGTTCAGATGTTTCTGACTGTATTGTAGAAGGAATCAGTGTAGCATAACGTAAAGGCACAACAGTACTGTTATGTAACAGTCTTTAACATGCAGGTCCTTTTAAAACCATTTTAACGTTAATCCTTGTCATTCCCTTTAAGTATTTCTTGTCACCTGTTTTTAATCAAACATTAAAAATAATAATTTCACAACAAAGTACAGTTTGAAAACTATATTTTAAGTTTACTCTCCATAAAAGCTTTACAGTGACTGACAACATTTATTTTTTACGTACGTTTTAGTGGTAATATGAACTTCTCTAATGAAAAGGATTGCATTAAATGAGCATACATAAGTAAGTAACTTAACCCAAATGAAATGAGGGCACATATAAAGTCATGGTTGATTTTGGTACAAATCAAAAACAATATATTGCTATTTACTGTTGCATTTTAAACAATCATTAAGGCAGTTTTAGCCACCAGAGAACAAGTAGGAGTTATTAAAGAACACTGAATGATACAAGAAGATTATATCTTGGCGATTTGGTCATTAGTTGGTGAGAGACACTTTCAATGAGATAGCTCATGACTACTTGAAAATTCAGTTGATCTCCTCCTTGGTCAGGGATCACTCCCTTGGGGACTATGAAAGCTGTCATCATGGCCAGCTAGCTGTGCCCATTCATGTCAGTTTGACCTAACGCCCACATTATTCTGAGATCTCAATTCAAATGTTTGATCATATAACACACAGCTTTGAATGTATACATTGTTGCTGTTCCCATTCTCATTCATAAATGTGTAAAAAAAATAATTAAAAAAAAGAGGAAAAGGCCCAATGATACCTGCTCTAATTCTTATGAATTTCAAATTCCTACCTAAAAAATGTCTGAAAAAGCAGATATTCACTGCAGTGCAAAAATTAATTCAAACCACTTAAGCACAGAAGATGTTTTGAGAGTTTGAGGCATGCTGCTAGGGATTTAGTTGAGTTGTACTAATGAGCAATCAAATGCATTCAAAACAAAAATGACAACAAAAGGATTCTACAAACCCCCCAAAACACACCGTTGGGCATTTCATTGGGCTCAGCTTTCTCGCGTTAATTTCCATTAATTTTTTTCTGGTAATGCAAAGAAGACAGCCCATACACATATGCATCCGCCCACACACAAATGTGACACATCCGAGGATTGCTGTTCTTTACTTAATCTACTACTGGAGCAAAAGATATGACTATTTTAGAGAAACACCATGAATTTATAAATGCTGGTGAAATAGCAAGGGTCAGAGCCATTTAAAAATGGAGAAATAAGAGGCGGCACAAGGATGGGGGTTGGGATTTGGGGGGCGAATAACACATCACAGTAGTCACCATAGAAATAGATTATCTCCCCCAATCTCAGCCCTCTTCCCTTTTGCTGTCTAATCTGCTAACGCCTTTTCCTCCCTTTCTGCAGCTGCCCTGAGCCGCAGTACCAACACCTGGCACGCGCCGGCAGGAATCAAACGTGTCTTTTTGTAATTTTACCAGAGGTTGAGAAGTCAAACACAATCAGGGATCATTATGGTCCCAAAACCCACGCTGCATTCAGGATGCCATTAAGCAGCACAACAGAGACAGAGAGAACACAATACAGCAGACAGGGTGACAAATGTTGCTCTGTGTGTGTGTGTGCGTGTGTGTGTGCGCGAGTAGGGTTCCACCTCTCAGCGAACCTCATTGACACTCTCAGCTGCATACCAATCAGCACAGATGGCAAAATAACACCAGCTCATAGCAGCTGGGTCAATTATTTGCTTTTTCTGGGCATCACATCAACTGCACGTGCTCTTAAACACAAACACACAAAAAAAGAATTGCGGGCAAGGGAGCAACATTAATTGTGTGGACCCCCTTATTTCATTTTGTCTCAACAGGCATGACACTAATGACAAAGCAACTGCCCAACACAAAACTACAGGTCACTTAAAAAGGCTACCTTGCATTTGTTGCCAAAATAATGAGGAATCTGGAGGCAGAGCAGTATCCTATGGCAGTATGGGATCTTTAATTAACAAAGATGCATTAGAGAGGTCCACAAGAAAAAAAGAGGGTGTGTTTGCGGTGGGAGTAAGTAAAAAAAAAAAAAAGAAAAAAAAGAAGCCAACTACGCAATACATTGTTAACTAACTTACTCGGTTTTAGCCAATGTTGTCAGTGTGCTGCTGAAGAACCATCCTAGAAAGGGGAGATCCTTGCCCTGGAAGCCCACTGGGGGAGCTCCTCGCTTGGATGCTGAGGCTGGCCGGGGGACTGCCTGCTCCGGCTCCTCAAAATTAGAGGTGTCATCTTCAGCGTGCAACGCAGGAACGAACGGAGGCAGAACTGCAGAGGGGAAAGATTTAGAGGAGGGAGTGAAAAGGGGCAAGAAAAATGTTTGAAAATGAGGCAGAGAGGCTAGTTTAAAAAGGAGCAGGGGGGTAGACGGGGAAGACGGGGAAGAACGGAGGGGAGGAGGAACCTAGCAGAGCAGTGTGCGCCTAGAGTGCGGTAAGTCACACGTTGATGCACATGCTGCTTCTGTCCCTCCTTCCTCTTGCTCGCTCACTCACTTGCCCTCTCTCACTGCAGCAGAGCAAGCTTCTCATCTTAAAGCACATTGAAAGCACAACGCTCAGTCTGCATTCCGTTATAAATACTGTATATAGGGAGGCATTTTACATTCATGTATATGCGTCTCTTTTCTTTTCATGGTTTACATTAAGTCCATTCCTAAGTACATCATTCTTCCAGATATAAAAAGATAAACTTCTAATCTTGACAGATATCATTAATATCATTGCAAACAATGCATCATAGTGGATGCTAGTGATAATGGTACTGTGGATTTTAAACAGACAACAACATTAACATTCAGCTCAGCTGAGAATGTTCCAGAAGAAGAGAGGAGAGGACCGGCATATCAATGTTTGTTAATAATGTCAGAATACCAAAAATAAAGTGTTGATTCATCTGAAGACACACTTGGGAATGTCAGCATTATTGTTTGTCCTAATGTGACCAGGCTTGACTGAAAATGTCCCTCAGTGTGAATGCTATGCGTGTGATTTTTCTCGCAAACACACTTAAAATGTCAGCCTCTTCAGTGTCCTTTTCGGTTTATTCAAAGAAGCATTGGCTTTTGTTGCAAACCCGATCACCAAAAAACAATGTGCCGTGGAAGAGTCCGGGGACTGATTTACTTTGCTTTCTGTCTGTTTCTCCTCAGAAATAGACGGTGTTTTGCCATCATCTTGCACTGCAAAAGTTTTTAGTGAGGAACTCAAGTCAACACACTTACTATACCCTGTTCCCAATGTTAAGTGTTATTTGGGGCAAAAATAATACCTCTAACACAAGATTCACAGGGAGTGCCTCCTCACCTTGTCGTAAATTGTTCCAGTCCACACTGGAGAAAAATGGGTGGCACCTGAGACCCTGAAATCCCAGACGCTCTTGAGCTCCACACAGCAAGCTCTGCACCAGGTCTACAAATGATTTACTCGCACAAGGCTCTGCCGGAATCTTCAGAAACTGCTGAACCAGACAAAATGTACCAACATTTTAGTTACTTCGTCATACCTTAAATGAACAATCATATGCAGACATCTGGCCATTAGACCTACGGTACGGGAACTAAAAATGAAAGAAAAAATGGTGTAAAAAACCTTTTTGATGCAATCTGTCTGTGGGAATATTGGGCTATTCTTTCAGATGAGGTAAGAGATTACAATCTCTGTTCCTGTTTATCCCAAATGTGTTTAATGGTGTTTAGGTCAAAGCTAAATATATTGATAAACTGAAGCATTAAAGCCGCACTCCCACCGGGCAAGTTGTGCTGGGCTTGGGCATACTCACATTTCATTAATCATAACTGACACTTTTCACAATATAAATTAACAGAATGACTAAAAATAAGACACAAAGTTGGGAAAGTTTCACTAATGCCGTGTCGTATTGTGAATCCTGAAAGAGGATTGTGAACCAGGAAGGAGGAAGATTTTTTAATTGCGTCAAAGCCTAGTACAGTACAGTAGCACGGGTCCAATGTGAGTGCAAGGGAGGTTAAGAACCTGATAGTTGAGAATGTTCTGGACAGTCCGCGTTGAGGTGCCTTTAGAGAATGGCAAACTTGAATAGATCATCTCATAGGCTATGATCCCGAGGGACCACCAGTCACATTCCACCCCGTAGGTGCACTGAGGGTCCCCATTCACGGCTGCCAGGATCTCAGGAGAGAGGAAGTCTTGGGTTCCCACAGGCACTGTGGGGGCTGCCACCTGGAAGAAGAAAAATCAAACATGCGCTTGTCAACAATAGTGACATTAATACATTGAGGAAACTTGATAATCCCCTTACTGTTTTGTTAGATGTGAGCCTGGCAGCTGATCCAAAGTCTGCCAGCTTTATGTGACCAGTCCGATCAATGAGAACGTTCTCTGGCTTGACATCCCTGCAATTGTTTTTTTTTTTTTGGTTTTTTTTTTTTAAAGAAGAGATTGGGTATTGCTTTTACAGAGCTGGTGGTTTGCCCCATTTGTGAAACGTGTCTGTAAATTGCAGTTCACACTAACATGACACGTTAGTCTACAAGAGTCTAACGAGTCAAAGACCTCACCTGTGGGCATAGCCCAGCTGGTGGACAGCGTGAATGGCCTCCACCAGCTCAGCCAAATAGAACTGAGCCATGGACTCATCAAACTGGTCCTCGTATCGGTTGAGCAGAGACAGAAGGTCGCCACCTGGCAAGTACTCCATTGCCTACACACATAATTATATGCAGTCAGAAAACGGAAACACCGTTCAACTGGGTTTAATCTGTAGACTAAAATAACCAGCTTCATATGCTGATGATACATTGTAAATGCCCATAAGCAGGACTATATTTAGAATATGCAACTATAGAACCACATGTCTGAGTACATCAAAGCACTATTCAACTCTGATTTTCTTATGCTTATGTAACATCAGATCTCATGACAGATTGGCTGCGATACAGCAGTCAAAGGATTGTTTTCAGTACCCACAACAAATGCCAGTTTGTTGCCAACAAGTGTGTCTGTGATCGTAAACACTCAATGTTAACCTTCTTGAAATTTAGAAACATAAAATCTAAATTTGTTTCCCCATTTTTTACCCCTGTTGTCTGCAGGCAGAGATGAAAGGCTTTTGTTCAGGCTGATCTGAGCTACACGGCGGCAGACATACAGCCACAACAGATGAGAGCTCCTGGTGCATGAATGGTCTACAAGTCTGAATGAGCGGGAGCATTTTGCTGTGTTACCTAGCAACAGGGAGACTGGGTGCCTCTCTAACGCACGGATAAAGATGGATGCTTTGTATTTTCCTCCATGCTCAGCTGGAAAGCAGGGTGAGACAGGGGGACAGTATAGAGAAAGCAAGGAGGATGAACGATGCAGACATAAATGAAGGTGCACACGTATGAAGATTCAATTTAGGCAAATAAAAGGCAGAATACAATCAAATAACAGAGCTTGGTTTGTTTACCAGTTCTGATGGTGAATAAACTAAATGTTCAGCAAAAAAACCCATCAATTAAAACATGTATTTAACATTATTTTTTCCAATCAGAAAACAAGGACAATATATTCGTCTCATCCGTTTCAAAACTATACTATTTCTGCATTAAAGCACACATGTTTCAGTTACCTGGATGAAATTAATTTGTCCTATGTTTGTACCATAAATCTAGATTTTTAAAGTAAAAAATAAAAAAATCCATTCCTAGGACTATTTTTGTCCTTCAACACGAAAGCATATCTTCATGTGAAAAGTTGCTCCTTTCAGTTTCTCACTTCAGGTTCCCTCCCGAAGCAGCTCATGTATTATTCCAACTGATCTCATCGTTCTCACTCTGAAACTCACAGCTGTGAAAAAATCCCCGCACAGACCTCTGGTACCTGCTTTGCTGTAGTCAGTAGCTTTACTAATGGTTTTACACCAGGGTGACTAAACTGCGGCCCGCGGGCCACATTAGGCCCACCAGGCATTTTCAAATATTTAAAAAAAAACAAAAAAACTTTTACATCAAATCTTTAGTCGGAAACAAGACCTGCAGTGCTATTGTGGAACGCTCGAGTCGCCAAAATAGTCAGATGCAGTCTGTAGCTTGTACAAAAAAGTGATCCAAACAACACAACACATCAAACAAACAAGACGCACAAAGTAACCTAACTACTGCACCATGTGGGCATATAAATTAATATCTGCATTCAATATCCATGCCAAAAAACACCCATATATTCCCACCGCAAAACATGCCCCCTCCGCCAAGTAACTTAATGTGGTCCGTGAAGCAAAAAGTTTGCCCACCCCTGCTTTACACTGTCAGGATCAGGTTGGTTACCTCAGGCTCACAAACTCAACTTTGGGGGACACTGTTTATTTTGATTCCAAGTTCTCCAAGTTCGCAATTCCAGTTCTCCCCATTTCTCCAGTGGCCAATTAAATAAAATGTCTGCACAAATATCCAATCAAATTGTATTCATTTATCTGATAAAGAACAGAGAAAATTCAATTCATAATAAATAAAATACAAAGTTAATAACTTGTTTCAAATATGAAATAAAAACTGATATTTAAATAATATTAAAAACATCAACTAATTATTCAAGACATTAATCAAAATCTAAAACTACTGCATTTCAACAAGTAAAATACCATCCAAATAGCATTGCATTCACATAATTTGCCAATTTAATTTATAAATATTTCATTTAGTCAAAGAAAAATCCATAAACTGTGATAACTGCTTCATACCGCTGAATGAATATGCTTTTACTGCCATAGTCCAGCTCAGATTCTGTTCTCACAGTAACACAATTTCCATGAAGTAGGATTCAATATTAATAAAAGGGAATATTTTTTCAGTTAGAGCATAGAAAACCTGTTTATGACGTTCTAAAGAGAGTTTTACCATTATTAGAGCCCTGTAGGTATGAAATAACACCCCTACTGTATAAGTCACCTTTACACTCCTTTTAGTCTTTGTATTGCTTCCGTCAGGCCGCAGGTACATACTGCCAGGATAAATAGACTGAAATAATCTTTTGTCCCTGCTGCCATAAGTTTTCAAAATAATTATCTGGTTGTTCTGTCTATTGTTGTCTTCCGTGCTTTATGTTGTTACACTTGGATTGTCGGACTGTACTACAATATTACTGCTGGCTGCAAAGCAATTTGCTCCACAGGAAGCAATAAAGACTTCTTGAATTTTAAATGTAATATTACTGCCGCCCAGTGACTAGAATACTACATATGATTTTTACATACAATTTTTGAAAAGTTTAAAAAGTATTGATAGTGAGCGATGTTCGAACCTTAAAGCGGAGATGGATGACTACCAATTACCAACAGAGGTGCCGGTGAGTTGGTCATTTAGAAGAAGGAAGAAGACAAAAAGAAGGCAAATGAGGCCATGTCCATTTAAAACACTCATTTAAAAACATGTGTGGGTCAATATGTACTTTGTTCAACCAGATTGCAAGCAATACAATCAAGACAATGTGCGTTGATTTTGTCAAAGTTGTGACCATTCTGTATTCGGCTTAATTCCATCTGAGGGAAAAATATACACTCACCAGGTAGAGATGATCCTCATCGTGGAAAGCATAAAAGAGCCGTGGGATCCAGGGACTGCAGTTCAAAGACAGAATCTTCCGCTCCTCTTCATGAAAAACAACCTGAATCAATTAGGTACAGAATATGTACTGAGTAATAAAACAACATACAGTATACAGTATGTAGATGAATTCAGTGTAAAAGCTGAAGTTTTTTGCAACACCAACTTCAGGGAACATTGAGACACACAACAATTGCCTTGAGAAGATAGTTCCCTCAATTAGCCCCCCAACCCACCTGCTTTTATAGGCAGGAGTTCATTTACAATGGTTTCTTGCAGATAACAGTTGCTCGTTGAATTGCTCACTTCACTTCTCTCATGTTCTATTCTATCTGAAATCTGTTGGATTAGTCACATGCAATCACGGAGCATTGCTGTGAAATGATGCATCCACACTTGGTTGAATGTTCAACTCTACAGCATCCTCCAGTGGTATTTTCTCTAATTGCATCTATTGACAGCCATTTCTCTTTTTTGTAATCCCTGGAGGGAATATGAACTTTTCTTTAAAAAAGAAAGAAGAGATGCAAACAAAGAGATGGGGCACGCAAACATGGTATTTATAGACTCAGCTCAATATTATATACATATACTATAACACATATATGCATATAGTATTATGTCTAAGTAGACATACCACTTGATTCATTTTTTGTATATTTTTGCAACCAAATAGTGCAGTCCTTCCAAGGTGCATCATCTATGGATTCAGATTGTAATGAGACACATTGTAAAGTATATATTCCGCCAGTCTATGCTGGCCCAAAAAATACTTCACTAACATCCAGCCTTACGCTATTCACCAGTCATAATACTACTAAGGACATTCTTCAGCACGGCAGTAAAGTTTTGTACAACACATATCAAGGTACCATTCATAAAACAAACTCAGTACCTGTCATGCAGTGATGGTTAGTAGAAAATAACCAACATCTAACAAAATAGCCAAATTTTGCATGAACAATGGGAACAGAGCATGTTAACTTGTTGGAAATAACATTAACGAAAAAAAATAAAAATTGCTTACATTTTCTTGAGAGCGTAAAATTGTCTTTTCCATGACTTTCAGAGCACAAACATCGCCAGTGACCTTCTCCCGAACCACCTGGACCTTGCCAAAGCGGCCGCGGCCCACCACTGCACGCACTTCAAAGTCTTGGAGCCCAGGCTGCAAGGTCTGGAGCTCTGAGACCACGTCAGAAACTGTCAAGCACACACAAAAAAATGGGATATCAATGTTTTAAACCCACAAATTTAGGAATAGATCACAACAATAATAAATAATATTGAAATGTATTACATAATTTCCCATACATGCAAACTGCCCTCACTCATAAACCCATTATAGTCTAACCGGAGAATAAGAAGACGGACCAGGATGGACTGGTGCTGCCAACATTTATACTCGATATTCAGACCCGTCTCTGTGCTCTTTCTCAAAAAATTGACAAATCTAATGAGACTTTTGGCAACTCTGACATGAAAGCGCATACCCATCGCTCTTCAAAATGAGTAGCGAGTGCGCTACATCTAAAAGCACTCACAGGCAGCACTGACATTGAAAAACGACTAAAAGAAGTCATGAAATAAAGTTTATTTGTAGTCTGAGTTGCTTTTTGTCTTTTTTACTCACCTTTTGCAATCATGCAATTTTTACATGAAACTTTAACTACTTTAGGTGTAAACTATCCATAGTATTAATGTTTTTTATGGATCATTTCTGTCTCTGCAGCAACTAAATTTTGCTGGGTGTTTGCCCCTGCCAGCCACTATAGATTATAATTAGGATTTACAAATTAAAGGCAAAATCATAAAACATTCAATGATCTTGAAAGATGTGAAGTAAAAAGTATCGCCATGGGTCATACTGGAACTGTGTTTACTTGGTAAATGTTGGTAATATTTGACCAAAATGTGCAGTATCCCCACCCTTAGAGTAAACATGCATGCTTACACTTGTTGACAAAGTTGGCCACATGTTGAATCTTCATGAGTTCTGGTGTTTTGCATTCTTGGTACAATAGCAGCAGAGATTCCACAAACTCCTCCCGACCCAAAGAGCATCCTCCCTGTTGCCCACACAGGCTAACTCGACCCTAGGAACGCGGAGGGGGAAATAAGTCATCTCCTGACTTGGTTATTTTGACAACATCCATATTTTGTTAGCAGACGAGCTCGGGACAAATGTTACCTGGAATAGCTGGTTGAGTCTGGTGCTGCGGATGGTGATAGCGTCCGCAGAGCTCGGCAGCGTTTTCACGTTTGCCTGGTTCACGTATTTGAACTTCAACATTTTCTCCTAACAGTATACAACACGAGCCAGTCACTCTTCTGTGGTCAAATGTAACGTTGTGCTTCATTAACGAACAACTAAACATGTCCGTGCTACATGTATGCTAGCTCAGGCTTGTTGGCTAACGCGTTTGTCTGCTAAAAAAAGGAAGCACCATCTCGACAGACTCTACATAAAGAATATTCGCGTACATCTAAAGCATACATTCAGAGCGTGGGACAACTCACGCGATTTTTATGCAGACATTTCGCCTTTTCTCCTGATTTACTAAGAGAGTTTAAAATACAAAAATAACCGCTGTCTTCTAATGGCTCATCGCTTCCGGTCAACTTTCAAATTTTGCGCGTTGCCCGCCCATCTCGTGTAGTGTGGGCCAGAAACGTGGCATGTGATTGGTTAGATTAATGTTTGTGGGCGGTGCCGTTATTTCTAGCCAATGACAGCGCTCATGGATAGGACGGAACCAGGAAGGGGACGGCATTCATCGCGATACGTTATTATTCTCATTGTCACAGTTTACAATTGGAAATACAGACGGGACTTAGACTTGTGGCTCTTTGAGGGGAGCCGGATCTTGGTGAGCCGTTACTTTCAAAGAGCCGCTCAAAAACTGGCTCATTTGGATCCTTTTTATTATTAAGTCTGAAGAAGCCAGCCCGGCCTTAACTCGTTTTATCTGGCAAAATAATCACTACGAGGTAAAGAAATTAGACATTCCGCAAATATGAGTTTGAATTATTCTGAAATATTGATTGTAACCTTACTTGACATGTGTGGAGTGGATTACATTTTGAAGTATGATCAAGATTCATTGTAAATATTTCACAGGTTGGCACCACATCGCTCTGATTTGACGGTGACGTCACGTTTTGGAATTACCCTTCATACAAATTCTGGGTATGTGTGTAAACCATGGCTTGAACGTGTATAAACAAAACACCTTTTAGTGCAAAGATTTTCTCACAAAAACGTGTTAATAATACATAACAAAACATACAAACTGTTCAGTAGAAGAGTGTGGACTGTCATCGGGTGACTTTTGTTGCTTTGTTAAAAAAGTGAAACCCTAAGGATGACTACTGATCTGCCTTTGGGTTGATTGCATGTATAGGCACCGCGCTGGGGTCCGATCCCCCCCCAAGTAACTGAGAAAAAAGGAGGGTTCCCAGCTGCGGTTCCTGTTGTTCATGTTAACGAGTCGTTCAAAGGAACACATTATGGGACTCACTGCTGTTTCAAAAAACTACATATTAAACACAGACGTGAACAAACTATCAGTAATTGCAGGTGTAGGGTTAAATAAGCTTTGCTTCTCCCTACTCCTTTTCAGACATGTTGAATTGTGTAACTATTAACATGTAATGTACTTCAAAGCAACCTTGTTTTGCATGTTTTAACCACTACCACTATGACCACTACCATGAGAAAAAGCGTGCAATAACATAAAGACTACAACATTTGGGGCCAAAACCTTTATTTTTAGTCAGTGATGCATGCTCCATCCTTGTAAATTCCAGTAATTATTAAAACAGTGAGTATGTAGGACAGACTGGGGGCCAGCTGACTGGCTTCAGCTTGTCCCAGGAGCTGTTAGGAAGTGTCGGAGGTGTTTCCTTGTAGGGTTAGGGCTGGGTTTGCGATTTTGGGTTAGGAGAAGGTTTTGGGATAGGAGTGGGGTTGGGAGTAGGATTGGGGTTAGGAGTAGGATTGGGGTTGGGATTAGGATTAGGATTGGGATTAGGTGTAGGGGCAATGAAGCACCCCCTCTTATGCCACTGCATGTCCCGCACACGTCGGACGGACTGGATCTGAGGCGCAGTGGCTCCCCAGTCGTTCCAGTGCTTAAAGTCTCCATGCTCAAACACATACTGGCGCCCTCTGTAGCCTGGATACATGTAGCCCACCCACCTTAGGAGGCAAAGTACAAAGAGGGTACCGAATGACATCGTGAGAACGATAAACGTCTGTAGAAATTCTGACATTTAATATTACAGTTATACTGGTACCTCCAAAGTCAGTCTACTCTGTGATGCTGGTTTATAAACCCATAGGATATAATTTAAAGGGAATTCATGCAATACAGCAGGGGTGTCCAAACTTTTTTCACCAAGGGCCACCTACTGGGGCCATTTTGATACTTTTCATTTTGTAAAAAAAAATGTTTAAAACCTTTACATTTTATATTACATTTATATTATGATATATTTCATAATACATGTTTATTTAATATTACAGAAGAAAATTTAGTCGCTGTGGCGACCCCTGAAGGGATAAGCCAAAAGGAAAAGAAGACATTTATATTATTATGTATATTTTATTAAAATTATGTATTTATATGCCCTGTGATTGACTGGCGAACAGTCCAGGATGTACCCCGCCTCTCGCCCAAAAGTTAGCTGGGATAGGCTCCAGCATACACGCAAACCTAATGAGGAGAAGCGGTATAGAAAATGAATGAATGAAAGATATGTATTTATATTTAAAAAACAGCCTGCATGTTAGATTTGTGTTATTATCGTCAACATTTTAATTTTAACTAATTACATTCCACCTTTTTGCTCCAATTTTGACCATGTTTGTTGTTTTTATATACATCAACAATAATTACAATACTGTAAACTGCAGGCTGCACTTTGGACACCTTTGTGTTACAAACCCAAAGAACAACCATCATAAAACCTTTTCATTTCCTAACTGTCATACAAGTGTAAAGCAAAGTTCACCACTGTGTGCACTAATAAAACTCAAATAAAGCACAACTTCTCACCTAACAGACACTAAATGGAAAGACAACAGGTCCATTGCATTGTCGGTATTGTACCGAGCAGCCAGACTATCTCCTGTGTCGTACCAAGTTCCATTTGTGGCTTTATGATTATCGTCACACTCTTTCTCTTTACCGTAACTGCTTGTAGTTCTATGGTGGCATCATAAAAAACACAAAGAGGCCACAGAAAAAGCAAAATACACTTGTGGCGGATAATCCTGACTAGTATTGTTTGACTTTGGAGGCATGCTTTTTTTATACATGAAATGATAGCTGAAGTTTACTCTGTAAGGCCTTTGGGGAGTTCTGATGAGAAGGTTTCACTGTACTTGCATTTTTTGACGATTCCAAAGTCAAGAGGTTGTATCTTACGTGCCGTTGATGGCCTTAATGCTTGCCACACGATCCTGGAAACCATAAGCCCACAGACTGGGAACATCGTCGTCAACAATCTCCATCTTCCTTCCTTCAAAGCCTGCGTTCTCAAACAGGTGCAGCTTGTGATCGGCATTGTCCTGCAGAGAGAGAGAGACTTGTTGGCACTGCTTCTGGGATGTTCAAATATCCATGACTCTTTGCACATTAGGAATAACGGACCACTTTCAGGGGCCTGAAGGAGCTCAGACAGAAGTGACTCTGGCAGTTGGTCCAGGTGCTCCAGCGGGGATACTCCCCCTTCTCCAAAACAAATTTCTCTCCTGCAAAGCTTGGATGCTCGAAACCCACCCATCTAAAAGAGAAGTGCAAAGCACACACTTTAAAACCTCAAGCCCTTACTAATCGCAACAGCGTAAGCGCAGTCAGAAAATCAGATTTGGCCTTCAAACAAATGGAGATTTATGAATTACGGTGGAACGCCAATTCTCAAACACTAAATTTCTGTCAAAAAATTGCCTCGGTTTTCATACACGGTCTCAGTATTTTGTACACGATTGTACCTAAAAAACTAGTCTGTTTGCCCTGTACTGTATCGTTCCGCAAAATCGAGCGCCCACACAAAGCACCCTATGATGCTTTGCATTTTTAATTGCTTGCCAAATAACCCGCCATGGGGCCAAAGACAGCTGTGAGTGCTAGCACATTGATAAAGAAGGTGAGAAACACTGATGCATTTCATCTCACTAGGATTTGTCAGAGGTCTGCATTATTGCATACATGATTTATTTTGGGAAATATTGCAATGTTCCACTGTGTTTTATTAAAATAAACTTACTAAAGTGCCACATTGGGATCCAATATAATTTTAAAAGCCCTGGAACAGGATAAGACCCCTTTATTCTAAACCAAACATTATATGGGTGTTTTTCATGGAGACACAGAAAATCACTCACGGTCCAGATTCCACAATGACGGAGCCAACTCTTTGGGTCTTTTCCAGCACATCTTTACACTCACCAGACAATTCCACTTTCTTTCCACGAAAGTTCTCAAACTCAAAAACTGTCAACTAAAAAACAGGAATGGTAAACAACAATAAGCCACTTGCTTTGGTTATTCTTAATTACTGCATTTCCCCCATGAGAAAATTGCTCGGATTGATTCACCAATATGTTTGTAGGAATTTTCATTTTCATGTGTCCTTAGAAAGGTTCCTAAAAATACAAGTGGGATATACTGAAAGTTATTAAACTGTATCTTGTTATTAGGTTTGGGAACACCCCCTACATTTCCACTTTAGAAGTTGCGGACATGTCACAATGTCAAGTTAAAATGTCTAAATGCCCGGAAAGGTTTATTGGAGTTGTGGGGTTTGTGTAGTTTTGGGGTGTAGATATAGACACAATTGCATTGTTAGGTGCACAGACAGCAGTTAAGCAGGTTAAGAATGCCTGGTGAATTCCAATGTTCTTAACAGCAATCATATTGGTGGATCCAAGTCCCTATAATGATGAAGATATAGTATTTTAAAACCTATAATGCTATGCAACTGTAAAACATTTCAATCAGAGCAGCCCAGGAATGATTTTTTGTTGGCCTGCATGCACAGTATAAAAAATAAAATTAAGGGAAAAATTGAGCAAAAAGGCACAATGTACTTATACTAGTACCAATAATAAAACAAAGTTGTTTTTTTAAAAATATATAGACTTTTAAGCCTTTTTACAAAATGTAAATAATGTATCATATAATGTATCAAAGACTCCATGCACGTTCTATGATTTTTCAGTTGCCCTCCGATAAAGTGTGAACACTCCTGCTTTAAAAGCTTGTAAGAATTCTGTGGCGTCAACTTTAAAAAAAAACTGCCACTTTCTTCTCACAGAGTGCACAAGAAGAACTTAAGAAGTCGTCATACGGGAGTACCTTATATGAGGCTCCAGCTCCTCCTTGGCTCTTCTCTGCAGGGAACTGGTCTGGGGTTCCTTGTTGTTCTGTCATTTTCCTTAGTTTAGTACTGGAAAAAGTCAACATTGGATTTGGCATGATTCAAAGAAAATCTCATTTTAGTGAAACAGTATCCATCCTTCCATCCATTTTCTGAGCTGCTTATCCTGATTAGTGTTGCAGGCGTATGCTGGAGCCTATCCCAGCTGACTTCAGGCGAGAGGTGGGCTACACCCTGGACCGGTCGCCAGCCAATCGCAAGGCACATACAAACAATTCATACTTATGGACAATTTAGAGTTGCCAAATAACCTAAAAATGTTTGTGGAATGTGGGAGGAAACCAGAGTCCCCGGAGGAAACCCACACATACACGGGGGAGAACATGCAAACTCCACACAGAGAACTATAAACACTTTTCTATGATGTGAATACTTGCACGCTACAATGAGATCCAATAGCTGTATGAAAAACATTTGTACATGTTTACAAATGTACTAATTCTCAATTTTTAACAGAAAAGGTATTCAGCATGTTTGTTATTGTGCATGAGTACTGCATAGTTTCCAGAATCGTTTGCTATAACTTATTGTATTGGACCTCGTGACTGGATCGTGCAAAGTTACACTCGCTTAATTAAGAGAAAGTTAAAAAGAAGAAGCATGTTGACGGTCCTAATTTTGTTTTTGTTTGGGTATTTTTACCTGGATGGCTTGTGTTTCACTGCACCTCGAACAAGCCAATCTCCCAGTCTTTCCTTTTCCGTGTCTTTCTTTTCGGTCTGTCTCAGTGTGAGGGTTTGTGGGTGTGGAGGCCTGGCGAGCAATCAGCGGAGGCCAGTGGGGTATTTATGGTTTATTTCTGGCCACAGCAGCAAAAAGCCTGTTGATGCAGCAAGTCTGTCGTACCCATTGTGTCCATCACACTGCTTCTCAATAGGCTTGCCCTCTCTGTCCCTGGCAAACGCTGCCCAGATCGGCCCATGCTGCCATCCTCACCATGATCCTATAGTGAGCACACATGCTGCCAGCTAGCCAGCCGAGCAGGAGAATGAGCTGAGATCAGTCTCACTCAGCAGTATGGATCCCACACGGCTATCATGCATCTTGCTTCCTTCTCTGACAGTGCCTACCAACGTTACTTCCACGTGAGGGCAAAAGACAAACAAAAGACCACAACCCACACAAATACATTTCATAGAAAAGACTTTAATGAATGGCAACACATTTCACCTGAATGAAACAAGTTGTTGATGGTGGTCTTTTTGTCCATTGCAAAACAAAGGCACTTAATCTCAAGCAGATAAACACATTCATGCAGTGTGGTAGCCTAAAAACATTCCTAAATCTCCTGCAAGCTGGTTGACGTGATCCCATGATTTGTTGCATGGCTTTGTACATGATTATACGGTATTGTCTTATATTGGCATGTGTGCACACATAATTACCTCAAACATGCACTTGGTATTAAAAAACAATCGTGGCCTATAGTCCCGGCAACAAATCATTTACAAGGCAAAAAGTGTATTCCGTAAACGCCTGAATTTGAAACGCCTTGTGTAGATACAGTAAATGTACAAAATAGGCACTCTAAGTGCAAAATGAAGACATTGCTGGACAGGGAGGAATCTCTCCTAGCAGCATGGTAGTTGCTATATGGTGAGGAAGACATTTGTCATTAATTGTAAGCTCAGGGCATGGGCACAATAAGAAATGGACTGTTCAGGTTGTCTTAGAAGACGTTTGGCCTTTCATCCAAGCAGACTTCACCAGTTCATGCTCAAGAAAATGCTAGTGTGAGTAGATAGTGCAGATAGAAATCAATTAGTTTGATTTCATTTGAATTAAACTTTCGGTGTTTTTCCTTCATTCATGTTTTGTATCGCACCTCACCTCCTGCATACTGCTGAGATACTATTCCCCTTCGTGTTGACTGATCCGCTTCTTCGACTTTAATTCTGTGAGCCACGCCGGAGATGGTACAGCACTGAGAGACATATAGAGACTTTTTATGAAAAAAGAAAAACAAACTTTTTTTGCACAGCACTATTCTTTTGTTTTATCCACTGCTCTTACCCTCCATCTGTGCCACCCAAGGGTGGGAGAACTAGTGCGGCTCCAGGAAGGCGCAAAGAGAGAGGAAGTTGGAAGGCAGTTGATGGCTCCACTACATCATTTGGACTTTCCCTGTCCTCACTTCCCTTCTCCTGTCCAGCCTCTCCTCTTTCTTCCGCTCTCTTTTTCATCTGAGCCTGTGGGAGCATGTAAAGTAAAGTAAGGTGCTTTTACATTATAATATTGAACAATGTGAATAACATACTACACTTGAATGAGCTCTACTTAAACTTACAATTAGGCTTAACGGGCTCACTCCAGGAAACACGGGGACCTTTCTGGTGGCAGAAGGAGAGGAGACAATCCTTTGTTTCGGCTGCTCCTCCTCAGCGTCCGACTCCCTTTGCTCTCCATCTGAAATCAGCAGCAAGTGAACGTTTCTAGACAGTTTTTCTTCTCCAGTAAGTACATTTAGAGAAGATATCCGCTTATTCTGAGCTATATTTACTGAGGTTGACATCATGGATTACCTATGGTGTCGGAAGACCTCCAATCCTGAGTTTCTTCTAAATTAGCTGGTCTTCTGCGACTTGACCTTGATGGAAGAGATCGCAAGTGCCTCTTGCCAAGAGCAACCCTGGATCTCTGCGCACTGGTGTCCAGCAAAGGAGTGAAGCTCTGTGCAACAAAGCACAATATGTAGTATCAATCAAAACAAACAGTTTCGAGGAAAACATGCCCTAAATTTAAGAAATAAATTGGAATATCCACTCTAAAGTTTACATAAACATGCCTGCAGTAAATATGCCTCACAAGTCACACAAATGCGTTGCACTTCAACATGGGAAATTAATACGCAGGAGGTTTCACATGTACTGTACCTAAAGCTTGACAATGTAAAGGAAAGATGTTTTGTCGATTTTACATTAAAAAGTGTTTAAAGGTCCTGTTTTCAACCCAAAAGATATAAAAACACCAACATCGGCTATGGTGATAAAAAAAAACAGATAGGACAATTTTTCATTTTTTCAGAATTACAAATTAAGCTGCATACAAATCAAGGGTACTTGAATGTGACTGTCACTCACGGTTGCCTGGTAGTCACATTCATGTGATTTGCAGTCATGTTGTTTTTAGGACAGGCTATAGTCAATAATGTCTAGCTAAATTTTGGCAATTTGCTGTCATTGGCTGACAGCAACCATAACAACTACGTGCGTGTGTGTGTGTGTGGCTTAAGTGCTTGCCTTAGGAAGCAGGTAAGATATAATGCTTGAAGCACGGTCGAAAGTTAGCGCCCTCTAGTCAGTCGCGTGAGTGTTGTAATCAGTCACTTCAACTGTTGTTTACACAAGCCTGACGTAAGAATAATTTGAACAAAGTAAGCTGCTGATGTGCCTCATTATGCCATTCGGTGTTGAGAATGAAGGGTTTTTTTTGCCAACGGTTAACTTCTTTTTACACTTGTATGACAGTCATGAATGGCAAAAATTGACCGAGCAGTTAATACTGCTTATACAGAAGAAGCTTACATCTGGAATGGGTTTGTTCCACCACCATTCATTTGGTCGTGTGTTTTATAAGTCAGATTAATGAAGGGATGCGTGTGCAAGAAAAGTCAAGACCAACCTCTGGGAAAGGAGACAGCACTGGTTCTGCTGCATCAACCTCTTCACGTGAGACCTCAGGAAGTGCATCAATGACAGACTTTGGACTTGAATGAAAAGCAGTCCTTTGGAGGGAAACCAGTCAGGAAAAGACAACAATGCTCTCAAATGAGATACACCAAGCTATTGTTAGTAGTCACATTGTGACTTATCTCCAAACTAACACTGACACGCCTTCTGAGTTCTTGTGTTGTGCACTGTTTGCCACTAGAGGGCACAAGTAGTTCAGAAAAGAAATTAAGGCGTCAAAGTGTCTTTTTTTGTTTCCATTGGTTTTGCGTCACAACAAAACATCTCAACTTTGTGTGTGTAAATATATATTGTAAAAGGCAACAAGTTTCTCCTACCCGGAAGTCCTAGATCTCCGTTCATAGGCTCTATGTGGCCTGTCAGATTCATAGTCTATCAAAGCAGCAGTTTCTTCGCCGTAACTGTGGACGGGACCCTAAGGGATAAAAAGAAAGATGTGGATGCAGTTATGTGTGTTTTTATACAAGAATTCCACAATGTAGACTGAGAGGGAGAAAATGTGCACAGAGCAAAGATCACTGACTAGACAGGCATGTGTAGTTTCATGAGTTGCTCACAGTGGCTGGGTTGTGCTCATCCGACACTACAGTATCTGCATCTGTGCCTGCTTGCACATGTGCTTACTCTAATACCGAAACACATCCCCGCCGCAGGTTTCCAAATTGTTGGCACACCTACACGCAGGAATGTACATGCGTATGTGCACACATGCCAAAAAAAGCAACCTGTCATGAGGCACATCCCTCTGCATGGTGTTCTGATACGGTCACTTGGAAACAGAGGAAAACATTTGTAAACACCACTCAGCTTTAAATGATAATCCACGCAATGGCAGTACAGTAATCTGGAAAGCATAAATTAACAGCTTTACATTGATTTTTCTACGGGGGGATGATGTTTAGGTTAGGAAAAACGACAGAAACACTCTCCATAAATACAATATAATAGCTATAATTATCAACTGAAAGTAAATTGTGTTATGCAGCAATAGCCTATCCTGTTCCCTCACAACACGCTCAGAAATGATAACACGCTAAGTATGCCATCCTTGTCACTAAACCAGTGGTTCTCAAATACCCTGGGGGACGTGGTGAACTGTCAAGGGGGCGCGAGAAGCAGGGAGTACTTTCAATGTTAGTGTAAACCTGCCAGTATGTCTACATTTATTATACTCAACATGCCTTTTGACTCTTGAATGCACTCCACAGCTCTCCCATTTGTTGCATTTTCCTGGTTTCAGTTTCTAATTCAGTTTGTACAGTACAGATAAATAAGTAGATATTATCAGTTGTCAACGGTATTTCAAATGGGGGGTGTGACAACATTTCTGGCCCCTAGGGCGGGGCGTGCCAGAAAATAACCGAGAACCACTGCACTAAACAGATTTGGTTGTTTTTTTCTTGTGTTTCTGTATTCTGCAACTTTAAAAGTACTTTGTAACTCTCACTATCTTCCACATAGCAGATGCCAGTAACCTATAACAGTGCGTGTGCACCGTTAACCTGCATTACATTCAAGTCACTCTCATTGGAATGTATCTGTATTGGAGAGATTGTTTATGGTAAACTACACAACATATGTTATGTAGCCTATTCCATCTATGAAGGGCAATGGGGTGTGTAGGCATGGAAGGGTCCCATATTACAGTAAAATTACATTTCCCATAACGCTTTCTTTTTGCATGTTGCAAGCATGCTAAATGTTAGCATACCAACTTAAAGCACAGATGCAGCAAGTATTACAGCTTTCATTTTAGCATCATGGGTCCCCCAATTTGGGCAGTGGTCGAGGGTGGGTGTCCGGGCAACCTGGTCTTCAGCCGCCAAATCTGGTTCTTGGGACATGGAATGTCACTACTCTGGTGGGGAAGGAGCCCGAGCTTGTGGAAGAGGCGGAGACATTCCGACTAGATATACTCGGATTCACCTCAACCCACAGTTTGGGCTCTGGGACCAAATTCCTTGAGAAGGGCTGGAACTTGTTCTTCTCTGGAGTTGCTGCAGGGGAAAGGTGGCGAGCTGGTGTGGGCTTATTAATAGCCCCCCGGCTTGGTGCCTCTGTGTTGGAGTCATCCCCGGTGAACGAGAGGGTTATTTCCCTACGTCTTTGGGCTGGGGAAAGGGTCCTGACTGTGGTTTGTGCGTACGCGCCAAACGGCAGTTCAGAGTACCCAGCCTTCTTGGAGTCTATCAGAGGGGTTCTGGAGAGCACCCCAGCTGGTGACTCCATTGTTTTACTGGGAGACTTCAACGCCCATGTGGGCAATGCCAGTGTAACTTGGAGGGGCGTGGTTGGGAGGAACGACCTCCCTGATCTGAACTCGTGTGGTTTGTTGTTGCTGGACTTCTGTGCGAACTACAGTTTGTCTATAACAAACACCATGTTCGAACATAAGGATGTCCATAAGTGCACTTGACACCAGGATACCCTACGTCGCAGGTCTATGATCGACTTTGTGGTCGTATCATCAGACCGGCGTCCGCATGTTCTGGACACGCGGGTAAAATGAGAGGCTGAGCGCATTGCTGAGGCAACGAGTCGTAGTTGCAGCCGCAAGGTGGTCGGTGCCAGTCATGGTGGCAAACCCCGAACCCGATGGTGGACACCGGGGGTTAGGGCTGCTGTCAAGCTGAAAAAGGAGTCCTATCAAGCATGGATGGCTTGCGGGGCTCCCGAAGCAGCTGACAGGTACCGGCAGGCCAAGCGTGCCGCTTTGGCGGTGGTCAAGGCAAAAACTCGGGCGTGGGAGGAGTTTGGTGAGGCTATGGAGCACGACTTTCGGTCGGCCTCGAAGAGGTTCTGGCAAACCCTCCGACACCTCAGAAAGGGGAAGCAGCCCCCAGTTCACACTGTATATAGTGCGGACGGGGGCTTGCTGACCTCGACTGTGGATATAGTTGGTCGGTGGAAGGAATACTTTGAGGCCCTTCTCAATCCCACTGACATACCTTCTGTAGAGGAAGCAGAGTCTGAGGATACGTACATGGACAGTTCTATCACCGTGGCTGAGGTAATTGAGTTAAAACACTCCCCAATGGCAAGGCTCCGGGGTACACGAGTTTCGCCCGGAATTCGTCAAGGCTCTGGATGTTGGGCGACTGTCTTGGTTGACACGCTTCTACAACATTGCATTGAAGTCAGGAACAGTACCTCTTTACTGCCAGACCGGGGTGGTGGTCCCCATTTTTAAAAAGGGTGACCGGAGGGTGTGTTCCAACTATAGGGGGATCACACTCCTCAGCCTCACTGGCAAAGTCTACACCAGGGTGCTGGAGAGAAGGGTACGACCGTTAGTCGAACCTCGGTTACAGGAGTTGCAATGTGGTTTTCGTCCCGGTCGCGGAACACTGGGCAAGCTCTACACCCTTGCAAGGGTACTGGAGGGTATGTGGGAGTTTCCCCAACCAGTGTACATGTGCTTTGTAGACTTGGAAAAGGCATTCGACCGTGTCCCTCGTGGTACTCCAGGAGAACGGGATTGGTGGCTCAGTTTGCAGCTGAGTGTGAAACTTCTGGGATGAGACTCAGCACCTCCAAATCCGAGGCCATGGTCTCAGTCAGGACCCAGTGGACTGTAACCCTACGGATTGGCAGTGAGGTCTTGCCTCAGGTGGAGGAGTTCAAGTATCTTGGGGTCTTGTTCACGAGTGAGGGATGGTTGGAGTATAATGTAGACAGACGGATCGGTGCAGCATCTGCAGTAATGCGGTCATTGTACCGGACCGTCGTGGTGAAGAAAGAGCTGAGCCTGAAGGCAAAGCTCTGTTTACCGATCGATCTACGTTCCCACCCTCACCTATGGTCATAAGTTATGGGTCATGACCGAAAGAACGAGATTTTGGATACAATCGGCGGAAATGAGTTTCCTCCGTAGGGTGGCTGGACTCACCCTAAGAGATAGGGTGAGGAGCTCGGCCATCCGGGAGGAGCTCAGAGTAGAGCCGCTGCTCCTTCCCATCGAGAGGAGCCAGTTGAGGTGGCTCGGGCATCTAGTCCGGATGCCTCCCGTGCGCCTCCCTGGTGAGGTGTTTCGGGCATGCCCAGCCGGGAGAAGGCCCTGGGGAAGACCTAGGCCACGCTGGAGGGACTATGTCTCACAGCTGGCCTGGGAACGCCTTGGTGTCCTCCCGGTGGAGCTGGAAGAGGTTGCCAGGGACCGGGAAGTCTGGACTTCCCTACTGAGACTGCTGCCCCCGCAACCCGGACCCGGATAAGCGGAAGAAAATGGAATGGGTCCCCCATAGTGCTTGATTTTAACCATGTTATACAAAATTATTACAAATATGAAATCATAATTTAAAGGAAAACTGCACTTTTTAGGGAATTTTGCCCATTATTCACAATACTTGTCTTTCTCTTTTCTGTGCGTTTTAAAGGCAGAAAAAAAGCTAGCAGCGTGATGATAATGGGACACACCAATTCCATCTGTAAGCCGGGTTTTCTCTAATTACAATGCACAGAAAAGACAACATGTGGTCATGTCTCACATAAGAATTGTGGATGATGGTCAAATTTCCCAAAACAGTGTGTTTTCCTTTAGGACCAATGTACAGTATTGTACATTACACTTTTGAGAAAAGGCCCATATAGGTTTTACACTCAGAAACCTTGCAATAAGGCTGGGCCTAAAAGGAAACACGAGTCACAGCGCATGCAAAGTGATGTAATAAAACCTGACTCTTTTTCTTTAAGGTCCCTCAAAGCGAATAAGTCCAGGAACAACCCAGTATGGTAAAAAAAAAAATGACTTCACAGAAACTTAATGCATTGAGCAAGTACATCAAGCATTAAACAAAAATGGGGTGTGTCACATAAAATGCCAAAGTAGGATGGACCTATTTGTGTGACACTTTGTTAATGTACTCTGCGTTATCTACACTATGACAAACACGGAACCACAATGATGGAAGGGACAGACGTGCACCCGATAACACACCACATTTGGAAGAGCTTATCAGATTACCATTTCTTTCATGAAACAGACTACCAAACTGTATACATTTGTCTGGGGGATGTCCTACAAGGGACAATTTGGGCTTTGATGCATTCGATGCATTCAACTTACAACTCACTGACTGGCGTACCCATTATGATTTCCACAGGGGTCCACTGACACCACCATGCGTCAAATGGTGAAAATAAATTTTCCCATACATCCAGATCCTCACCAAAATGTAGCTGTGTTCCTGTGCCCGTCACACCATTAACCGTTTTATTAATATCCAAAGACGGAGCCAACAAACAACAATATTATGTTTATAAAGTTCTACTTTAATATATAACTAAATAAATAGTAATGATAAAACTAAACTTCATTCACCATCATTACATCTATCAGCAGAACAACTGACACAGCTACTACTACTACTACATGCATCTATCTCAACCCAACCGGTCAAGACAGAGGACCGCCTCACACTGACTGTATGTTCTACTCAACGATTCTTTATTAGAGGGTTTTTCCTTCCTCAGTGCTTGCTCATGTGGGTTCAGTTGGCATGAAGAACATGGTTCTTGACCTGCATTGTACAGCGACAAAAGCAGTTCTTACAGAGCAGGTTTCAGTGGACCTCTTTTGCAGAGTTTGTTGACTCCTGATGGAAAAGCGACGCAGGAATCTCCTGCTAAGGCGGGCAAAGCTACGGAGACACGAAATGGCTCTCTGTAACCTTCCTTCATGATTTCCACTTTCCATTTCCTTGTGTTTGTCCTGCTTCCCCTCCGCGGTTCCCCAGATGAGCCCGAGAACGTCTTGAAAGGTAGCTTTCCTGTCATTAGGGTCACCACGACAATCGGAAATCCATAGATATGAAATTGCATGGATGGTGAGATGGAGTGGTTGAGTCAGTTGCCATTTTAAAAAATGCAGGAAAGTGCAAACTTTTAAGGGAACTAAGACTTACCAGATGACCATTAAATAAGCAAAATCTTACTGTTATGGTTTCAGTTCACATTGCCAACCTGTAAAAAGTCATCATTTTAGAAGACAGAGGAGTCAGCAAAGATCCACTGACAGGATTCGGCTCCTTCTGTCTCTGAAGTAAAAAAAAAAAAACATTTGGGGTATATCTGCTGGTGAGGCTTTGCTTGTTTCTCACACATCACATCCTGTCAAAAAACAACAACGTTTTCCGGGCTGGGCAACCAAAAAGACTTGAGTCAGGTCATCCTTTAATCTCTTCTGGACTGCAGACAGTTTGGAGTTAGGGCATACCTGAAGTCCATGCTTTGCTATGAAAAAATCCCCAAAAGTAAGGCAAAGGTTGCTGCTTAAGGCAGGTTACTCAATGAAGAAGGTCTTCTCTTGAGGATAGCAGGAATGTAATAGTGACACAGGAGCTCTTGCTCTTGATGGTCAAAGGACATGCAAACGTTACTGTCCACAGATAAATCCATCCCCTTTTTGTGTGTTGTGAGTGCGGAGGGAGAAAGGCAAGCTCTCAAAAGACAGCACCATGTTTGGTCATTCCGACATGCCAGTCCTTGGGCCAGATCCAAATGAGGACACGATGACCACATAACACCTTAGTGCCTTAACAATGACCTATCTTGTCATTTGCTCAATAGCGTGTAAGAGAGTGCTTGGTCGACTGCACGGATCGTGTTTGCCCAGGACAGCGTTTTACCCATTTAAGCTTTTCTCAGTTTTGTTCATTACACGCATAATGTGCCCTATGCTCATATGCTATACATCTTATTACATTTGCAACAGCATCATGTTGCTATACAACAGGGGTAGGGAACCTACGGCTCGGGAGCCATATGTGGCTCTTTTGATGACCGCATATGGCTATCAGACATTTCTTAACACCATCACATTTATTTATTTTAATTTTGTTTTTTCTTAAAATATATGTAACATATCTTGCTTTACAACATTTGTGCTCAAAGTGCAGTGATTTATTGGCCTGCCGCACATTCCATCCATCCATTTTCTATACCGCTTATCTTCATTGGGGTTCCAGATATGCTGGAACCTATTCCAGCTATCCCACACCAGGAGGCGGGGTACACCCTGGACTGGTCCCTGCCGCACATTCTAAAAATATAATTTAACAAAAAAACTTTAAGGAAACAGCAAAAATTTAAAAATCAGCAGCAATTTTACGAAAATAAAGTCAAAATATCAGGAGAAAGAAATTTAATCTGACCAAATAAAAGTTGTAATTTTTGGAAAATTAGGTTGCAGAAAAGGTTATAATATTATGAGAATAAAGTCAAAATATTACAGGAATAAAGTCATAATTATGGGAAAAGTTGAGAAACTTGAAAAATAAAAACAGCAGAAATGTAAAAAAATGCAGTGGAAAGTGCAGAGTGGAAATTAAAAATATTAAGAGAAAAAAAGGCACAATTTTATGAGAATAAAAAGGTACAAATAATTTCAATTTAAATAGTAGCATAAAGGTATTTTTTATTTTTTAAATGTCATTATATTAAGAGAAACAATATATTATATATATATTATATAAACAATAATATAATATAAACAATATAAAATTGTAATTTTTAGAATATTTGGTTGGGGGAAAATTAATATGGGAATAAAGTTGAAATATTGTGGGAATAAAGTTATAGTATTACAATTAAATATTTATTTTTTATAATGTTTTATGTTTTTTGCTGACATTTTCAAGTGAAGCATGACAGGAATCACAGTGTTAAAAATAACATCGAAAATATAATACTTCCTCAGCATTTTAATCCATCCAATTCAGAGACTAATTATATTTTTAAATTGTTGGGCTCGCTTAAAAATGCACACTTTTAGTTTTAATCACTATCAAAAAATATGATATGGCTCTCGCGGTAATACATTTAAAAAATATGTGACTTTCATGGCTTTCTTAGCCCAAAAGGTTCCCAACCCCTGCTATATAACAAAAAAAGCACCATAGGGAAGTTTCAACGGCAGCATTGCCACCTAGTGGTGAAAGCACAGCTGTGCATTCACAGTCAAGGCCAGCAACACCGACTATATTCCCAAGCTGTAAAAGTCAAATATGAAGGTTTCCAGAGAAGACAAGCTTTCATACTCCATTTTTTCTGTATGTGCAAGTAACGCGCACAATGGCATCTGATAGCTCACCATGTATGTCGATTAGGGTTGATTTGCCAAAGCATGCAAACACAACAACACAGTATCACAATGATGCACACACATACGCACAGAGCTCACTGTTTTTGCCGAAAAAATGATACATGTTCCAACAGGAAGGTGATCTGATCTGTCTCAGCTTGCTATTCACTCTCAATACTGCAGATGGGATTTGTGTATGTGTAGGATTTATGTACAAGACAGGCTTAAAGTCTTGGCCAAGTAATTGTGTTATCTGTACATTTTGTAGACGTGTAACCGTTGACATCACAAGCACTGGTTTTGTGTTTGTTTCTGCAATCAAAAGAGAGCACTCTGAGAACAAGAAAGGGGATGACAATGAACGACCTTTAGTCCTTTTAAAAATGTTTTACATTGTATACAGCGAATTACGAGTCAAACGGCAAAAGTACATTTCTTTAACAAAAATGTTTGATGCAAGATTTATTAGTGAGTTAGCTAATTTTACCATTTTTGGGTAATGATGATAATGATGCAAATATATTCCATTGTAACACAAACAGCAAATCAAGAAAATAAATATTTACCCAAATTTGCACCATATTTTCAATATTTTCTTGCAAGGCACAAGTGCCAACCCCCAACAAAGTTTTAGAGAAGTGGGTTGTATAAGTTTTGCATAACCCTAAACAAACAATGTTAGGTCTAAACATTGCCTCTTGCTCTTATATTCTTGATATAAGAGATAAGTACTGAAGTGGCAGGTGCACTTTGTATGGTAATGTTTATTGTTTAGTGTGTTTAGGGCCTGCTATCAATTTGCTTTCCTGCTAGTCCTCATTAGGGTCAAAGGTATCTCACACCCTGGACTGGTTGCTAGTCATTCACATAGCACACATACTGTAGACAACCAAACTGTCACACCTAAGGGCAATTTAGAGTCCAGAATTACCCTAACATGCATGTTTTGCAATGTGAGAACCCACACATGCATGGGGAGAACCAACTGTTCTGTCAGCAGCTCTGAAGTTTATATTTATGTTATTGTCTGAGCTTCAGTGCAGTATGTGTTTGTTAAAAATAATGCCAGCGAGTGGTAGTTTTAATTATCACAATCACGCCCACACACTACATACTGTACATCACACTAACAAACAATCAAGTTTTTAGGACATGGTGTAATATGTCTGCTCTGAAGCGAGTATAACAAGATTGCTTTTCAAGGTGTGCATCAGCCAGTTGAATACGATGGGGCGGTAAAATAACATTAATGTGCAGTTATAAAATACAGTGAGAAAATATACAACTATACAAACTTTATATTTATTTTAACTGAGTCACAAAACAATGCAGGCACATTTCGAAATGTTTGTCCCACAAATTGACGCTGAACAACATTATTATTTATGTATTATTATTTCATTGTTTGAGACCAAATAAGACACTCATGTTATGATAATATACTGTATAATAATAATACTATTCCATAATATATCATAATTGTTAGGTTTATCGGATATTGGCTTTTTTGTCCAACTCTCAATTACTGATTCAGAAATCGACCAATACCAATACCGATATGTGTGATATCACATATCGCCTGTCGTGGAATTAACACATTGTGGTGACCCACAATAAGGCCTGTCACGCTAACAAATTTTTCTGGACAATAATTGTCCTACAAATTATTGTCGATTGACGACAATGGGCAAACGGAGCTCTTATTTTGAAGGCCGATGTGTGTGTGCTGAGAAGGCTTCATACCTGAGCGTACCCCTTCAGACATTTGACCTGAGGCCATGTACACCCTCTCCTGCACACTTAAAGGAAAACTACACTTGTTTTGGAATTTTGCCCACAATCCTTATGTCATCCTTATGACATGAACACATATTTTAGTAAATAAATAATTATGGTTCAAGAATTTTCATGTTTAGTGAAATTGTAATGCAAGTTTTGCATGAGCACTGGTAAAAAAAAATATGATTTGAATTTCTATCCATCCATCCACCATTCTTATACTTGAATAGGACCTTCCATTTAAATGAGTTGAACTGAGCTTCACTCTTCTCCACTTACAATCGCTATTATTTAAGTCTGCATATTAATTTGATACCAAAATGAAAGGGAAAGTTTAACAAGCATGACAAAGTGGCATCCAAAGAATAATTCAAGTCACAGTACACAGTGAAGCATGGTGGTGCAAGCATCATGATATGGGCATGTTTCTCCTACTATGGTCCACGAGCCTACAGGGATCATGGATCAGTTTGCATATGTCAAAATACTTGAAGAGGTCGTGTTGGCTTATGCTGAAGAGGACATGCCCTTGAAATGGGTGTTTCAACAAGACAACAACCCCAAGCATACTAGTAAACGACCAAAATCTTGGTTCCAAACTAACAAAATTAATGTTATGGAGTGACCAGCCTAATCCCTGGACCTTATTAATCCAATGGAAAACGTGTGTGGTAACATCAAAAATGCTGTTTCTGAAGCAAAACCAAGAAATGTTAATGAATTGTGGAACATTCAAGAATCTTGGAGTGGAATAACAGCTGAAAGGTGCAACAAGTTGGTTGACTCCTTGCCATACAAATGTGAAGCAGTTCTAAAAATCTGTGCTCATAAAAGTAAATATTGGCTTAGTGATTCACAGGATTGCCAAATCCTAGAAACAACAGTTTGTACAAAATAGTTTTGAGTTTGTAAAGTTAGCTATTTTTTTAACACAACCCTTTCAACTAATTGGCCAATTGCACATCCTTAAGAGCGTACATGTCATGATTGTTTTCGGAGAATCTACTGCACCTACTGATAACTTGTTTGCCATGCATATGTACTAATGACAGTGATTCATCTGGTAAGTCACGTTGGACTGCTATTATTTGGAACAACACTGTACATGTGGAAATATAAAGAGACTCAATATTACAAACAAAATACAAATGTAGTCATATTCTTTTTACATTTTGTCTTTCCTTTTTTTAAATTTTCATCCATCCATCCATTTTCTTCCGCTTATCCGAGGTCGGGTCGCGGGGGTAGCAACCTAAGGAGGGAAGGCCAGAGGTCCCTCTTCCCAACCACTTCGTCTAGCTCATCCCAGCGGATGCCGAGGCGTTCCCAGGTCAGCTGAGAGACATAGTCTCTCCAACGTGTCCTGGGTCTTCCCCGAGGCCTCCTACCGGTTGGACGTGCCTGAACACCTCCTCAGGAAGGCGTTCAGGAGGCATCCTAACCAGATGCCCGAGCCACCTCATCTGACTTCTCTCAATGTGGAGGAGCAGCAGTTCTACTCCGAGTATCTCCCGGATGACAGTGCTTCTCACCCTATCTCTAAGGGAGAGCCCAGCCACCCTGCGGAGAAAACTCATTTCGGCCGCTTGTACCCGCGATCTTGTCCTTTCGTTCACTACCCAAAGCTCATGACCATGGGTGAGGGTAGGAACGTAGATCGACCGGTAAATCGAGAACTTTGCCTTTTGGCTCAGCTCTCTTTTTACCACGACAGACCGGTGCAGAGTCCGCATCACTGCAGACGCTGCACCAATCCGCCTGTCCATCTCCCATTCCATCCTTCCATCACTCGTGAACAAGACCCCGAGGTACTTAAACTCCTCCACTTGAGGCAGGACCACATCCCCCACCCGGAGATGGCACTCCACCCTTTGGGCGAGAACCATGGACTCGGACTTGGAGGTGCTAATTCTCATCCCAGCCGCTCCACACTCAGCTGCGAACCGATCCAGTGAGAGTTGAAGGTCACTGCTCAATGAAGCCAGCAGGACTACATCATCTGCAAAAAGCAGAGATCGAATCCTGCGGCCACCAAACTGAAACCCCTCAATGCCCTGGCTGCGCCTGGAAATTCTGTCCATGAAAGTAGTGAACAGAATCGGTGACAAAGGGCAGCCCTGGCGGAGTCCAACCCTCACTGGAAACGGGTCCGACTTATTGCTCATACAGGAAACGAACCGCCTGGATTAGGTGGTCCGATACCCCATATTCCCGGAGCACTCCACACAGTATTCCCCGAGGAACACGGTCGAATGCCTTCTCCAAGTCCACAAAACACATGTAGACTGGTTGGGCAAACTCCCATACACCCTCAAAGACCCTGCCGAGAGTATAGAGTTGGTCCACAGTTCCACGACCAGGACGAAAACCACAATGCTCCTCCTGAATCCGAGATTCGACAGGTCACCCTGGCAGAAGACTGTAGGCGGGTCCTTGTATTGTAATTGCTTTTACCAGCCAGTGTGAGCCATCCGGTAAATACAATGAGGAAAATCAAATGGAAAAGACAGAGACAAAACAGGAAAATCAATGATAAAATGTTAAAAACAAAAACAATACAGAAAAAGAAATGACAAATTACATTTGTATGTTTTTGAATTATTGATTCTCTTTATATTTCCACATCTATTTTATCTGTGATTCCACAGTTTAAATAGTTTTTATGGTTTTGTCTTCATGCACCACCACCATAGATTTGAAATACAACAGTCATGGATCTTAAAATCGTAAAATTGGTCTGTACTCTTTTGGGGTAAATATGGGATTTGGGGTAAATATAGGGTGCATGTTCAGAAGTATCATGGATAAAATGGATACATACAAAATAAAGGTATTAGAATTTACCTCATATATGTGATCTTTGCCTCCTCTCCTCCACTCTTTCTCTGCATTATTTTGCTCAAGAACTCGAACTCTCCTATCTTCCTCCACGTCCAGTTCCAGCCGATCCTCTTCCTCTTTCAGGACATGGCTTCTCCTAACTGATTCTGGCTTAAAGGCTTCTTGTGTCCTCACGCTCTCTCGTGCTTCTTTTTCCAGAGGGCCAACATCAATGGGTATCTGCACGTCCGCCACTGCGTCCCGTGATATCAAACTTACTTTAGACTGTGAGCCCCATCTCTTTGGCTTCACCGAAAAATCCTCAAAATTATCAATATCCCCCTGAAACTTCGGCTCACTGATTGAAAGGTCATTGTAAGATCTCCCACTTTGTGTTAAGAGGCTGTGTGCAGTTAGAGGTAAACCTCCAGAGTCAAAGCTGGTTAGAGATGGCTCTGTTTCATCCTTACTGGGGAACCTAAGTTCTTCCCTTTTTCGCTCTGCCTCCATCTTAAGCATCTCTACCATTTCATATGCCTGCTTCCTTATCAGTTCTTCTTGCCTTCTCTCTTCTTCTCTCCTGCTAAATTCTTCTCTTCTCATCTCCTGTCTCTGTCTACAAAGTTCTTCCATTTGTTGCTGCATTTTCAACTCCATTTCCTGTTGCTCCCTTCTCTGCCTCTCCTCTTCTTCCATTTTCGGCCTCGCTCTTTCTTGCTCTTCTTTCATATGTTCTCTCTCCAGTTCCTCTCTTCTTGTTCTCTCCTCTTCTGTTCTCTTCAACCTTAATCTTTCTATCTCATCCCTCATTCCTCTTTCTTCCCTCAGTCTTTCCCTCTCCCATTCCTCCTTTCTCCGCCTCTCCTCTTCCATCCTCAACCTCATTCTTTCGTTCTCCTTTTCCCTCAGTCTTTCCCTCTCCCATTCCTCCTTTCTCTGCCTCTCCTCTTCCATCCTCAGCCTCATTCTTTCATTCTCCTCTTCCCTCATTCTTTCTCTTTCCAGTTCCTCCTTTCTCCGCCTCTCCTCTTCCATCCTTAGCCTCATTCTTTCAATCTCCTCTTCCCTCAGTCTTTCCCTTTCCCATTCCTCCTTTCTCCGTCTCTCCTCTTCCATTTTCAGCCTTCTCCGCCTCTCCTCTTCTTCCATCCTCAGCCTTATCCTTTCTTCCTCCTGTCTCCTTCTCTCTTCCTCCCTAAGCCTTTCGCGCTCCTGTTCCTCTCTTCTGCGTCTCTCCTCTTCCTCCATCCTCAACCTCATTTTTTCTTTCTCTTCTTCCCTCCATCTTTCTCTCTCCAGTTCCTCCCTTCTCCACCTCTCCTCCTCCTCGATCTTCAGCCTTAATCTTTCTTTCTCCTCCTCTCTCCTTCTCGCCTCTTCCCTAAGCATTTCTCTCTCCAGTTCCTCCCTTCTGTGTCTCTCCTCTTCTTCCATCTTCAGCCTCATTCTTTCTTTCTCCTCCTCTCTCCTTTGCTGTTCCTTCAACCTTTCTCTCTCTACCTCCTCCCTTCTTCGCCTCTCTTCATCTTTCATCTTCTGCCTCATTATTTCCCTCTCCTCCTCCTCCCGCCTTCTCTCCTCTTCCCTCAGCCTAACTCTCTCCAGTTCCTCCCTTCTCATCCTCTCTTCTTCCATCTTCAGCCTCATTCTTTCCCTCTCCTCCTCCTCCCGCCTTCTCTCCTCTTCCCTCAGCCTATCTCTCTCTAGTTCCTCCCTTCTCCTCCTCTCTTCCTCCATCTTCAGCCTCATTCTTTCCCTTTCCTCCTCCTCCCTCCATCTCTCCTCTTCCCTCAGCCTATCCCTCTCCAGTTCCTCCCTTCTCCGCCTCTCTTCTTCCATCTTCACCCTCATTCTTTCCCTCTCCTGCTCCTCCCTCTTTCTCACCTCGTCCCTCAACCTTTCCCTCTCCAGGTCCTCCCTTTTTCTGCTCTCCTCTTCTTCCATTTTCAGCCTCATTCTTTTCTCTTCCTCCTGCATCCTTCTCTCCTCTTCTCTCAGCCTTTCTCTCTCTAGTTCCTCCCTTCTCCTACTCTCTTCTTCTTGCATCTTCAGCCTCATTCTTTCCCTCTCCTGGTCCTCCCTTCTTCTCCCCTCTTCCCTCAACCTTTCCCTCTCGAGTTCCTCCCTTTTCCTCCTCTCCTCTTCCTCCATTTTCAGTCTCATTCTTTGTTTCTCCTCCTCCCTTCTTCTCTCCTCTTCCCTCAACTTTTCCCTTTCCAGTTCCTCCATTCTCCGCCTTGCCTCTTCTTCCTTCTTCCACCTCATCCTTTCTTTCTCCTCCTCCCTCAGCCTCTCTTTCTCCAGTTTCTCTCTTATCTGTCTTTCCTCTTCTTCCTGCTTTAGGCTCAATCTTTTTTCCTCCTCTGCTCTCCTCCTCTCCGCTTCTATCTGTCTCGTCCTTTCCAGTTCCTCTCTTCTACGCCACTCTTCTTCTTCCTTCTTCCGCCTTAATTTTTCTTTCTCCCTCTCCACCTCCCTCATTTGCTCCACTTCTTTCATCTGCTTGGCTTGTTCTTTCCCCCTCTCTTCCTCCTGTCGTCTCTTCTCCTCTTCTAACTTCTGTCTTTCCTTTTCACTTTTCTCTGCTTTTCGCTTGTTTTCAAATTCCAATTGTTTGAGTACCTCCACCTCATTGATCTCCTCATCATTCCTCTGTGGAGTTTGTACTCGTCTGGGCCGTGAAACTGGCACACTCCCTTGAGACTTTTTGACGTTCTCGTTTGATTTGCTTTCAGGTTCTGACATCACTGAAAGACGAGGTTCTTCATCGTCTCTCTCCGTGGTACCAAATTCAACAAAGCGTCTTTGAACACCATCAGATGAGGAGACCCTATCAGCAGGTGCCAAATGTTGAGTATCATCTTCTGGTGGTGTCTTCTGCTTCGATGTGTGAAGTTGCTTTGTTGGAGATTGTTTAGTTGCATCAGAGAGCGCCACAGACTCTGTAGAACGGGTCTCTGATCCAGGATGATTTACAAATGGTAGTTTTTCAGTCTTTTCAGGTGTTGCAATAGTTGTGGGTATTAAGCTGTGGCGGAAAGGGAAATGAAATCAAATTCAGTGCCAAACAGACATACCTGCACTTGTACAATCACGTAGGGTTTGAGAGTTTATGTTTTTAAATTAGTTTAAAAACAGGAGCCTGCTTGGTGACTAATGACAAATTTAGGAGTGGCAACTGAGACGGTATGATCATCTCTGAGTATAGTGCACATGTAGGCAACTATTCTCTAAAATCACAAAGACAGTCTAAAGGACAGCCTTTCACAAAAAAATTCAGCAAACCGAACAGCAATAGAATGAAATGCCAATTATTACGCAGTACGGAGTACACAAAGCAAAGGGTCGATATATGAGCCATGTGGGATCCCAGAAGGGAGGAGCACGGAAGAGGAGAAAAAAACACCAATGCTCACACAGAAACTTTTGTGTGACAGGTGTGACTATTATGCCAATCAAGAAAGGCTTTTAGCTGGGTGTAGACAAGCTGTTTTCAAAGTATAAGACGGGTCCCCCTGGGAGGGGCCAGAAAACATTAAGGAAGACAGAGTAGCTTGAGATAAAAATAACTTTATCAAAGGCACAATTCATTGATGTTTCCTTCCTATGGCGAGAGTAAACAGGCAGGGATAAATTGAAATTACCACTAAGTATGCTCAAGAAAATATGCTCCAGAAAATCAGTTTTCCAAGGAGTAGGAAAACTACAATACTAGAGACGGTAATGCTATGCATCGCCTAACATCAGCAACACTGAAGTAGGGAACCTGAAGGTTTCATGAGCCTTACTAAATCCGTTAGGAAAAGAGGAATACAAGATGGATGTATTGGAGTGCTTTCTAGTATCACTAAAAGAATTGTATATGTTTAAATATACCAATTTAGGCTTTTTAAGGAGACAGACAGGGGGAGGAGTGAGCAAATTTTTTTTCCGTTGGAAATTAATCCTGGACGGACTAAGCAAGAGGCATGTCAGCACTATAACATACACATGGACAAACACTATAAATTCTAAAGATCAAAGGTAAAAAAAATTATGCTGTGCATTGTAGTCCTGTCCAATGCCATGAACTTGAACATTACACAAAAACACACTAGTATCAGGAAGCATACTAACCTATTGGCCTGAGTTTGGTTTCCATCCTGGGACTTCTTGTCGGTCGAACCCTCCAAACGGGTCTCCAGAGTCCAGTTTTTGATCCGATCCTTGACACCACCTGTTTCCTTGACAAACTCGGCCTGCCCTCTCTTCATAGTAACCTCTGGCTTTGATGTCGAATCAAAGAGGAGACTGATCCTGCGTTTGATGCTGCCACCACCACTTGACTCCTCAGGCAGTACACCTTCTTTATTTTCTGTGGTGGTTGTCTCCGAAACGTTGGGCTGGTTTGCATAATCTTTTTCTTTGGTCACGGGTATGGTTGGCTCTGGCACTTTTGCTTTTGACTGATTGGCATGATCTTTTGCTTTGGTCAATGGTATAGTTGGCTCTGGCGATTTCGCTTTTGACTGGTTGAAAATATTTTTTTCTTTGGTCACTGGTATTGTTGGCTCTGGCACTTTCGACTGATTGGCATGATCTTTTGCTTTGGTCAACGGTATAGTTGGCTCTGGCGCTTTCGCTTTTGACTGGTTGAAAATATTTTTTTCTTTGGTCACTGGTATGGTTGGCTTTGGCACTTTCGACTGGCTGGCATGCTCTTTTTCTTTGGTCACTGATATGGTTGGCTCTGGCACTTTTGCGTTGGGCTTATTTGCAAGATCTTTTCCCTTGTTCACTGATGTGGTTCTGTTGTGTTCAGAGGACTGAGTGTTACCACCAGAATTAAACTTTGATGTTAACTCTACAGACAAAGGTTTCCTAGTTCCACCCCACTGAAATATTTCATTGGTTTTTGAGGAATCACTGCTCTGTGTTTCTTCTGTTTTTTTAACAGTGATTGCTTGAGTCTTGACTTCCTTCTTTGTGACATTCAATTCTGTATTAGTTACAATCTGTGTTTCTGATTTGTGGTTTGTTTTGGTAACATCTTTCTTGACTGGAACAGGTTTGGATTCAACCTGGGATGGTTTTGTTTGATTTTTTATTGGAACACCGGTGGACTTTTCTTGACGTGGTTTTGTAGCTGTGCTGGTCAATGGGGGTTTGGTGACCGTTGGAGCCAATGGCTTTCCCGCCTGGGATGTTGCTGTTCCCTTGAGTGACACACTACCAGCCTTTGGGGCATGGATGGAGGGCTTGGGAGCAGGTCGAGGTTTGGGAGGCAGAACTGGTTTGGAGTTTGAGACATTTAGAACTTGCGAAGTTTCAAATGAGCTCTGCATCATTGGATATCTAAAAGAAAGTAAAAACGGGGAGGAGTTAAATTACGCTAAATTAATATTCACATTAAAAATGGATTGTCTTACTTCACAAAGGGTAGGTCAGTTGTGTGGTTACAAAGCAGGCTGAATGATTCTGGTCTGTCCACATTTTTGAAAGGCACTATAATTACAACACCATGAAGCCATCCTACTGGGATAGTCTTATTTTTGTATCTTAACTTTCTACTTTCATATTTGAAAATAAAGACATTACTGTTAGGGTTTTTGAAAAGTTTAAAAATAACTAATAATAGTAGAAAAGAGTGCATTCATACTCTCTTACAAAACAGATCTTCGGTAGCCTCCATTCACTTTCCAAGGTTCTGTGTATTATGGGTATTTGGTAGAATAAGCGGTATAGAAAATGAATGAATGGTAGTACAAACAATATTCTGTAGCTTAAAATAGTCTCTTACCATCTTGCAACTTTAGGTAAGTATGTGGCAACCCTTTCCTGCCATTATAGAGCTTCACCACTTGGACAAACTAAATCATTGCTGCACTGCAAAATCATGCACCTTGCTTAGATTGCACTTATTGCAGTGTGCCGGATTTCAGCGCCCATTCTCAAAAAGTGCAACATTCACAATTTCATTAATATTTTGGGAAGATACTACAATCATTTGGACTAAATGACATAATCAAGAAGAGTACAACTGCGTAACAGGAGGTCAAAGATGTTTACGTTGCAGATGAACTTTTGTCTCTAACGGTCTACCTTTCCCTCTGCGTCCCTTTTATGGAGCCAACTACTGTATTTGGGCCTGAATTACTTGTGCCCCCTACAGTTGGTGCCATATGTGTCATGTGCAAAAGAGCTGACTGCGCTTTCATTTTTAATCTGTTCTCTTAAACCACATATTCTAGCCAAACAATGTCATTTGGGGCGAGTTGCGTACAGTTCCTTTAATGTCAACATTCACCAAGGACATTATGCATTTGGTTATACGGTGGAAATTTGGTTAGCGCCATAACTTTGTTGCAGAATGTCAACTCTAACCGATTCCATTTTTTCCATAAGAAATAATGTAGTTTGATGTGCAGAAAACAATTCAAAAAGCATACAAACACATAATTGATGATTGAAAGTGATAAATTAACATTTAAGATTTTTACCTTCATTGAAGACATGATTCTTTATGACCGTTCCCAAAGACACAATGTGAGATGCGAGATCAACCACCACCACCTTCCTGTTTTGACATGAGTTGTATCTTAAAACTTCATTAGTGTTTCTCGCCTCAATACTGCAACCCAAAATTGAGGCAAAGGAAGATGCATGAGACAGCATTATGCTAAAGAAGGTGAGAAACACTAATTCAATAAATAACAAAACAGGAAAATGATGTCTGGGTGGCGCATCGCTGGTCCATCGTGTCTTTAACAAAGGTAAGGTTAACCTTATACAGTTTGTTAATTTATCCCTTACATTCATAATTTATATCAATTTAGACATGTTTCATGCTTGTAAAACTAACCGGTGAATGTACGTAATCAGAGGCAAAATTGTGGTGTGAATTTTCGACATTAACCAAAACAACACGCTAACCATGGCGGACACTAACCACTTTCATGCCACTAAGTTCTCTTCTGTTATTGGTAGTGTGGCTGTGTTAGCAGTGTGTTTAAGTGCAGTTAAAAGATTGAATCAAATATGAAACAAAAGTGCCAAGGCTCAAAAAAAAAAAAAAATGATAAGGCCTTGCATAAAAACAGTGGATGCAAAAGATCATATCAATTGTTTGTGCGGACAAACCATTTGCGTCTGCTAAATTGGGGTGAAATACTAGGCGATGAATGACGCTGAATTAAAAGCTGTGTAGAACCCATCACCGGTCCCAACCAGTGAAGTTCATTCCAATACCTCATTGTTTCCAGATAACGAGACCGCTTCACTAACAATTTTTGAAATCAAAATGGACATTACTCATTACTCCGGGCGCCTAGATTAGTGTTGAGGCTACAATCAATGGACAAAGAATTCAATTTGAGAGTCATGGAAACATTTTGGTCAACAGCACACATCCTCAGGAGCGACGCTGTGTTTACACGGCGCGTTAAAAGCGGCCTTTCCAATTGTGGCACAGCAAATTCCCCAGGCATTGTAGACAGCATCTGGTTTGACCAGAAAGTCTTTTGCACCAACTAGTCTCTCCCCGCCCAAAAGTTTAAAACATGTTTCAATATGACTGCTCAGCAGAGACAGTAACTTATCTTGGATACACTTGAAATGTTCACAGCTATTCTTCTTTTATGGGCGAGGTGGTGCCTTTTTGGGGTGGGACTGTATTACACCTGAAGATGCCGCCCTCAATAGCATCTCATCCTCGCAGGTAAGCGTGAGAAACAAACGCCGTCTGGCAGGGAAAGCTTCGCCCGACATGTCTTCAAGACACATTCATGCTTATCCGTAGTGCAGAGGACATGGTTCTGAAAGCAACAGTTGCCTTGTTGGCCTTTCCGGACCTGGGGCTTTGCCTTGTGAGCGTCCTGAAGTTCTGTGGAACTTAACCTACAAGTCACCTGAAACGGCCACATGTATACAATTGTTATAAAGGGAGGTAGCTTAGAGCTGGTTAATAAGTCACGAATAAGCACAACGGGGAACTCTGGGTCGTTGAACTGACAGTGGCGCCTTTCATTGCAGCGTGTAACCTTAAAAAGCGCTTTTTTTTTGAAGCACGCCCGACCAAATAAGCACAATAAAGGCAAACAAATACGAGCAAGCGGAGTGCACCTGCCTCAGCAGAGACGCGGCAGTGACTCGGTTTACCTTAAGTCTTCGCGCAGTCACACAGCTACAGAAAAAGAGAGGGAAGATGTTGGGGGGGGGGAAAAAAGGAAAGAAAGATGTTGCGCTCTCCGCCGCCGTCTCGCCTGGTGATCGGTGTGTGTGTTTTTTTTCCTCATTCCCACGAAAGAGGCGTCACACTGCGCGTACACTCCTCACACACTCCCTCCAACCACGCAGCGGCCCGAGACCGTCAAGCCGCAGGTTATGGTGACGCACGATAACCCCGGAAGTGTACGCGTAGTTCAAAATAAAACACGCCGATTGCATTTCCGCTACAAGAAGGCGTGGTTGGGAGATCTGGTTACCAATCCCCCCCCCAAAAAACGGGGAACTCCTTGCTTAGACATTTTTATTCATTTTAAGTGATCACCCTTGTAGGTAAGCAGTTACAATAAATAACTAAACACTGCAGCTAATTAAGTCCTGCATACAGGTGATTGACACATAATGCATGAGCAATCATTTGAAAGCAAATAGCAACATGGGTTGATTAGTTTAAACAGCATCACCCAACAGAACCGCACTTTCAGTGGCAGATTACTATCACTGTACTGCTCCACGGACAGACTGAGAAGGTCATTCCTCCCCCACGCCATGCGGCTTTTCAACACAACAGAGGAGGAGTGTTATATTATTATGTATTACATGACCTACTATTTATGAATTACTATTATTTATCATGTATGTATATATTATGTATTATGCCCTGAGATTGACTGGCGACCAGTCCAGAGTGTACCCTGCCTCCCGCCCAGAGTCAGCTGGGATTGGCTCCAGCATACCTGCGACCCAAATGAGGATAAGCGGCATAGAAAAAGAATGAATGAATAAATGAATATTATGTATTATTGCACTACAAATGGGCCGTGAACTGTTACGTATTATTTATTTATCCTTCTATTCTTTTTTTTCCCCCTCTTCTTATCTTTCCCGTCTTGCTGTAGTTGTGTTATCAAGTTTATTTTTGGAGAGCTGCTTGAAACCTAAATTTCTCTTGGAGATTAATACGGTGTCTATCTATCTATCTATCTATCTATCTATCTATCTATCTATCTATCTATCTATCTATCTATCTATCTATCTGTCTATCTATCTATCTGTCTATCTGTCTATCTATCTATCTGTCTATCTGTCTGTCTATCTATCTATCTGTCTATCTGTCTATTTGTCTATCTGTCTATCTATCTGTCTATTTGTCTATCTGTCTATCTGTCTATCTGTCTATCTATCTGTCTATCTATCTATCTGTCTATCTGTCTATCTATCTGTCTATCTATCTATCTGTCTATCTGTCTATCTATCTATCTGTCTATCTGTCTGTCTATCTATCTGTCTATCTATCTGTCTATTTGTCTATCTGTCTATCTGTCTATCTGTCTATCTATCTGTCTATCTATCTATCTGTCTATCTATCTATCTATCTGTCTATCTATCTATCTGTCTATCTGTCTATCTATCTATCTGTCTATCTGTCTGTCTATCTATCTATCTGTCTATCTGTCTATTTGTCTATCTGTCTATCTATCTGTCTATTTGTCTATCTGTCTATCTGTCTATCTGTCTATCTATCTGTCTATCTATCTATCTGTCTATCTGTCTATCTATCTGTCTATCTATCTATCTGTCTATCTGTCTATCTATCTATCTGTCTATCTGTCTGTCTATCTATCTATCTGTCTATCTGTCTATTTGTCTATCTGTCTATCTGTCTATCTGTCTATCTATCTGTCTATCTATCTATCCATCCATCCATCCATCCATCCATCCCTTTTAAGTGTGTGACACACAAGGTGACAGATATAGAGAGACACTTAACGAAGGAGATCCACTCCTTCATTAAGGGCTTTCACGTAATTAGGCATCAACAGAGCCAAAGAGCTGCAATCAGTAAAAAAAAAAAAGCCCAGAGGGTGAGACCTTGGAGGGTCTCGTACCGAGACAGAAGGAGAGGAGCCAAAAGGATGAAAACAAAGACATGACAATGTTCGTGACCTTTTCTGCTGGACGACTCATTCGTTTAACTTTTGTTCTTAACTCTTATTCTCATTCATCACCATATTTGCATCAATTGAATATGCTGATTAAAGAAAATGAAAATAAAACGCAGGGTGATACGACGCAGGCAGATGTTTACTTTGAAAGTCCTTCCTGGCTCTTTTCTTTTGTTTTGCCACTGAGCTTGACGTCAATGCTCTGCCTTGTGGACCTGACAAACTGGTTCTGTTGAAGGTGCACCTCCACTCAGGAGAAAGGAAACCAATCCCTGTTAGGCTCAGCGGTGCTTCATGTGAACTGCTCTGCAGGCAATCCTGACACCAGCAACAGACTCATTTGCATAGCACAAATGGGCATCACAATGTTAATCTGCCTTGTGTACATACAACAGGCGCAGTTACACAAATGAAATTGAAATGCCCTCACAGAAGATAGAACGAATATATGGAAAATATTGATCATATGCCCTAGTGAGTGAGGATAAGCGGCATGGAAGATGGATGGAGAGATTTTGATCATATGTGAGGGTGAGATGCAGGTGTTTCATCATTTCTATGTCAACACTCATGTAGACACATCATAGGCTACACTTGCACAATCCAATCAGCAGTGGTGTCACCAGCACTTCATCATACTGATTGCTGTTTCCTATACTCTTCACATTTTGTAGATAGAAAAAGAACATAAGTGCATTTTCAGATTTGCTGCATTCATTATTTGACTATACATTTGAAATAGCTGGCTCGTAGCAGATATACAGAAAAATGAAATAAATCTGACCTATATACAGTAGTTCACTGTATTTAGGGGTGTAATAATTAGTTTGGCGTACAATTCACAGCCTCGTTTTGGTAAAATACGCCTCTAAAGTCTGACTTTGAGCTGTCGTTGTGCATGATGTCACACCAATCTATTGGGAAATCTATTAGGATTTTAGCGGGGCCGGTGAAACTTCAGCTCAGCCAGCGTCTGAAGGTTTCATTTGTGTTTTATTTTTTCATTGGCTTTCGTTTTGTGTGTTGTGCATGTTGGTCTAGGTTGCTTGATGATATGGCCAAGTCAACAACAAGCTGACAATAATGCATGCTCTAAATTGGGTCGACATTATCTTATTATTAACACTGGTTATTTTTACAGATGTCCGATAATACTGATATTGTTGGCCGACATCGGCATAAATATTTGATATTGGTTCATTTCGGTGTCTGTTCGTCTGCCATCAGTAATATCGCTGTTCACCTTTGGATGGGAAATGTGAAGTAAATAAATATGGTGTCTTCCTTTAATACAGTGGTTATTTTCTCTCAAGCCCCCCACCGGGGGACAGAAATGTTTTCACACACCCCATTTTGAAATTCCATTAAACCGATAATATCTATTTTTTTACCTGTACTGTACAGACTGAGGGGCCGCACGGTGGATGAGTGGTTAGCACATTGGCCACACAATCATCTAGATGGATCTGGAAGACCTGGGTTCAAATCTCCGTTGGGCATCTCTGTGTGGAGTTTGCATGTTCTCCCCGTGCGTGTGTGAGTTTTCTCCGGGTACTCCGGTTTCCTCCCACATTCCAAAAACATGCATGTTAGGTTAATTGGTGACTCTAAAATTGTCCATAGCTGTGAATGTTTGTCTATATGTGCCCTGCGAATGACTGGCGACCAGTCCAGGGTGTACCCCGCCTCTCGCCCAAAGCCAGCTGGGATAGGCTCCAGCATCCCCGTGACCCTAATGAGGATAAGCGGTACAGAAAATGAATGAATGGATGTACAGACTGAACTTGAAACTGAAACCAGCAAAAAGCAACAATGCAACAGAGCAGTGAAGCATACAAGCGTATTCAGGAGTCAAATTGCATGCTGAACACAACAAACTCACACATGTTGGCAGGTTTACGCTGGTATTGAAAGTCAGTCCCTGCCTCTCACACGACCCTGACAGCTCCCTCCCCCACCAACATTTGAAAAGCACTACTTTAATATGCCTAATCTAATATGTTTTGTTCTTGCTGTTCTGAATTTCATTGATTGTATTGGTCCAGAGTGTCATACTTTACTTTGTTCTAACATGGATGTTTGTGCCTCAAAGAAATGTTCAACCTTACTAACATTATTTCATTTGATTCTTATATCTTAAGACTAAGATGTTTTTCTTGTTAATGGAAGAATTTTAGTTGACTTTTGGTCATGACGTTTAATGGCTACTTTATTGAGACAAAATGTTTAAAATAAATATGGCACTTTTCTGTAACTTGTATTGCATATTGCAGTATGCAGTCCTGTGTAGGTATTTGGTTGATATTGATATCAGTAATTAAGTGCTGGACAATATTAGGAGCATAGCTTTAGTGATCTTGTTTTACCAATTGCATGGCAGTTGAGAATGTAACCTATAATAACCTAGTCTGTACAGGTAATGCATGTTTTTGTTGGTTTTATTTGACTCTGGAACTGATTCTGTCTATAGAAAAAGGTTTTAGAAATACACAGTGGTGTTTTTGTTAATGTTTTAAAATTTAAATAAGTTGAATTTGTAGCTGAAGAAAATCAGCACTCTCAAATACAGCGGACTGGACGATACGTTGCACGTTTGAAAAACCAATACTGTAGTAATCAAAAACGCTACCGCCGACGACTGATAAAAGATGTAAACGTATCTGTCGCCCCCTGGTGGACAAGAAACCCCTGACGCTCGCCGCTCAAGGTGTTGTCATAGTAACAGTAAAGCATGCGCGTACAAAAACAAGCGCTTGGTCACTCTGTCGACATCCGACATCTATGACGCCATCTTCGCATAGAATTTCGCTCACAGTTCATTTCTCCAACGAGGCTACCAGTGCGGTGTCGAAGATGAGCGGAGCCGAAGCCCGCAGCGACGCGCCTGTTGCTGACAGCGTCTCCGGCGGCAACCGCGGCTCTGCGGCTTCTTCGCGGGAGCGCAAGTCGGGTGGCGGGGTTCTGAAGAGGCTCAAGTCGCGGAGGAGCCAGGCGGACATCCGGCTCATCACGGAGGAGGACTTGCGGGCACAGAATGGACACACCACGGCGGAGGATGTCCTCGGACTGCGGGTGGCGACTCGAGGTTTGGTCCCCCGCAGCGCCTCTTATTGTGGGCTGCAATGTACCCTTTCACTGCCCTTTGCACGGATAATGCACAGGAACATAATTCTCATCTGATGAAATCTATACATAATTGATGACTGGCATTTGTCAGTGGAAAAACCCCTCCTATGCCGTATGTATATTTAGTAAACGACAGCAGCTGTTTGTGACATCTTCTATATCTCCTAGTGATCTTTAGTGAGGCCTTATGCGCATTTGTGTACATTTGTGCAAGCACAAGAAAAGCAGCAGCATTTGATTGTTATTTAAGTACATTTTGCAAGCTGCGGGGCAAATTTGGGTTCAAAACTAACGTTTTCGCAACCGATTCCTAAAGCACTAGAGCACTGGGATAGAGAGGGTCTTTGACGAGAGGTACTGGCAGTAGGTCCTTAAACCACACAATCTGCTTCTGTCATGGAGGATGTTTGACTTGACATTTTCTTCTGTAGGTCTAGAAAACAGTTGAACAGGCCTGTCAAATAGAGGGTCCATGACCGGTGTTTTTTGCTCTAATTTCTTTAAAACATCAGGAATACTGTATAGAGGATCTTGACTATACAATTTCTTTTGCAGTATGTCCTTAAAAACCCCAATGCTGTCCTGTCATATGACAATATTAGACCAGCATTAAAAACACCAGCAGTCCTTAACAACAGCAGAGAACCGTTGTCTAATAAACGCTCCTCAGCCAGCACTGTAGATCCAGGAAAACAGCCGAGTGTGCCTGTCTTATATTGTGTAGGATCTTTGACTAGCAATTTTGCAGTAGGTTCTTCAAAACAGCAGGGTGGTCCTGTCACATAAAGCGCGTTTTTGTTTTAATTTATGACTGTGTTATTCTTTTTCTGAAAAAAACAAAAAAAGTGACAGATACTTGTAGTGAAATTCATTCACTCATTCATTTTCTGTACCGCTTATCCTCATTAGGGTCGCCGGTATGCTGAAACCTAAATACATCCAAAATAAGACTAAGACTAATAGTGAAGGAACAAGCCCGGCACCCTGGTCTTTATAAAAGTGCGGCCACCAGATGTTCTAGAATCTAGATGATTTTCACTGTTGTCATTTCTCTCTGTCATTGTTGCAGGCTACCTCTGCAAACCCGAAGACAATATTTACAACATCGACTTTGTGCGCTTCAAGATCAGAGACCTGGATACGGGAACTGTCTTGTTTGAGATCGCCAAACCTCCGCACTCAGGTGCCTACTGCTTCCACGCCTTGTCTTTATGGCCTAAGCCATTTAAGTGTATGTTCTGTTGTGTTAGTGATAGTTAAGGACAACATCAGTACCGTCAGCAAGATGAAACTCAGTGCAGCAACGTTGGTTCTTTTCGGAATGTCAAATGCGTTTCTGGGCCGTGTCTTGTAGAGGAAGACGAGGAAAACCGAGTGGGAGATGCTAGCGCAGGCCGTTTTGTTCGTTACCAGTTCACCCCAGCGTTTCTACGCCTGAGGACCGTGGGGGCCACGTGAGTGACTTGACACGTCACTGGCACACTGCTGACTACTACACACCAGTCACTCACACAGACCTATGACCAGGTGGTGACCTCATTCAGAGATGTGATCTTGTCCATCTTACCAGAGTGGAATTCACTGTCGGTAACCGGCCCCTGAACAACTTCCGAATGATTGAGCGGCACTATTTCCGAGATCGCCTTCTGAAGAGTTTTGACTTTGACTTTGGCTTCTGCATCCCAAACAGCCGAAATACCTGTGAACACATCTACGAGCTCCCTCAGCTGTCCGAGAGCTTAGGTGAGTCGGGTTTCCTAGCTAGTGTAATGTTTATGTGCAACAATTACTGTACAGGCCCGAATAAAAGATGACCCTGAATATAAGACAAGCCCTCTTTTTCAAGACCTGTTCATGGCTAAGTATGTTTTCAGACAACATACATGTTTTTATTATCAGCTAAATCACATTTAGCTTTTGACTGACAGTTGATGACTCGGCTTAGAGAGCACCGTTACTTTACAAATTAGCCCAAAAAACTCCTCCTACTTGTGTGAGTGACAGGAAGAAAAGCTCTGACATCGAACGATTTGCCGGTATAAATCTCTAGGCCCCAAATATAAGATATCTTTTTTCCCACTGTTTTCTAATGACAAAATCCAGTCTTATGTTCAAGTCAATACAGTAACAAGATATGCAAGTAGGAGTTTGCTGCAACTGGCGGACATGCGTGCAGCTAGCAGTCCGCCTTAGCTTTTGCTGGGGTCTTTTGTCTACGCTGCCCATTAATACCACATTTCCACCAACTGACACAGTGGAGTACGCCATAGTACGGCTTGAAACGATAAGTCATCTATGTCAATAATGTCAGCATTGCATTCAACAAAACGTAGAAATGTGACAAAGCAAACAAAGGGGAACAGTGCAGGACATCCGGCGTTTTGTCATCTTTGCTTTCGGCAAGCTTTGTTTGATGAAAGCCACCGGTTATCTTCCTCCTGTTGTATTGACATTGTCGCACAGACGTGACAATACTCTGGCCGCCAGTCGAATGACAAATGGATTCAAGCGCCACCTTTTAGATATCTCTGTGGCTGTTACTTCGATGGAGGGTGCCAGGTGGTAACGTGGTGTAGAGTGCCGCCCTGCCACTTCGCCGATCGAATTTTATAGCTTCCCCCTGCCACGTTTGTAAAAAAAAATATTAACTATCAAATTAGGTTGTTTCTTTGGTTGAATACGGCTTATTTTTAGTCAAAAATATGCACATAAAAGCAAATTTCAGTTTTTTTCTGCCAAAATTAAGCTCCTTCTATCTTAAAAATTGCTAAATGACGTAACATACAAATATAAGGCATTCAAAGACACTGTGAATGATACATAGTATTCTACACTGGTCACTAGGTTTTAGTAGCGTTCCCATAATATTCGTTTGGCCACACGTCATACTTGTTCGGAAGGAACAACAGGCCTTTATTGCAGGTTTGAATGCTCTCATAACAGGCACAATAATCCATAGTAAAAATCCCTAACAAAAACACTGCTGCTGTTGCTGCAGTAACCCAACCCAACTCAGCTCTGAACCCCCGACGCCTGCCACTCCTCTCCCCTTGGGAACATATCTGTAGCAAAATACAAGCACGCTTATACATGTCTGAAATAGCGTACTTACTTTTATGTCGACTGCGTTGAGTAATATAGGTGTAAAGGTGACTAGAGGAGCGTTAGTTCATGTCTAGAGGGCAGTAATCATGTTAAAAACCGCATTTAGAAGGTCACAAACAGGTACTTTGTACTTACAAAAACACAGACAATCTATTCTAGCGGTGTTGTGGTATGCTTTTATGAAGTATCCCCAACCAGCCTACCCACACTGTCCCACTTTAATGACTCTTGGCAACACAGGAGCACTGCTGTCCGTTTAGTGGTCGGTAGTTTTCTTCTTCTTCTGTGTTACAAGGGAATGAATTAAATGGGAGTCAAATGAGTCATACTGCGCAGGTTTGGAAACCAGAAGCAGAAAAAAGGCAGGGGCCAAAGAGAACAAAGTCTGTTAAAAAAGTACAGCAAAAAGTTCTCAGGGTTGCTGATGTTGTGGAGCATACGGTGATAAAGGAATCAAAAGAAAATGTCATTAATAAGGCGAGACTTTAAGAACAACACGTGACATGAAACAAAAAGCTCAATTTCATGAACTGCTGTGGGTTACAATGGAAGACAAGTCAGAACTGCGGTGATGTCACTGTGAAAGGCACGTTACCTTTGTTCAGTTAGTTGGCGAATTACACACCGGTACAGTATAATTTCAGACTATTTGCACCTGTAGTTATTCCGCCCACACACCCCGGCCGGATCAGGGTTTGGCTCGTCGGAATCATAGCATGGCAACCTGAACTGAACAATACTGCCTGGTGTAAACACCGCCTTTTTTGACAGTAAAAACATCATACCATACGGGCCTACTTTGTTTTATGGAAAATCACGGTCTGTAGACTATCACCTTTATATATGGTTTGGATATTTTTCCAGTAGACTGTAGCTTCCCCAAGGAAGGGATTTGTGGAGAAGATAAGTGCAATCAATAGCCTTTTCAGCATGTCATATGCATTTGAGCTTCGTATCATCACATGCCCAAAGGGAATTTAAAGCTTTTGTTATTCCATGCTGCAGTACCATCAAGATTAAGAAAGAACCTTGTTATGTATGTTAGTATAAGTGGCTCTTGAGTTCCCATTGAGAATTAGGCTGTGGGTTAAAAAAAACAAAACACTGACCCAATCAATGTTCTTTAGGGTTATGGTTTTCAAAAATGTTTTCTAATTTTGGGATTGCTCACCCTTTTGTGTTGTCTGTTGTTGTTTTTTTTTCAGTCCGTCAGATGGTGGACTGTCCATATGAGACCCGGTCCGACAGCTTCTATTTTGTGGAGAACAGACTGGTCATGCACAACAAGGCAGACTATGCTTATCACGGAGGACAGTGATATCTGACACGAAAACACACACACATACTCACATGCTCATACTTGTGAATAGATAACAACACGCATGCATACACTTGAACGCAGCCATACACCCAAATACTGTACACAAACATGTACATGTAAAGATAAATTGCTATTTTGTGACTGGTGATCAATCCGGGGGTGTACCCCACTGCTCCAGCTTCCCCAGTGAGCATGACCAGGATAGGCGGTGGACTTAACGGATGAATGGATGTTATCATTTTCAGGCGTTGCATTTGATACTGGGTGAGGGTAACATCAGAGACTGCTATGACCACTAAGTGGGCATGTCCTGAGTTTCAAACATGGTTCGGCTCATCTTACCAGTGTTGGAAAAAATAAACGTCCTCACAGTGAAGCACATAGACCCACATAGAAGCACACAAAACCACGCATTCAACCCCCAAGTGTCACACAAAGTGTGTTCCCAGTGTTTGTCAGAAGCAGCTGCTCTTCTGAGCTACCGCCCCCACAACCCACTCCAGACAATACCGAGGGAAAAACAGAGACTCCATCCACAAAAACACTCCTGTCAAACACACATGGTCAGTCTTGCGCCCCCTACCCCTGCCGCAACGACTGTAACACAATGATACAAACATACACACACAGTTTGAGCATACCTTTCTATGTTTTTCTACCTGAATTGAAATAGGATACTACTATTACCAAATACTTGTAAAAGTGAATATAATCCCAAAGCATGAAATGACAGGAACAGAAGGGTAAAATATTTTTTATAGTTAGTATTCAGTGTGAGAAGACCTTTACCTAATTTTTCCCAGATTAAGTAGTTTTTGTTGTTGTTGTTGAGTAAACAGTCTCACAGAGAATCAAGCTGGAATTGGTCTTGGTGTTGAGGGGTCTTATTGTGTAAATGTTATTCAGTTTTAGGGATGATGATTGTAAAACGGAAAACAATATCCATGTATACGATCAAATAAACGTACAAGATTGAAGTGTCAATTTTGTCCAGTTGAATGGTTGGAACAGGCTGAAGATTTTTGGTGACGCAGAGAAGTGCAGTAACAACGGTGGCCACCAGGTGTCGGTATGTTGCAAGTGTTTTTATGCTGCTTTCAGCTTTGAACAGTACCCTGGTTATCGCTGAACATGATGTGGTCTCTAACAACCCTTCCAGCTTTATGTGTGCAGTATGATTCCAGAAAGTACATAACAGCCCTAATTTCATATCAAGATCTATAAGATCTATCTGAATGTTGCATGTGTCATATTTTGGAAATAGTTCCAGATTGTTCCATGTTGACTCACTGATGGAGGATGCTTGTCACTGAATAGAAACACTACATTGTTTCTCATGCCGTTTCCGCTTATCAGTGTGTTCATCTCTCCCAGCCGCTCTCAATTTCCATGCATTTTTCCTGCCCTCATGGCCCAAAATAAAATCCCATGGTCCTCTGTTCCTCTCCCCACACCTATGCTACGCTCCCACTCTGTTTTCCCCTTTTCTGTCGGCCTCTCTCACCTGGTAACCAGACCTCTGGAGAGCGGGGTTGAGTTTCCACTTTCCCAGAGACGAGGACAATCTGAGCCACACAAAGATCCACAATGGACCCCCTCTGCTCTCTCCTCCCTACACACCTACACGCTTACTGAAATACTCTTCACACACACCATTTGTCAAAGCTCCCTTTCCTGTTCTCTACCCCTTTCAATGTATTCTTCCCTTATTCATCTTTTCACTTTCCTTTTCATCTCATATCAGGTTTCCACATAGTCTTCCCTGTTAGGACAATCAATGAGGAATTGCATCCCAATTGTTATTATTGCTAAGACACTTGATTGAGGTATTAAACGCACACAGCACATTCCCTTTATCTAGCCATCCGGCATTGTTGCAAGTAGTACTAGTGGCCCAAAACAGTAGTGAGACCCCTAGAAGCCGAGGAGGACTGCGGGTGGCAGCCATGTGTCCTTGAGCAACACTCGCACGGGTGTCATCATTCAGCACGAAACCCTTCAAACAAAGCATAAATAAAGTAGGATGTAGAGGCCCAGTGTGTCAGTTGCCAATTAGCCCACAAAGCAGGGCACCATTATACTGTGATCTCATAAATCAATAACCACAGCCTTTCATCGGGCTTGCTGGAAGCCTGCACAAAGTGCAGCACGCAAGTAAAACAGCTGCGCTCGACTGAACCACGTGTTGGTTTGATATCAGTCCCCAAACACCACGTTCATGGGTATAAAATTAGCATGCAAAAACAGGCATGGCAATAAATACACACGTTTTGACTTTAAAGGCATGATTTACAGTGTGTGTTCTCAAGCCTTCGTGGAATAGCAGTTAGTGGTTGGTCGCCGGAAACAACTGGACAGGTGGGATAAATCAGTCGCACTCCCACTTCCTCCCACTAAACACACGCATGCACACCTTCTCATGTTTGCTGTTCAATGAATCACACACACCATTACGAGTAGAAGTGAGAAGCACCGGCCTATTGAAGATTCCTTGAAACACACACAGATCTCCACTCAAGCAGGGGAGGGGGGGGGCATAGTGGAAAGGGGAGGGCAGTGGTCTCCTAAAAATAGCAGCTCGGATTGGCATTGATAGGTCCGGTGAAAGAAAAAATAGAGGGGGAGTGGAAAAAGGATTAAAAGAGATGCAGGGACAGACTGCAACTTCACTTGTAAATGTGTGTGTGTGTGTGTGATGGTTTGCATGTCTTTCCATCAGTGAACCTGCCTCCTTCTCCAAATCATTATCCATCTTACATACACACACACACTTCCTCTTCCTCTCACCGTGCTCCCTTATGTGTGACAGCCACTGTGCGTTTACACAACATTACCCACATTTTCCGATAAAGATATCATGAATCACCCTGCTGGCTGGTAGCACGATGCTCCCCAAGATCCTGATCGTCATGATGTCATTTCCAGCATCTGCTTCATGACATCATTTCCCTAAGAAACAAACGGCGTGGCGGGGCTGTATGGGTAATAAACACTAGTTCAGATTAAAACTTCGATCAATAGTGTTACAAGCACCCAGGGGTGTTTTGTAGGACAAAGGCTGAATTGTAAACATAAGTGGAAGAAACTGTGGACTGGAGAAGATTACTTCCTGTTTCATAGAAGATGACAGACAAGGGATGGAGTTATGATTTTGGGGGCTGGACCATTCCTTTGACACCACTATAGGTCGGACTGGAAAAATATTCTGTAATGAGCCCGTTTGTCCAGATTCTCAACAAAATTGACTTCTTCCTTTGTTCATGTGCCACCCCTGTACAAAGTTTGATGGAAATTGTTTTGTATTTTTTTGTGCAATCCTGTTATAATTGTGTCTATTTGCTACATTAATATGAATGAGCAATAAAAAAAATACAATTATTGGTGTCCAAAAACTGTTGCACAGTACTATACGTTGGTTGCGCACCAAGGAAACAACATTATTTTTGTATGTATTTTTTAAATTCATTTTTAATTTGATTTCTTTCGCCGGCAATGTTTTCAATCTGACACACTATCCAATTATGAAACTTCACAAGTGAAGGCGCAGCAACACAATTGCAAAATTGCTCTGATTCCTTTAGCCCCTCCCGTTTGTATACACACTTGTTGCTAAGCAGAGTGTGTGGGACTCGAGCGTCATTGTCCCAAAAGTCAATGAAAAAAATCCATATGCCAGCCTGTGAGTATACAGGAACACAGTAATATAAGGACTGAAACGGAATCACTCCTCTGTGTTAAATATAAAATAAATTGGAAAGAAAGAAGAGTAACATCTGCTGCATTTCAACTTTCCCTGTCCACAAGTTATCAAACATTTTGTACTTAAGACAAAAATATTGTCAGCAATCCTCACATTTCATCATTTTCCTATATATTCCCACTGGGAAATACAGGGCTATGCAGTAAAACGTTACTATACTTTAAGAGTAGTCTGTGTACAGCTTGTATAGCAATATTGGTTTGCTATCTGCTGAAAATGACTCCATACACCGTTAATATTGTCTAAATATCTGGCAACACATGTGAGTACACCTCATAGTGAACACACCCAAAATGTGAATATTTACAGTGAGCATCACTGTTATCCAACACTGCCTTAATCCTCTTGGGCATGGAATTCACCGGAGCTGCAGAGGTATTTACTGGAATCCTCCTCCATGCTGGATGTTTGACACTTTGTGCTCCTCCACCTTCTGACTTGAAAATGTGTATACAGTACATCTTCCCAATTATTACTATTCCAAACAACATCCACGTTTCATTTCCCCCCTTCCTCTTTGAGAGCTGCTTTAATAAAATACTTGCTGAAATGCGAGATGTGTACTTGTGAGACACGTGCATGTCTGGAGAGTCCCATCCTGACTTACTCAGTGCGTTGCTGATAGTTTGTCTTCAAGTGTGCAAAGGTTTAACAGGTTCAGCTGATTTGTAACTATGCTTATATTTTGTGTGGGCAGGGGGGGGATCTCCCAAATGTGTGTGTGTGTGGCATTACAGCAGAGAGAGCTCCAGTGCTTACACACAGACAGCCCACAGACAGAAATAGTCCTATGTCATCAGGGTAAATAAGATGTGGTGTGTGTGTGCAAACAGGAAGCTCACAGTCGCCTTCTGAAGCCTCTTCAGAGCCTTCCAGCAGCGCCAGACTCACCGACTCAGACGGAGTTTGTTTTGTGTGCAAATCATTAATAAAAGGTTAACTCAACCCTCAGTCGTCTGTTGGAAGAGGCCTGTAAAGCCCCCCGACAAGCTCTTTCTTCCTCTCCCTTTCTCTCCTCCCTTTGTCTCTCTTCCTTTGCTACACCTTCCCTTGGGGGGTGGGGAGATTGTGTCTGGAGAAGCAAGGCGGGGCTCTTGGCTCTAGCACAGGTGTGCTTCTTTCCTCCCCTTTTCTCTGTCATCTCATGGTTTCTTTGCCGCGCCACCTGTCAGGTGGAAACACCCGCACCAAATGGTCCCTCTAGCCCTCACTTTGTTCAAATTGTGAGACGATTTCACAGTAATCTGCCCCAGAGTCAAACTATCACCATCATAAAATCTTGAATGTATTCTATACTGTACAGACAATGTTTTAAGGAACTAGTTCACATTCTTAAACTGTGTCAATATGTGGCGGTATGAAACGTAACTTAGCACACCTCACATGCACCCGGTCTGCCGGAGAATACGAAGACGTGGGAAAAGGGATCAGCGTTGCCAACTTAGCAACTTTGTTGCTATATCTACACTTTTTTTTTTTTTTTACAAAAAAGTGATGGGGGACAAATCCAGTGAAGGGACTTTCAAAGACTCAGACATGTATCGCTCTTTTCACGAGCAGCGAGTGCTGCTGTGGACCCCCTCTTGTTTGAGATACAGTAATTCCTCTTTTCATTATCACAATCAGCTTTATTCGCCATATGTGTTGCCACACTAGGAATTTGACTCTGGTCAATATCGCTTTCTGTTAAACGTACAATAATAACAATAATAAATGTCCATGGAGGAGAAGGGGAGAATACTACTATACTGTACATATTTACGTGGGATGCATATAAGTATGGTTTATATACATGATATACTGATTATAATTATGGTATTTACAATGTTGCAAGTTACAATACTTTACAGTCCAGAATGGATGTAGTGCAAATGACCACGAGTGCAAAATACAGCAATACAAGTACAATTCAGAGCGTTAACATCCAAAAGGTAGGGAACACAGGATGTAGTGCAAATGCTCAAGGGTACAATAGCAGTGGTAGGTGATCTAATAATAACAATGTTGGGAGGGGGGTATTTCCAGACCTGACCATGATGTGAATGTACACAAAGTAGAATTCCTTATTTATAAATGTAATGTTTTTGTAGTTAGAGCATAGAACATGTTTACAACATGTTAAATGTTAGAGTCCTCCTGACATGAACTAACACCCCTATAGTCACCTTTACACTCTTTTTTTTTTTTTTTTACAAAACACAAACAAACATAATAACTAATAAATAAATAAGTTCTAAAAACATAAATAATACTCGCGCTTGTGTGTTGCAAAAATATGCTCCCTAGCGAAGCAGAGTGGTGGATAAGAAGTGACATTGGGGGTTCAGAGTTGCATTTCATCTAAGCTTGGGTTTTGACCGCAACGGTGGCCCATGTGTTCAGTACGGATTTTTCTTAAAGATTTTTGTGCCTTTAGTGAGACTATTCAGGCCTGCAATAAAAGCTGTTATTTGGGCGATGAAGTCTGGTGACTGACACCTCGTGACTACTGTACAACTGTACTGTACTACGTCACTGTTTTTCAATACACCTTTTGAAAGCCTTATTGTAGTTTGTTTAGCCATTTTTATGATTGAAAATGCTTAATTTAGGCCAAAAATACACAAAATGTACTTAAGTACGCATATGTTTTGATTAACAGGCCGTATTTGGGCGCAAAACAGTATTATTTATTGCTTAATGCATTTTTGAAAAGCCATGATAGAGTATAGTTGTGAAACTCGAATCACCAAGTGGTGAGGGAAGACTGAAAAAAACAACCTAAAAAGCGACAAAACAAAATGGTTTTTTTTTGTCTTTTCATATTTTTTTACACACTTTTTGTCTCCGCGTTATTCCACTCCTACAATTATATGCATATACGTTATGGCCAATTATACAAATTTGATATTTACTGCAATGTGACCCACCAATGCCACGAACAGATTGCAGTCCTGTGGAATACACTGCTACCGCAACAATAACTTCCATTTTCTGTTCTATGGTCATCGTCACACTTTTCTTCTTTCCTGTCACTGGTACCCTTTTGCAGTAGCACCGCAAAATAATCAAGACACTACATTAGAGATCTTAGTTGGCATGCATGCATACAACATACAGTATGGTTTTAGGCTGCGTGTGACTATAGTAGAGTATTTTTCCCGCAAAATACTACAAATAATTCCAGACTGTACAACTTCAGGGCCATTCAAATGTAGAGGTTCCACTGTCTGTGCTGCTCACATTCCCCACATGCAAATCCTAAAGCCACTGCCACCAAAGCTAAGAGCATGAACTCTTGTCACAGCCGCTGGCTTTTCAAATGGTGAAAAGCTGCCTTTTATTCAACTTTTTTTTCTCTCTGGCTTCTTCTCAACTCTCTTTCAAAATGCCCCGAGGCCGGTGGAGAGCAGGTCCCAGGCCCTGGCGGAGTCAAAGGTCATTTATAAACAATGGGCTCCCACTCTGGGTCAGTTGTGGTCAAGAAAACAAAAAAAGGGGTGAAGACCTGGTTTGGACAAACTAACAGTTATTCAAGGTGAAGGAGTGACAAAGGATGAGGGAGGGAGATGAAGTTGAAAAACAGAAATAAATAGTTAATGAGAATGCATTGGATTACAGCATGTTTATTCCATACACAGAAGTGATTTGATATTTCTATTTGATTATAGCTCCTCAAATCCCTCTAACTTGTTCCTGCCCTCGCACCATCCTGCTGTCTTTCCCCCACTTTTTTTTAATCCACGGCCATTGATCATGCATGCAGAAACTGAGCACACCCCGCCAACAGGATAGGTTAGCTGCATGGTGCAGCTAGGCCCTGTCCTACATACTGTTCCCTCGCTATGGTCCACCAGGCCACAGTTACACCCTCCCCCCGATCTGCCTCACACACATATACCCAATCTCCACTCACCAGCAAAAGCACACGTCGACATATTCTGCTGGGATTATATTTTAGGCAGGTACCGACTGAATCTAGTCACCATTTCAGTTTTTGGATCATATTCTGCATGTCAACGTAGCAGGTGCATTCCATGTAATTGAGTAATTTGTTTGGCTTTTGTCAGGGCAGCTGAGGTAAGTAACGGCGCTGCTCAGCTGACCAAACTTGCCTCGGTTGGGAGAGAGTAGCTGACGTAGAGGTAATGCTGCTAATCTTCCACTTTAGCTGGTTAGGTCTGTCTGTCACATGCCAGTGACAGGGGGGTAAATACTAAATGAGAACCAGTAAAGACTGGAACAGAGTTAGATTTGATTTAACTTTTGGCACTGAAAAAACTGGACGAGGAGATGCAGAGTGTTGACCACAGCTGTTTTGGGCAAGATGTATTTGGATGGGAGCTGGGTAGCATGAACAGGTGGGCTGAGGGGTGTTGGAGGGTTTGGACAAGACAGAAATGATTGATGGAGAGGTTCTCAGAAGGAGTGGGTGGTTTTGTTGGTGTGATAGTAGGACTACATAATGAAGAAAACATTTCAATTCCTGGAATGTTAACATTTTAACCACAGAAATGACTGAATTTGCTTTTGGTTAAGTTACCACGAATAAAACATTGTGTTTATGATAATAATATATCAGTATAAGATACCTCAGTAGATGCTTCACTTCTCTTTCACGTTTGGCTGGGAGAAATCATGTGATCCCAATATGGTTCTTGCAGAAAAAGGGTGTCTTACAATGAGATGAGGAATGAAAAACGGTGCTCATTAAACATGATTTCATCACATTAACACAGTCCTACGGCCTCCCAAATGATATCTATCTATAGCTCATCTATAAATCTATCATTCATCTATAAATAATTTACATAAACCATTCGCTGCCAAAATTACTAAAACATTGGTGAACATACCCACCAAGTCAGACATTTCAGGTCCTTGAAAAAAAAAGTACATCATGACGCTATATGGCCATAATATAACAAATGCCATATGAATCATTGAGCATCTAGAACAGCACTGTGATGTATTATGTATATTATACATAAGACCTGCAGCAGTATGACTTCATACACTGGGGCACAGTGTGTGTAACATAACGCACAGAAATGAACAACGAATAGAGATGCACACTTACGCCGACCTAAATGACAGTTAATTGATAAAATCAGCTGACATCTGCAAAGCAACCCGATAGGCAGATCTGAATGCAGGAGTAGGAGGAGCCAACCTCAAACTTCTTGACATGTCCAAGTAGTTTGTGGCCCAGGCACATAGCACGATGTTGTACATAAATTTAACAATACGTTTATTATGTGTTGAGCTGCACCACAACATACAGACAACGTTTTATATTTTTCCTCCTCTATTTACTATTTACTCATTTATTTTTAATCTTTGTATTGACGTGACTTTCCTCCCTGAACAAGCTAATTACCATTGCATAACACATTCTTTATTCTTTTCTTTCCCTGTTGGTGAATGGCACCATGTGGACATTCAAACACAGGAAGTGAACCAACTATCAGAAACTGCCGATACATGGAAAAGTGGTGGGATTCAATAGGATATGCTTCTTCCTAAGCTTGTTTGTTTGGATGTTTGTGTTGTGCAAGTGTAAACATGTGGAGTTCTTGAATGCAACATGCTAAACATGTTCATAACAAAAGAACCATAAGCATGACTATTACTCACAGGTCGTTTGTATATTTTATATAACTAAATATAAATTTTGTATCATATATTTTATATTTATTTTGTAGGCTTCATGTGATAGAAAGCTTTACTGTCAGGATGTCAAATGATTGGAAACACAAGTGTTTTTACACTACAACAGTAAAAAAACACTGTTAAACAAATACCTTTGTCAAATATAACTGCAATTATATTTGCGGACCTTCGGGAAATATGAGTATAATGCTGCTTCATATCCCGATGAGACGTTTTTGTTGTTGTTTGGAGGCAAATGTACACATTTCGGGAGCCTCAACCCACCACACGCTTGACCTTGAAGCGCGGGAAGCCATGATACTCCCCCTCAAGGATGCATCCAAAAACATCGATAGAATGTATTCCGCAATGGTGTTCCGTGTGGTTTGTGCTCTCATAAAGAGGGAAACGGCGTCTTTCCCGTGATAATGCCGCACGCGGAGAGATAGAGGGGCTGGTGTTTCGAGAGGAAACATGCAAAACACGTCATGTTGTGATGGGGCCGTGACGTGAGCGGCGGGAAACACTAGTGAGAGCGCGCCACCGGCACCATGAATAAAGGCAGCCAGGCGGCGTGCACGAAGGGGGCGGGGCTTCGAGGGTAAGGAGGTGGGGGCGGAGCCTCTCTCCCCGAGTCCTTGCGCGTGTGTGCGTGCGCGTGTGCCCGCGTGTGTGCCCCCCTCCTCCTCCCATTAGAGCACCCCACCCCCACCCGTCCCTTCCCCTCCCCTCGGTTCGCCCGCCCCTGAGTCTGGAGCAGCAAGCCGCCGAGCTTCACTGGCTCTCCTCGCCTCCACTCAGTGCGGGAATACAGCAGCGGAGAGCGGCATGGACACGGAAGGGAGCCCGAGCAGCTTGTCGTCCGGAACAGACAACTCCCCCCACGATCCCTGGTAAAAAAAAAAAAAAAACACAACAGCCTTTACCCGCCGGTTTGGTTCGTCCCGGTTCGAGTTCGCCTTGGACTTTTAAGTTGAGTTGGAGTCGGTGCCGAGACAAAAGACAAGCACGCTGCGTGTGTGCGTGTGTGTGTGTGTGCGTGCGTGCGTGTGTATGTGGGATGGATCCACTGAGCGGAGGAGACGCTCGCTTCTTATTTCCACATCCATCTTTCTCCGGGAGGCCACATTTTGCTCCAACTTCTGCGCCAATGCTTCCCTCGTACCCCCCCCCCCCCTCGGCTCGTCCTCTGGGGGATTATAACGGCCCCGCCGGCCCACGGGTGACTTGGCAACATGGCCGATGCTTTCTTCTTACTTTCATGACGCTACATCACACGCACCGGCCCCACCGCTCGCCCCGCTCGCCGTCGCCGTGCGTGCAACGCGTTTTCCAATGTGACTCACTGCTTGTGTTTCTCTCATCCAGCAAAATGTTCATCGGGGGGCTGAGTTGGCAGACGACACAAGGTGAGCTGTCCCGCACGCTACTTTATGCACGCACACAAGTATCCGTGGCGCACACGCACCCGCGCACAACTACCGAATCCTGCGTGGAGTTGCACGTCGAGCGTTCAAATAGTTGAACGCACGCCTTTCTGTTCAGCGAGGATCAGCTCTTAGGATTTAGACTTGCCGAGACGCGAGGAGATTAACGCTGCACACACACACACACACACACACACACACGCACGCACACACACAAACTGTGAGACTTGCCCCCCCCCCCATATCTACACAAAAACAACGTCTAATGTGCAACGATGGCTGGAGAATGCAGGAGTTCGCACACTGATGAACGCGCTGGCGTGTTGTTTTGCTTACTGCAGCTCTCCGCGCACAAGTGCCATGCGCACACTGTTTATTCCCGCCACTATGCTCAACCCCCACCCTCCCCCACCCCCACCCCCCCTGTTCTTGTTATCATACTGACTGCAATGGTGTCCAAACACCAAGTGCAGTTTGGTTTGTGCAGGGCCTTTGCCGAACGGTCACATACGTGCGTGTCGGCGTCTCGTCATCTCACAAGCGATGTCGTTGTTGTTTTTGCAGAGGGCTTGAAGGACTACTTCTGCAAATTTGGGGAGGTGAAGGAGTGCATGGTGATGCGGGATCCCGTCACCAAGAGGTCGAGGTAAGCAGGAGGCGTGTGCGCCCTGCCCAATCACGGGATTGGACTCATGCATGTTCTCTTCATGGCATGTCATTTTTTAAAATATATTATTCTTCTCAGGGGGTTCGGGTTTGTTACGTACGCAGACCAGGCCGGCGTGGAGAAGGTTCTGGCCCAAAACAGACACGAGCTGGACTCAAAAACGGTGAGTCCCGCCTCTTCCTTCAACTTTTCCAAACCTGTGTTGTTTTCCCCCTCGGTGCATGTAGCCAGCCACCGTGTGGCTTGTAAAGTTGAAGAGTGCGTTTTGGAGCAACAGTCCCCTTCTCCCTCCTCCTTCTCTCCTCTCTCTGTGCTCATTTCCCCCTCCAAATCCGGGTTCAGGGCGCCAACATGAAAGCGTTCTTTCTTGGTCTTCATTGCCATGGTTACCTGGGGGACCTGAATGGGGTAGGCGCCCCTTGCAAAACCCTTACGTAGTATATGCAGAGGCTTCACAACTTTTTCTTTGGTAGTTTTCTTGTGGTCCTCAATGAGAAAAAAAACCCCAATCGGGCTCTGGATGTTAGGAGAGACGCTGTGTGAGGCCCCTGAATGCCTCTTCATCCAATTTGAATATACAGTATGTGGACTTACTGACTCTGCTCATGTTATTTCCCCCGTGGGCGAATCAGACACAACAGCATTCAGAAATGTGTCACACAACCTACATGTATGATGCTGTGACACGCTCATTGAAATCTCTAAGAAGGTGCAAATGTTGCCATCTTGGTTATGTAGATTGGGTGTCTGTTGTCAGCTTGTGGCCTTTTAGTAACCACATGTACACGCACAACAATGGGATGATTAAAGAGTGAACAAGAGCGACACAGCATGGGCCCAAGGGTGGGGAAAGGTAGTGTTGGTTAGTTGTTGGAGCAACCCTGTTGCCGGGGGTGACGCCGGCCACTGGAGACCGTCCTGTAAGTACACAGCCTGATGGGATTTATGTCTCCATAACAACTTGTCAGTTATTTTGCATTCATTTAAGTCACTCGTGTGCTGTGGACACACACAGCAATTATGCATCTTGTTAGAGTTTGCTGGTGTGTGAAGTCAAGATATTTCTGAAAGAGGGGAAAATATTTGAATTGAACAGCTAAGTTGCGTCTCTCTGTGGATGGAGGTGGGGGGGGGTGCTCTGCTGGGAATTCTTCTGACGAAACAGTGTTTCTTGAGTCAGTTGTTATGGGTTTTTTTTTTTGCTTGGAAACAATTTCTAAGCCATTTAAAGTGTTATTTTACCAGTTATGTTCGCCTTTGACAGCTCAGCCAAGAGTGTACGCGTGTGATGAGTGCGCTGGCTTGGAGGAAGCGGCTTTTGAAAGTGTAGTAGCCCGGCAGGCGCCGGCTACTGTTAGACATATCTCTATGATAAACCGAAATATACCATATGAGGCTGAACCATAATAACGTTGGTCACATGAATACCTTAAAAGGAACTGTACGCAGTTCGTGCTCGATCATACTTCGAGCATTACATCTTCCTGCTTTGAGTACGTAAGGTATGCCAGGTGTAACACGCATACTCGATATGTTTGTTGTCAGCTAATTAGAGAGATTAGACAAAGTTTAGCTCAGCTCAACTCAAGCTGTCATTCAATGCACGGTTGCCCCCTGTTTGATTAATACGATTGCGATTCGGTATTAATAAATTGAATATTTTTATAGTTGAGCATAAAAAAGATGTTTATGACTATGTAAATATAGTTTTTTACCATTATAAGAGCATTGCAGACACGAAATAACACCCCTATAGTCACATGTACACCTGTAATTCTTTGTTTACGCCACATTGTACAGCACTAACGTGCAGGCTATGGAATCAACACGGGGACATAACATTACAGACCGCTGTCGCTGCCACGCATAGCACATAGCAAGCTACCGAGCAAACTAGTTACCCTTCCTTTTTGGTTGTTCTACACTTTAAACTTTGTTCTGAAGCAATAAGATAATGTCCATCTAAGATAAGGTGTCATCAATGCAAAATTAATGACACCTACTTACAGAATACTACATATGACTTCTCTTTCAATATTTTCTGACTAATAACAGACCATAGTCAACCACGAAACAGAGACCATTTATTAATTGTTTGTTTGAAAAACCTCAATATAGGTGAATGCGAAACACCCCTCTAAGACTGCTTTTGTGTTTGTGTGGACGTGCTACAGAACTCTATGTGGATACCAGACAGCTGTGAGTGACCGATCGAACCGCAAGCAGGCCACTTTTTATCAAATTGAATTTGTAATTGTGAAAAATTAGGAACTTTTTTGTGCAATCTCTTCTTTCAAACCACTACTGGGAAAGAAAACTGACAGCTGCATACAGTCCCTTTTAATTTGGTGAGCAGCACTATTTATCCAACCAAGATTCTGCTCACTGTTTTTGGCTCTGTTCTTTTATTAGCATTTTTATTATTCATATTTTATGAAAATCTAAAATCTGCAAGGGATATGCAATTTAAAAAATGGCAGTTTGGGCCCTGATTTATATTGCAAAGTGACACAACAAACAACTACATTATGCTGGGTGTTAGCTATTAAGGTACGTTTTTTTTTTTTGTTAAAAGTCAGCATCTCATTGACATTTTCACCGTTTATTAATATCCACGTGCTGCATGCACATTGCATTTTGCTTCAAGACTGGACAGCCCTCAGCAGTTTTGATGAGAATGAGATGAGAGACAAACATTCCTTCCCGGAACGAGGTAGATTATTTGAAGCTTGGACGTTTCAAATCGAAGCCAAACCTTTGGTGTGTGAGGAAAAAACGCTTGAAGGCACAAAACAGGAAGGCTACAGACAGAACGACAGGGATAAAGCAAAACAACAGGGTGCTTGCCTGTGTAAGTAAACCACATTAACAGGTGCAGGGTCTGTAATACACAACCGCTTACATGTGCTATTACATGAAATGTTTGCAGCTCAGCTGTCTATTCGAAAATGGGAGAGATGGGTGACATTGTGATTGAGCACTGGAAGTGTACTCACTATCAGTGCACATACGAAAAACAAACAGGGGTCATGTATTGTTTTTAGAGAGAGGTTGTTGCTGGTTAGATTTCCTGCCGGGCCACAGAATAGCCTAAGGGTAGTGGTGTGCTGTTTTCTGGACACAGGAGAAGGGCACAACTGGTATTTGTTTTCTCGGGAGAAAGACTTGGCTAGGAGCAGTTACGGGAAAGAGAAAGGGTGAGATCAGATTGACTTTTCCCACTTTGTCTACATGTGGATTCAAGTTGGGATTGTTTTAAGGCTGGAGTGTGTTATTAATGACAGTCGCGTGCAATTTTGATTCATTCCTGTTTTTATTTGAAACATGATTGGGTTTCTTGATAAATATATATCATAATTCTTCAGCACATGTGTGGAGTAGATTCCATGGTGCAAAACGAAGGTGACGGACATTATGGATGTGGTAAAGACACTGCACAAAAATAAATAAAGGGAACACTGAAATAACACAATGTCATTCCAAGTCAATAATACTGTCAACTTGGAAAACAACAAAGATTGGCAATCAATTTCACATGCTGTTGTGCAAATGGAATAAAGTTCATCTGAGAAATTTGGTAAAGAGGAATTTGAGTGTAAAAACAAAAACAAGGGAAAAAAAAATAAAATAAAAAAAAAAAAAATGTGTGAAGTAATAATAAACACATTCAACTGTGAACTAAACAATAAAGTATTTAATAAGAATAATTCATTCATTCATACCTAGGATGTGCTATTTTCAGTGTTCCTTTTATTTTTGGGGGCAGTGAATAATACAAATGAAATAGATGAGCTCTAAACTACAACTAAAATGGTACTTTTGCGGTTAAGAAAACACATAAAAAAACCTGGATCTTAAAAATCATAACATCTGAATGGGATAATACTTGGAACATTCCCCAGCGCTCTACACTCTTCCATAAAAACTGTTTTTATATTGAGCAAACCAAAAACACCCATAAAGGTAATAAGGCTTTTGGTGTTTCTTGTCTGTATGACACAAATACACAGATTAAAACTGCATACTTGCACCAAGCGCTGTGGACCTGTGGCACCACACTTCCCTGGTCAAACACCTGGTCAGCAGAGTCCGGTTGCTGGCTCCCGCTCTCCGCTCCCAACAGAAGATTAGCGGGTAATGCTGACGTGGACAAGTCTTGGAACAGGAGGATGGAGAAGGTGGAGGGTGGGAGGGTTGCTGTAATTAGTATAGATCTGAAAAGCAACTAATCGGATTGAAGGAAACAAACTGGATTGGGCTTTCGAGGTCCATGCACGGCCTAAGATCTGAGGATAAAGTCTGGACCGGCTCTGTCTGTAAGGTGGATCCAAGGCAGTACATGTGCACGCCACCATTAGCACACATGCCTAGTGAGCAAGGCCAAGCGCTTGTTGTCCTCCAGGGGCATGGGGATTGGGTTTGGTTAGGTGGATATGGGGAAAGGAGGAGGGGGGGGGGCTCTCATTAGTAAGCTTCGTTAACTAATTACCGAGCAGTGTAGATTGACCCTACTGGCCTGAGCCCAAACAGCTCTCTTTACTTTTGTCTCCATAGCGTTTTGGTGAGGCCCCTTTCAGTATGATGCCATAGTCCGTGGTGGCTTCTTGGTTACAGGTTGCCAGGTGTTTCTGTATACATCGAAGCTCATACTTGTGGAGGTGCAGTCATGTGTTATGAATCTAGTACACACTTGTGCTTACTTTGGTGCTACGTTATTAGAATATGTGTGTGTGTATATACAGTATGTGTGCTCGTGGGGGTAGGATGGGAGCCCCAGTTCCTCTACTGGCCCATCTGTTTTGTACTCTTTGTCCTGTTAATTAATGAAATCAGAGGGGCTGCCTGCTGGGATGGCCCCGCTGCACCGCTACACTGGACAGGCCCACTTTCTCATGGGCCGACTCTGTTTTCCAAATGAATGCCTTCTCTTTCTCCCTGTGCTTTTTCTTCTATCCAACCCCCCCCCCCTCTCGTTTACCTATTAGGGTACCGGATGGAAGTTGTTATTTTGTTGCACCAGGTATTTTATGTTTTGGTTTGACGACCTATTTTTTTCCGTTTTTTGTTTTGTTTTTCAGTCTGTTACACTGGTGAACACGCTGGGTAAGGTGACTATTGGTTGTAGATTAGTCCTGAAAGCTAAATCACTAAAAAAAAAAAAATCACATTGCTGTCACTTTGCTGCATAGCTGGAGCACAGGTTGGGTGTTATGAAGCAGAGTGTTAGTCAGACCATTATAAGAACACTCAGTTATAACTCTCTTCAAGAAAGAAACGCTTGCTTCCTTTGAAAGGTTCTCACATTGTACAAGATTACACATTTTCACGAGTTGACTGTTACATGGTCGAGCCACTTCTCAAATGTCAAGCCTCTCTGTTCGAGACGTAAGGAGCTATTTCTGAGTGTTGCAAACAGTGACCTGGCTAAGCCATTTTACCTGTGCTTTGTGTTTTCCTCACGGCTAATCCAGCAGTCTGATGATAGATGCTTTAGTTTTCATTTGTCATAGCCTTTCGCTGAGTACGGACAGTTGTAGAAATGACACATTAGACGTATTCTGTCTTCTTGCTGAAGTGGAATGATTTTTAACTGCATGGCATGATTGTAGCCATAGTACAACTACAATAAGATGCATTAGGCTTAACCTAGTCTAGTTGGTAACCTTCTTGGGGAGCTGCTGATCATTCAAAACTAAATTGTCACAACTTGTGTGTTATTTGTGGGGAAACGACGACGTTCCAAATGACACGAGACTGCAATTTGATTTTCTGCGCTGCGATGTCGTTCTCTTAAATGCTTTCTTCAAGTTGGCCTTCATCCTGCAGTCGGACAGACCCACAATATGTCTGCACTTTGCAGCACTTTCACATTGCAGTTGTGGAGGAACTAGGGATGAACTTTGTAATCTATGAAAAATGATTAATCTTATTTTGTAGCCGCTGAGGTAAAAATGAGTGTACAGTCGTTCCTCGCCGCTTTGTGGTTTGGCTTCATCACAGTTTTTCAAAATTATAATAACAAATCATGCTGTTTTGTGGTTGAATTTTGCCCATTATTAGTCATAAATGTGCATGTTGATGGTTATTTTGTATTGTTATATTAAGCATTTTCAAGCATAAAATGGCCAAATGAATTAAATACAAATATGAGACATTCAGAAGACTCATTCAAAGAGGGTCAGCAATGTAACTGTAATTTGATCACGGGAACAACCGGCTTTTATTGTAGGTTTGAATGATGTCACGACAGGCACAACACTCCCTAATAAAACGCCCTAATCAAAACACAGGTACTGTTGCTGCAGTAACCCACGCCGAGCTAAAACTCAACTCTGATCCACTTGCGGTCCGCCTGCCACTCAGCTTCCCTACGAAACACATTTATAACAACACTCACGAGCACAAGTCTTATTTGCGTTTTAAATGGCTTATTTACTGTTTATTATGTCTACAATATTGTGTAATACAAGTGTAAAAGTGACTATAGAGGTGTTATTTCATGTCTGGAGGGCTCTACATAGTTAGAAGGTCGTAAACGGGTTTTCTAAGCTATTAACAATGAAAATATTCCATTTATAAATAAGGAATCCTACTTTGCAGTAATTTACTCATTGCGGTCAAGTCTAGAACCAATTAACCGCGATTAACGAGGGATGTACTACTACTACTACTTTACTACTACTACCAGCATAGGTGCTGTTAATTCAGTCTCAACTAAATATACTTTGCCACTTACAAAAGAGAACACAATGCTAATTGTGGGCATACTTTTGCTGTATCACCGTTATTCTGCTTTATATCAAAGACATGATTAACTAATGTTGTTAAAGTTCCCCATACCCAACCATGAACATTTAGTCAAATCCCTACCCCTACATAAACACCGGACTCTCACAGGCTTGCACTGTATGATTATCATAAAAGAGAGATGTTTGCTCAGATATCCTAAAAATATTACGCTTTTTACTGTAGGACCCATGTTCCGCCCTGTCACTAAGTTGAAGTTTTGAATGTTTATTTCGAACAAGCACAATAAAAACCCAAACATATCACAACGTTGCACTTACACAATTCAACATGTCTGAAAAGGAATAGGAGAAGAAGCAAGAGATTGTCAGATCCCACTCCTGTCCCATCGGTCACTGACATACTATATTATTCTCCCCATACCAGGTTACAAATTTTCAGAGCAGGACAAGGATGTGCAGTGTGCAAATTGTATCCAAACGGAAGCCATGCCGTGTGATTTGTACCTTTTCCAGTTGGCTCCTTCTGTGTAACACGCGCATAAACACCTGCTTACAGCCACACAAACAAAAGCCAGTTTGTTTTCAGGTGAAAGCTAATAATTACAATGTGGATCACTCCGCGGCCTCCTGTTCTCTGGTGTTATTCCGTTACGTAGTGTTACACCTCAGAGGTCAGGGCGACCTTTGTTCAAAGCGGTTAGACATTTAATTTAGGCTAGTGTGTCAAAGCAGTCATATCGTGGAAAATGCTGCATTCAGTGACACCTAGCATCGTTTGCAGGATGGAACTAGGGGCAATCCTGGAAGGCATGCCGTGTGGTCACTTCCTGTCACCTCATGGTCATCGGTGGCTTTGCGTGCCCTTGTCACCTTGGCATACGCCGTATCTGTGCTCAGACCAGCTGGAGGTGACACAGCTCCTCTCGTCTTTGTCCCACTTGAAGGCGCAAAGTCGGAGGCAATCCCTCCCAAGGGCACTGCTGCTGCTGCTGCATGGTAGTTACACAGCCTTGCGCTCTTCAAGCAGCCGTAAAGACACTTAAAGGTCCTCCAAGGATATTTTGGTCTGAAGATTTGTCATCAGAAGCCCGTGAATTATTACATCGGGCGGGGGAGATGAAAGGATTGTTTGAATATTGAAGTAAATCTTGCTCGCTCTTGTATCGTGGGCATTGCTCACTTTTCGAGTGCATGTTGTCTGGCTGTTTGATAGGCTCCTTTTAGTCGCCAATATAAATTCAACGCCTGTGTGAGGCACAAGGGGTTTCTCTTCACACATCCAATTATTAGAACAAAGATGGAAGCCTAAGACCTTAATACACTACAAGGTTCCGTGACCTAAAAATCGCCTCTCTTGTTGGCTTGAGTGAAAATAACACAAGATTCCACACAAATTTAAAATGCCAGGCCAAGCTTTGCATATTTAGCATTATTAAAGGCCAGCTCATTCAAAACTCATTTGCTTCTAATTTTATCTATAACCTTGACCACTGCTCAGACATTCCACGGGGGAGAAATATGGATACAGTCAAATCTAGTTAATCCTAAGTGGAGGTTGTCTGGATTTGTTAGTGTGAAATAGTCATCTTTCCGTTCGAATATCACATGCATGCTCATTTTGGACTGCGGGCTGCCTTGCTCTTGTCTAATTTGGGGTTAAGATAAATGTTGTTTTGCATTAACCTGTGTAAAAATAATACACACTGTTAAGAGAACGTATTCATGCCTTAATGTGTATCTTGTTCACCACGCCTGTTTGTTTGGCGGTGTGTTTGGATGTTTGGGGGGGCTTGCATCACCAAGGGTCTACTATGCATACTCATGCATTAGCAAATGTTCTATTTCTGGACTTGTTGCCCTTCAAATGCATTGGCAGATTCAGTGACTTAATAATTACGGCACGTTTCTTACATTCTTCTTTAACGTTTGATTTTTAGATTCGAGGCAGACTGGGCTCAGAGGAACTTTTGATTGGAGGCAAAAGTATTTTTGAGTCATTTTAATGGGCCTTTTATCGATTATTTTTCATTGAGAATAATGTACTTTTCTTATGTCTGCAGAAAAACTACAGAAGACATAAGAAATTGTCAAAGACTACAATAAGTTGTGATATTAAATAATAATAAAAATGTAAAGTATGGCTATTTTGCAGGAACCAGAAACATGTTGTTCTGTAGTAAAAACAATGTGAAAAGGGCAATTTGTAAAAATTAATATCACGACACTTTCTCATGTCTCATTCAAATAAATTCAAAATAAAAATTCAAATAAAAATGATACCATACCACCACATTTGGCCAGCGTATGGATAATGTTGGTCTTTCAAATTTTTTAAATTCTCAATACGTAACTACTTTACCTTTCAACTCCTCAAATTAGATTATTGAAATGTATTTAAAAAAAAAGGGTAATAGTATTGTTTAGCGGATGTTTATGTTATATGTTGTAATACATATACAATATGTCCTTGCTGGCTATATCTTTATTGTGATTCATGCTTTAAGGCCCAGTTTCTGACACATAACCGTTAACCATTACATAACGCTAACCATTTTTGTATATAGTGTATTTACTATACACATACACTTCATTTATGGGTATAAGCTTTATTCATTTTTCACAAGTAGCAGCATGTTCTGTCAGTTCCAAAAATCAAATAGACCCATTATCCCGCTCTGAAAGCAGAACTAGAACCATCACATTTTTACTAATCATCATAACAGCACTTTTAAGTGCTCTGAAACTTTGATATGATGTTGGATTACTGAATGTATCATATCTTCCCTCGTGTCTCCCACACAGATTGACCCAAAAGTTGCTTTTCCTCGCCGGGCTCAGCCTAAGGTGAGTGCACGTGGAAGGAGAAGTGATGTCATGTGTCATCCCTCATCAGTCAGCTCAGGTTGGTTAGGATTAGCGTCAGTCACATGACCAACGAAGACGGCCAATCCACTTGACTATCTTGACACTGTGACCCTTGTCACCCAGACCCCGCCTCCCCCCACCCTGACCATCAGCTTCACCCCCACACTTCAAACACACACACACATACTCACATATTTGTGCCCTTACAAGACTAAGCACAGATAGTATTCACCTGCACACGCACACACACACACACCTGAAACAGACAAAACAGAAAACTCAATTAGATAACGGAATCAACCAAATCATCACATTGTTTTAACAATGCTTTCCTCCTTTTCTGTGTTACCAGCTGGTGACGCGGACAAAGAAGATCTTTGTCGGGGGGCTTTCAGTCAACACCACCATCGAAGACGTGAAGCAATACTTTGACCAGTTCGGAAAGGTAAAGCGGAATGAGCACATGCACACCTGTGGTAGATAATATCCTCCCGCTGGTGCGCTTTATCGCTTTGACCTTTCCTGTCCATTCAAACCGAAACACTGATGTTTCTTTTGCTTTCTTTTCATCCATCGGCATGTTTGTCAAGCAGTGACGGTAACGGTTTACGTCTATTTCGAACGTGCTCCGCAAAGTTGCGTTGACGTACATCACGTGTTTACACTTGCAATTCAAAAAGAAAGATCTAGTGTTATTTGCTAGTTTCTATACTGTAGCATCTCATATTTTGGGCTTCCGTATTTAGTGTCCGGCTTCTTGGAATGAAATTTAGTTTAAGGCAAACGCACGCTGCGGAGACAGATGCGTGGCCAGGGAGAGGGAAGAAAGCAGCGAGAGGAGGGGAAGGGGTGAGGGACATGGCGGGGGACTGAAAGGGAAGAAGCAACCCCCCATAGAGCGAGAGGGGAGGGGAAATCGGAAGGGTTGAAGGGCAGAGAAAAGAAAGAATGTTGGGATGGCGAGGAAGAAAAGTGAGGGGGTCAGTCTGAGGGGTCATACACGCACCAAAGTATCTGGCCCGTGTGCAGAGTTTGGGTTACTTTTTAGCCAACGAGCGTTTGGGAGGCGTTTGCTGGGATTGAGTGCAAGGAGTTCAGCCTTTTCACTGTTAACTAATCAGATGCAACAGCTGCTCCTGTAACCCCCCCACACACAGCCCATTTTACCCCAAAATCTGTACCAGACTCCTTCCCCATCCCTTACACACACAGCCGACTCTAGTCCCACACAGCTTGTTACCGTGGTGACCTGCTTTTGCCTATTGTCCCACTGTAATCCAGTGTTTTTTTCTGCTGTTGTTCAGAAGCGTGTATTTGCATGAATGGAAAGAGGCGTGTGCGACAGTGGCACAGTTTGGGCTTTGAGGAGAGGTGAGCTTGCATACATTTGTGTAGACAAAGACGGTCGAACTCACAGCCAGTGAGCCAACAAATGTTAAGTTTTGTATGTGGTTCTGTTGTTGTAGCGTCTACTAAAAGGGTGCTAAAGAATCTAAAATTGGACTTGTGCTACAGGCCCAATGTGTTGTTTCTCGTTTGTGGCCCATGACTCAGGGTTATTAGCATACTTAAGGTGCCGTTTTAATTCAGCCCTCTATAAGGCTTGTTTCTAGCAGTTTGCATTGTACGCATTTAATAGCTGACCCGTCCAATCGCACTTTTCAAGGTATTTTGCCAGGTTCTGGTTGTAGTTGTATGGTAAATGTGAAACTCAAATTTCTGCTGTCCATTGGTTGGTTCACAGAGAATTGTTGTTGAGTTGAACAGGAAGAAAAGATAAAGCAACATTTGAAATTGCAGCAGAAAAAAAATTAAACCGACTTCTTGGCTTGTTGAATTGGTCAGCGGCATCGAGCAAAATACAGAGCTGATGCAACTACGGCCACCCCTGCCCATCATGAGGTGGGCATGGCAGCTCAATCGGAATCACACTACAGTAAACTGGACCGCTCGGTTGAAATGTGGCTCAATAGGTCAACAACACCGTTTTGCGCTGAAAATAGAGGGATGCTGTTTTTTAGCGTTTTGTTTACAGAAGAGCAGTATTTTGGAGCTTGAAAAACATACAGAGCTCATTTCACGTGTTCATTTTTATTTTATAACGCATTAACAGGTTTAATTTTGGCTGCTTGTTCACAGGACAACTGCATTTTATTTGTGAGTAAACATGCAAAATCGAGGGTCCGGTTTGTGAAAGCTTTGTCAAAACCATCACTTTGTAAACAGTGAAAGACGGAGGAGGACGTGCAGTATACATGCCCAAGTACGTCACATTCTTACATGAATGGCAGTGCACAGGTTTCCTGTTAAATGCTGCTCAAAATAATATTCTTCTACATGCTTCTAGAGGGACGTGTACATTTACTGTGACCAGTGGAAAACACAAATCCCGTAGTTCAAAAGCTCAACCCAAATATAGACTGAATACAGTAATAAAAATACACTTTGGATAAGACAATGAGGACAAGAAGTTGTTGCAAGCGCACGTGCGACTGGCATGGAATATATGCAAAGTAGTGTTTTCAGGAGCTTTTGCAGTACTTTGTGAGTTGGGATAAAAAGTGGAACTTTTCAAAAATGCAAAGAAACAATATTCCTATTTTTATTAGCTTGTAGAGGTTTTTGAAAATGACATCTTTAGTGAAACAACATTCAGTGCACGGGTTAGTACATCATAACCACAACAACGTTTTCCAGCAAAAAGCAGGAACGTTTAGTTCCTGGTAACTAAAGTTACTGGAACTAAAAGGCTCCGGTGTCCCGGTGTGGTTTCCACTGTACTTCAATGTCCATGGTCCATCCAGCCAATATTCTATGCTGCTTATCCTCACTACGGTCGCGGGAGTAGGCTGGAGCCTATCCCAGCTGACTTTGGGTAAGAGGCGGGGTACACCCTGGACTGGTTGCCAGTCAAAACAAAACAAAACAAACATTCACTCTCACATTCATACCTATGGACTATATAGAGTCGCCAATTTACCTAAAATGCATGTTTTTGGAATGTGGGAGGAAACCGGAGTACCCGGAGAAAACCCACAAGCACATGGGGAGAACATTCCCAACATAGATTCGAACCCAGAATGTGCTCCTAACACAATTACGGTGACAACAGGAACCCATTTTGTTGATTTAGCTTTAGCCCATGGGTGGGCAAACTACGGCCCGAGGGCCACACCCGGCCCGCCAGAAGCTTCCAAAGTGTTGGCAACATGACTTGCAAGTAGTCAAGTCAGCCTGAGACAACCTTCTGACAGTTTAAGTAGCTTTTCACATGCGGCAATCCAGACAACTTCCTCTACCTACAGTGCCAAAAAACACAAGGCAAGCCATATGTGACACACAACAACAAACCTACCCAATGCACTGTCTGGGAATTAAAAAAGGAGGGACATCAACATACTTTCAAATAGACATGTTTTATCGTTCATAGTTCGTACTGTATATGACACATCCTTTATTGATGTATATTCCATGTGTCTTACTCACTAAAAAAAAACTAAAATTCAATTTTGTTGTTTGATGTTGTCTAATGTTTAAAGTGCTCCTGAAAAAAGGGACACAATACATATACTGTAGCAGATTGTATCATACTTTTATAAATAAAAGTAAGACAAATAATTCCAGTGGACTGTTAATAATTATGAGCGTAAATTGTGTGCATGTATAAAATATATAGTCAGTGGACAAACTTTATTTAACTTAGTCGCATAACATTGCAGGTTTGTTTTAAAACTATTTATTAGCTCACAAATCGACACTAAAGGATGAAATTGTCAACATTTTTTGCAACCAAATAAACCACTAATGTTAGGGTGATATATAAGAATAATTATACACCATTATAATGCAGTATTTAATATGTCGTCACTGTAAAGTTGTGGAATTGCAGTTTGTGGCGTATTTTCTCACAGGCAATTCGTGCTGTCTAACTTTTGCAGCAATTTTTGAAATGCTACCTTTTTAACTGTATTGAAAAGCCAGCATTTCTTTTGCCATGACTTTCTGTGAACACACTCACCATTTTGTGCTTCTTCATTTGTATTTACTTTGTCGTCCAAACGTCTCAGGGAGTGTTGACTGTCGGGATGAAGGCGCAGCATCTTGTTGTGTATTTTTTTCTCCCAGAAGGGAAAACTGAGCTTTTTCTTCGGTTTCCTCCCACATTCCAAAAACAAGCATGTTAGGTTAATTGGGGACTATAAAATTGTCCATAGGTATGAATGTGAGTGTGAATGGTATTGTCTAAATGTGCCCTGCGATTGACTGGCGACCAGTCCAGGGTGTACTCTGACTCTTACCCGAAGTCAGCTGGGATAGGCTCCAGCATCCCCGTGACCCTAATGAGGATAAGCGGTACAGAAAATGAATGAATGAATGAATGAAATGTACAAATTACAGATTTGCACCAAATGATATTCAGTTTCTGTTAGAGACCTGACAGGGCAAGCAGTAGCGCCACATACACTGTGTGGCCAAAAAAATGGCCACCTGGATTGACTAAGCAAATAAGTCTGAGGTTGCTGCAGTTGGCCAGGTCTAGGTTCAGAAACAGTGTGCTCAAAGAATGAGGTCAGCTGACTACCTGAATATACTGAATGAGCAGGTTATTCCATCAATGGATTTTTTCTTCCCTGATGGCGCGGGCATATTCCAAGATGACAATGCCAGGATTCATCAGGCTCATATTGTGAAAGAGTGGCTCAGGGAGCACGAGACATTGTTTTCACACACGGAGTCCAGACCTTAACCCTATCGAGAATCTTCGGGTTGTGTTGGAGAAGGCTTTGCGCAGCGGTCACACTCTACCATCGTCATTCCAAGATCTTGGTGAAAAATAAATGCAACACTGGATGGAAATAAATCTTGTGACATTGCAGAAGCTTATCGGAACAATGTCACAGCGAATGTGGGCCGTACTCAATGCTAAAGGTGGTCCAACAAAATATTTTATATATGCAGTATTTTATATTCACACACACAAATATACATATATGTATATACATATATATATACACATACATATACATACAAATATACATATATATATACACATACACATATAAATATACATACAGTATATATACATATATACACATACAAATATACATATATATATACACATACACATATAAATATACATACAGTATATATACATATATACACATACACATATACATATAGTATATATACATATATACACATACAAATATACATATATATATGTACATATATACACATACATACAAATATACACATATATATATATATATATACATATACATACAAATATACATATATATACACACATACACATATAAATATAAATATACATACAGTATATATACACATACAAATATACATATATATATACACATACAAATATACATATATATATACACATACACATATAAATATACATACAGTATATATACATATACACACACACTTATACATATGTACATATATATATATTTGGTGTCGACTTTTTTTGGTAATGCAGTGAATATAGAACCTTTTCATTTTAAAGTGACATGGCCAACTATTGGCTTGCCATGCATATTTAGCGAGTGTGGATTGGGGTTGTCTTGCCAATGTTGCTGTCTGTATAGGAAACCTAGTTTATGATTTAGATTGCATTTGAGTTGGATAACATGGGACCAGCATGTGTTAACAAATGTATAGGTGCTTGTGTGTATGAATTGTTTATGTGCTACCAATAAATGTCTGTTTGTAGCAGTGTAGCCAATCACATTTCCCTGGTGGTTACAGTGCCTCATATCATGGACTGCACTCCCTTCACAGAAAAAGAGAATATTTGGACTGTTTGGACACATGAGACTGAAGCTGTATCATGCGTAGCGCCAGTCCCACAGTGCATTCCTGCTGAGCAGGAGGTATTTCTTGTTTATTATCTAAGCCTGGTTACAAGGTGCAGGTTAGGATGGCGTAGGACTCTGTGTCCTGTTTATTTTCATACTGTGGCACCGCCTCACAAAGAAAATACGGAATGCGCAGCATTTTCTGCAACCCTTTGATGCATGTTAAAGTTTGTTTCGTTAAGCTTTCTTCTGAGAGCACATTTATTCAGCTCCACTTCATCGGACTGGAGGGAAACTGCCGCTCACTTAACACGTCAGGTGTTTTCCTCCCAGTTGAAGCATGTGTTTGTGTGCAGTATCCTCACTGAATAAATTGGAGCTTCTGTATATTATCTTCAGGCCAGTATGACTGCAGCCACCATGTTTGTGTGAGTCCTGTAATCCCTCCCAACCTCAAAGAGAGTGGAGACCACCTCCCTTCCTTTTGCCAAGGCTGGCTATGGGAGCCGAGGAATCAAGTAGTTAGGTAATTTGATCATTTGAATTTTATGCCGTCAGTTTTGATCAGAAGGAAATACCTATTTTCAGGCTTTTCGCGGTGCCTTTTAGTACGCTTGGACAGAACCACAGAAACGTCCACTAAACTTCTTCGTTTTGGATCCACTTGAATAGGAGTTGGTGGAGAACAGAGTGGCTGAGTCAAAAAAAAAAATGCAGCACGGACATGTCCATTGGCAGACGGGAAAAGTTGGGACTCCACTCACCCATGTGAGCCAGCAATTAGGAGGCTTGACTGAACACTTTGTCTGCTGGCCTGTTCAGAGAGCTGTCCGGAGAGAGTGCGAAGATGAAAGAGAGATGTGAGGAGAAAGCGGCGGGGTAAAAAGTGAACACCGCCTTTCATAATCTAGTATGTGAAACGCACACAATAAACAATACTTTTAACGCCGCACTCAGGTGACCCCTCGTTTGGACACTTCCGAGCGGCCTGAGAACACAGCCTTAACTTGTCTTCGCTCCCTCTGCATGAATGCTGAGAAGCTAACGACTGAGCCGCTGCTAAGCCAATCTCGGTCCCCCCACAGCTATCCAATCAGATTGTCTTACAGCACCACGGGCAGTGGACATCGGAGATGGTCTTCTTATTGGGTTTGGCAAGGGCAAGGGGCTGGTGTGTGGCCGCAGCCGTAAGCTTGCACACGTGACAGGGATAATGGCCCATTGTATTCCCACGGAAGACAATTCTAATCATGGGACGGGAGTGTGGCATTTTTGCTTTTATCTCTAGCAACGTATGTGGAGAATTTGTCCTTTGCTGCTGCAGGCTCAAAAGGAATCTCCCATTGGCGTGCTAATCTAGCATTTGATGGTGCCAGTGCTAACAGGGGTGCTAGCTGCTCTAGCTGCTAGTAACTCTACCCTTACGAGAACATGTGGGATTGCAGCTGCCTACTCGCTGTCCTCCTGCTGCTGTGTCATTGCATTTGGAAGAGGAGAGAGCAGTGGAGGAGGGGGGGGGCGTGCGGCGCTATATGCTCTATTAAGACGAATGGGAGTCATAAGGGTCACGGAGACTGCAGAAGCAACCTTGCTTCTCTCCATTTCCATCATCGCCACATCTCGCCTGCAAACTTTTTCAATCGTGCCGGGACACCTCTCGCTCACACATGCACACGTGCTCAATCTCCAAGCGGCGAGTGTGCTCATCATCCAAAGTCAGGGCTAGAAATCAGATGGTCTGGTCGTCCCGAGGCCTCTGACACTCACGTTACGCGGGTTTGAGTTTCAGTGCTGCTGCAGCTTAGTGGAAATAGACATGTAGTCATTCTCCACTTGCGTCGCCATGTGACTAAGACATAGTCCAGCCGCGGCATAAAAGTTGACAGGAGTGATTTTGCTCCCCTTTTTGGAAGAATTAATTTACACAAACAAATAGAGGAGCTACAACCAATCGACATTTTATCAATTTCATTAATCTTTTTTTTTTTTTTTTAAACCTGAATATCCTGATTTGACGTGAATCTTTTTAAAATTTCCGTGGCCATCCACGAAAGCAAACCGATGATCTTGTCTACGTTTCTTTGTGTCTTTTCTTATATCTTGCCAACTGTTTGCGTTTGCTTCATATCGATTTGTAAGTCCACGACCTAACCGGTTACCCGATTAACCGAAACAACAAGCTTCAGAGTAATCGACTAAGAAAATAGTTGTTAGTTGCAGCCCTACAAACATGTATGTGTACATGTTTTTGTGTGCATTCAGGCAATATTTATCAGTCTAGAGTTGGATAAGAAAAAAATACAAGCATAATCTGTTTTTGCAGATGAACTCTTCATTTACACCCACCTTTAAAAATATAGGCTTGCCACAATAACACATTTCGCTGGCCGATAATTGTCCTAAAAAGTATTGTTGATAATCGATTTTATTGACCTTTTTTTTCGTTAATTTTATGGCATAATAATGAGAGTACATGCAATAAATTGTATCTTCTCAAGATTATTTAACATTGTAAGTGGAATGTCAAGAGCTTTCAAATAATTTAAACAAAACAATGAAAAAAACACCCAAATACAATTATGTAGTGTATTGTTAAATGAATGAAGGGGGTCATATTTGAGCTGGACCACACATCTGCGGTGGCGGAGTGAAATGCAATGTTTCTGATGTCCTTGAACATATCTTATTTCACTCTTTCATTCCGGAATTTCTGTTTGTGACATGTACACGTACGTTCTCCCGCACATTTCCTATTGTCTGTCAAACATTTCTTACATGTCCCCAAATGTTGGCTCCTCAACCCTATTGAAAGGTTGCATTTGTTTTGCAGAGTAGTGAGCGTGCATGATTTTGTGTTGTTTTGTTGAGGTATTTTAATAAGAGTCACTAATAAGAAACACCCCAATGTATTACATATGTGAAGTATGGTTATTGACCATGTCCATACATATAAAAAATAGCAACTACTACATCACATGACGTCGCAGAAGCACAGAACCGATCCGGTTTCCAGTACGAATTGCATAATGCCGGTGCTTTTGATAATAGCAGCGTTTCCTTGCTAACCTGTGGCTAGCTCTGTAGTAGTAGCCACGCTTCCACGTACTGGGACTGAGATGCAGAATTCTTTCTCTGTTTACGTCGCACTGCAGAGTGAACCCTCTTCTCATCCAGGCGGTGTGGTAACGAGAGACCAGAAAAAAACGGATGCATGCACGTCAGTTTATCGAGGCCGGCAAAATTATCGACTTCCGTTTTTAATCGTGCGATTAATCGATTATTGTGACAGGGCTAGTAACATATTTTTTCTTTGCATTCTGTTGCATGCACCTCACACATGCCATATCAAACACTTACAACACATTAGCCTCTCTACCGTTTCATCACAAGGAAAGCTGCAGTAGGCAGCTAACTTGGAAGCAAGGAGCACAAGAAGCTACTGTAGCTACTGTACTGTTCTTCTTGTCATGCAGTGCTTTTGAATGTGACGTGCTTGCATGCTTCCCCTGCTTTTTAGTGTTTACCAAGAACAAAAATGCAGGGGTTTTCAGCTACGCTTTGCTCTTCAAGCTCTTCATTCAAGCTGCCAAAATGACACCGTCCTCAGTTCAAATCAGTTCCGTGCACATCGGAAAACACATTGAAGAGCCGAGCAGAAGCTCCAGAACTCTCCTGCCAGTGAGGGGAGGGTTTAGAGGAGTGATGGTGGGGGTGTAGTTGGTGAGAAACAGGAGGAGGAATATGAATAGGGCAGTGGACTTGTTCACTCCCTTTCAGATGCAAAGTGTTTGTCAGCAAATTTTCCATCTTGCATCAAAACTTTCTCCTCGTTTGAGGCCAACGTTTCCCGGCGTTAGGGTTTTCCATTTTCTCCCCTTTCTTTTTCTCCTCTCCCCCCATTGGAATGTGGTAGTTTTTCTAATTGAAATTCTTCACAAGGTTTCCAAGGGAATCGTAAACTTTGTGGAGAAAGACGGCGAGTGTGAACGAATGAAAGGAGCGAAGAGGGAAGAATGTCCTCAAGTGTCTCGTGATTATTCATGCTTCTTCTCGATTGTCAGATAAAGAGTGTGTTTTTCGTTTTGCACCCACACGCATCACTTTTTCTCCCCTCACTCTCCTTCCTCCTTTGTCACCTGTCACCCCTCCCTCTGCCTCCACCCTCTCCATCTGTTTTCCTCGCTTGCTCCGATGCTAAAGAGGGACAATGGCACCCCATGCTGTGTGATGATGTGCGTGTGTTAATGTCCAAGCCCCCTCAAGTCTTTGCTTTGTTCTCGCAGGTTGACGACGCCATGCTTATGTTTGACAAAACAACCAACAGACACAGAGGTGCGTACGCAGACTATCACACGTCATACCGCACATACACGCGCACGAGGGTGCACGAGACCTTAGGAGATCCACAGGAGAGACGAACCCTCTAGTCAGATCCAACCACCCCCCTTTGCTTCATTTATCTCTGTCTTCTCACAGCGAGAATGAAGCGCTGCGCCCGCTGAGGGTCGCAATAAAGGGTCAGGATGCTTCCAGGAGAGGATGGCACTTAATGAGACAAGTGAGGCGGGGGGGGGAGTGAAAGAAGTAAAGGGAGTGTATAATGTTGATGAGCGGAGAGGGAAAATAAAGGGGGTGCGAATAGAGGCGATTTCAGGTGTTGAAGAAGCGCCGCATCACCGGCAACAGATTGATTGGCAGGCGGGGCATGTGAGCGTCGTCTCATGTTGCTACTTCTCTGTCTCAGAAAAGAGCTGTGAGGAAAAGTTTGATGGACGGCGGTCACTCCTGTCCAGTCTATTCCTGTCCATGTCATCAGCCTGTAATAGTCTTGTTCCACCGTGCAAGATTGGATCTCGTTTCCTGCACTATTTTAGCAGATATTTAGCACCGTCAAAAATTTGGGATTTTAGCACGCACCAAATTTCTGTCTTTTTAACAGACCACCGGACATAACAAGGTGGGTTTTTTGGTCTTCCAGGTTTTGGTTTTGTCACCTTTGAAAATGAAGATGTGGTGGAGAAAGTCTGTGAAATTCACTTCCATGAGATCAACAACAAAATGGTAAGCACGAGGAGGAAAAACACACCTGAAAGTGATACACGCACGCTACAAGATTACAACCCATGCAAACGCTGTATAAAAAAAGATATTATTGATTTGAAAATGTCAGAAAGGTATTCATTTAGCAACTAAATAAATGTTATTTGCTTGCAGCTACCGGCGGGGTTTAAATGTTTTAATACTATGTACATTTCACTCAGATAATGGTAGTTTTATTGTAGAATCACAGAACTCTTATTACCTATGGTCTCTATAGGTGGAGTGTAAGAAAGCACAGCCTAAAGAGGTGATGACGCCTACAAGTTCAGCTAGAGGTCGATCCAGAGTGATGCCCTATGGGATGGACGCTTTCATGCTGGGCATCGGTATGCTTGGTAAGACTAAGACATTTTGCGCTATTCCTTTTCACAGGTGTATTTTTTTATATTTATGTATAAATACATATATATGTATAAATATATTTATATATGTTTCTGATTTTGTTTTTACATGTATCTACAATAGGCTTTAATGTTGAAATATTTGTGCTCACATCCCTAAATAAAAGTACACTTATTAAATATTAAAGAATATGAAAGTGCTTCCTGGTTTGTGTGAAGTCATTGCTTCTAGAGGTCAAACATGACACTGCTAGATGCCGGCTCCAGTTGTTTGGTTCCCTCTAGTGGGCATTTAGAGCCATGCACAGTTATGGCTGCATCTGCAGGTTGACATTGAGCTATACTGTAAATGTTGGGTTATCAACAGCGGAATCCTACCAAGCATGTCTACTGCACATTGTTTGTTTTTTGCCAACAGGCTACCCGGGTTTCCAGACTGCTACCTACACCAGCCGCAGCTACTCTGGAATCGCACCTGGTTACGCCTATCAGTTCCCCGGTGAGTGTGTCTGCGTATGCGTAGGTTCTACTCCCTATTGTTCACTCTGCACAGGCAAGTCGAGGAGAAGAAAAGCCAAAGGATGCGGGTTGTGGCATGTAGTGGATACAGCTGTGTGATGTGTTGCAACTACAAAGGCCACGTGCACTTCTGGCAACCTTAAGCTATGTCACTTTTTTCTTTTTAAACTATTCAAAATATTCTCTGTTAAGTGTCAGACCATTTTTCTTTGTTTACCTTGCGTCCTCTCTAATATTTTGATCTCTGTTTATTTGAACAACTTACGTAACCTTGTGTTCTTTGGCTGAACGGCCCCTCCTGTTCCGACCTTCCTGCCTGTCCCCACAATAGATGTTTTCACCGTAAACTCTGTGCTCTTCTTGCCTGCTTGCTCGTGTCCCGCTGTGGCTAAGTGCGTGTTACAGTCTGTGGCTCTCCTAGAACTAGGCTGGTGGATGGTGACTGTATTTACAGAGCGCTCTCTCTCTCTCTCTCTCTCTCTCTCTCTCTCTCTCTCTCTCTCTCTCTTGACCTTCTCTCTCTCTCTCTAGAATTCCATTTAGAGAGGACCCCCCTCCTGACATCCTCCCACCCCCCTGAGCTGGCAGGTTAGTGGGTACTGAACATATTTAATAGCAAGAAGTCAAATGCTCAACGTTTGACTTCATGAGAACAATCTGATCCTGGGTCAGTTTGTCATCACAAGTCTAAAGCTTTCCTCTTGGTTTAATATCAGTCTAATGAGGGAAAGAGCTTGACATTTCGGGGTAATAGGCATGGTTCAATGTACACATTTTTCATTTCATATTGTATAATTCGCCCATTCGGGACTGCAACCGGGCGGTGACCTCACTGTTGTTAAATGGGAGTAGATTTGCTAGTCCATACGGAAATGGTGAGCCAGCGTTTTTTTAAACAATTCAGGTCATCCAGAACAGAACACAGTTCCAGTGTGGATGGCCCCCAAGAAGCCCTACGGTGCACTTCATCCTCTTTGTACAGCACAAATACCGTGGAACCTTGTTTTTCCTCACTAATACGTTCTAAAAGATGAGACGAAAACCAAATCAATTTTTCCAATACGAAAAAAAATGGAATGAATCTGTTCCAGACATACACAAATAAGAACACAAAACACATCCTGCAGAGAACAACGAAAAATACATATGAGGAATGAAAGGGATGAATGCACATTTGACGTCACGTTTACTTTGATTGGAGGCTATCAAACACAAAGATGAGTGGAGGGAAGAAGGGGGTAGGCATGGACGAGCCACCTGGACGCTGTTTCGTGCTAGTTTGTTACAAACTTAACTTTAAAAGGTGGACGGGTAAAGCTGTGTACTTGCTCACCTGAACTTAATCTGAAACGTTGAGATTCCTCAAACACTCATCATGCCCCATATGGCGCAGTGCTTGGAGATAGACAGACAAATACTTTATTAAAGGCCAAAGGAAGGAAACAGATACAGAGTTGCTCATCGTTCTCTGGGCGTTCTATGAACAAATAAACCACCCACACACATAATAAAAACGACTATAGGATATCCTGACTGTAATCTCTCCAAAGTGTCCCAATTTGAAAAGATGCCGGATTCATTCTTCACAGCAGATGAGCCACCAATACGGGGATGCTTTGTTTGAGACCCGTTTGCCCGTACAATAACCGAAACAGTGTCAGAAAAGGAGTCATTTTGTAATAATTTTCATTGAAAACCAGGGCACTGTAACTCTGCACTGTCGTAATAGATGCGATATCAGACACAGCATGGTAACATTAAGGAGTGGGCTTTATGATACCTGCAATATGAAGCATCACATCCTAACTATGCCCCTAAGAAATCGCCCTAACTTATCAGAAGGTTCCAAAAGCTTTAACTGTGGATGCTAAACTCCTGCAGATGTTTTCACATTGCCTCGTATTTTTTGGAACTTTTTCACTCAAAAAGCACACTTAACATTATTTTTTATTTTTTAAATGTAACTATTTAACCTAAGAAGACCCGCTGTGAGACCGCACGGTGGCTGAGTGGTTAGCACATTGGCCACACAGTCAGGAGATCTGGAAGACCTGGGTTCAAATCTCGTTGGGCATCTCTGTGTGGAGTTTGCATGTTCTCCCCGTGTGTGCGTGGGTTTTCTCCGGGTACTCCGGTTTCCTCCCGCATTCCAAAAACATGCATGTTAGGTTAATTGGTGACTCTAAATTGTCCATTAGAGTGTAAATGTGAGTGTGAATGCTTGTTTGTCTATATGTGCCCTGCGATTGACTGGCGACCAGTCCAGGGTGTACCCCGCCTCTCGCCCAAAGTCTGCTGGGATAGGCTCCAGCATCCCCGCGACCCTAATGAGGATAAGCGGTATAGAAAATGAATGAATGAATGAAAGACCCGCTGTGATCAAGACCTCTTTCACAGGGGTGAGCTGGACCGGGTTCTTGTGTTGGAAGTTTTTACTTGATTCAGCAGGTTTTGGATTTTCTGCCGTGGATACAAATCTGATGGTCGACTTTGAGGAGTAGCTTGCTTTATATGGAACTTGCAGTAATTTTGTGTGTTTTTGCTCCCCATAGCCATTCCCCTAACTGCGTATGGACCAATGGCAGCAGCGGCAGCAGCAGTTGTCAGAGGTGTGTATGTGACAGGGAGGTTTTATCAATGGTCTAGCATACTTGCCTTGACTAAAAATGTGTGTAACAAAGGCCTTCTCTGACAAATAAAACAATATTTTTTGACCTTTTAATGTTTCAAATGGACCATCGACTCCTCTCTTGCATAGGCTCCACCCCTTCTCGCACAGCTGGCTTTCTGAGCACCAGCAGCCCTGGACCAATGGCTGACTTGTATGCAGCGAATCAGGACTCAGGAGTTAGCAGCTACATCAGCGCGGCCAGCCCTGCCCCCAGCACAGGGTTCGGCCATGGTCTGGGGGTATGTCATCCACCCACTCGCTGAGTCCGCCTCCACACGCTTGGATACACGCATGAATGCACACTTTTATTTGTGTAACTAACTGGGATGTACTTAATCTGTTGTGTGTGTGTGTGTGTGTGTGTGTCCTTAGGGTCCTCTGATTGCTACTGCGTTCACTAATGGCTACCACTGAGATGACTCATAGATGATTTGAGGGCTTCTCTTCTGCTGAAAAGCCAATCAAATGCTGAGTGCTGTGACAGCACAACCTGATTGGCTGGCTGCAGGCTCTGCCCGGCTGTCCTGGCTCCCTGTGGCTCCACCCACCGACTGAATATCTTTTTAAAAACTGTTTTTGCTGTACTAATCACAACATAATATCCCAGTGTGTCCTCTTTTGTCCTCATATACTGTACATTAGACTCCCAGATATGTTATTTTCTTTGGAAACTGCGAAAAGAAAACTGCAAAAAAAAAAAGGCTCTGAGATAAACTTTGTCATTTTTGACAAAGGCGAAGAGGACTATTTTTTCTAATTTTATCGTATCTCACTATGTCTCATCGTCTCATCATGGAATCCTTGCTGTTTCTGAGAAAGCAAACCGGGCAAGATGGGTTTTTCTCTGCAAACCCTTTTTAACATACAATGAACAAATCCCACAATAAGTCATTTTTCTAAGCATCATGGAAACACCGGAAAGAAAAAAAAACAAAAATGTATATTTTGATAGTCTTTAAAAACAAACCTTTGTAATATTGTTATTAATATTGACATAATTATGATAATCTGTGAGGTATTTTATTCTGTAATTGGTTTTAAAGCAATGTTTTTATGTCTTCCTGTAAAATATTGTACATAGACATTGGGGCGAGAGGGCGGGGGGGGGTGGCGGGACTACTGAACCGGCTGGCATGTAATTGGCTGGTTTGGGGAGGGTTAACATCTATTTCACTGGAAGTCATATATACTATATGTGGTCATCTCACTACTAACTACTCTGAGTGTACACGAGGCTCATTTGTACGGCGTTGGCCAGTCCTCTCCAGCACTGTAGCAGCGTGGCACCATAAGAAATTCTTCCAGGACTTGGGCTTGCCTTCATGTTCTTTTACAACTTTCATAACTTCTTTGCTCTTCTTGAAGCAGCAGCAATGATTTTGTTCTCGTTTGACTGATAATGGCGAAACGGATTTCCTGCATCTGCATGAGAACTACTTATAGTTGAGTTGATGGACTATGATGATGGAGGAATTACAAGCTTATACAGGAGAAATCAGGGCTTTGTTGGGTTGGGGATTTGACTTGACTTCCTGTTTTTTTTAGCCAATCACTTCTTAATTTTTTGGGTCTATTTTTTTCATTTTTTTATGTGTTTATGCGGTGTTTTACCGTGAAAATAAATGAAGGACATTCTTTGAAAAACAACTGTAGAAAACATCACAGCAATGTTCTGTTTCTTATCACTTTTGAAGGTGCATGTGATTGCGTCTAAGTGCGCGTGAGTGAGTACTTGTGCGCTTACACCAAGGTATGATACGGAACTACTTCTGGCAACCAATGGCGCTTTTGGGTTGCCTGTGTTTGGTACTGATATGATCGCCCTGTTCATTTTGTTTCACTGTTCTCCGCTGCTTCCCTCACAGCTCTTCTTTTGTCATCATGGGTTTGTACTCCTTCACATAATTGTCAATTATATACTATTGCTGCTCCGTTTAATTGGGGACAGAGGGGGTTTGAGCAGGGAAAATGTAATGTAACAGGGTCTAGTCCCAGTCGGATCTGGCACAGGGTCTGACTGGAAGGCAAAGTCAAACAATGGAACAAATCTGCAACAAGAAAAAAAAACAACCTAAACTAAACAAGTGACCTGTTTGTTCAGCCTTCTCGCTGCAGCTTGTTTCATGTTTTGCACAGCGAGACACTTGAAGCCACTTCCTCAGACAGCCAGTTGTTCCTCTGTCAGACCATCTGGGACATGACACAAAAACTACTGCTGGACACCTACACTGTAACTTTTTAACTTACAATAAAGCAATAAGTTATTTTGTACCTTACCAATGAAAATAGTGCTATTATTGGTCAAAGTGACAACGTGTGGATCATTCTGCGGCATTAAGACTTATTTTGCGATAAGAAAAGAAAGTATATATTTTTGTTTTGAGACCTTGCTCCCCTGGTATGATAATGAGTTCAATGACGGTTTGTCTTGTGTTCATGTGAGGAAACGGGCCAAAACTTTGAACGGGGCTTGTAGCTCTGCACAAGGTCATAACGTTTTGGGATGTCCCCCACCGAGCTTTACAGCAATCCTTTTCTTATTTCCTTGTTTTTTTCCCATATATTTTCAATTTTAAAATCCTAATAAATTATTCTAAAGTATCTCACTGTGGCTTCTATTTTTTATGTGGTACATGTGGAGGGGCAGTGATGATAGAAGAAAAGCTAAAGCTATTTCAGTACTGTCCTGTGCTGAGGGGGCCATGTGAGGTCTTGGCTGTGGTCAAGAGAGTTGGATCTCAGATCCTTTCTGCTGATTGGAGGCCAACGGGGTTAGTGATCCTCACTCCTCGCTCTCACCTGTCCTAGTTCCTCTTGCCACCATTTTTTTTTTGCAAGGACTAGAACTATCAACACATCCCACTTGAGACCCATGGAGTGGATCTTTTTGAGTTGCTTCTTGCAGGTTTTGGAAATGTTTTCCCTTCTCTGATCTAATTTTTTACATGCTTGGTGGCTAGTAAAATGGCTCTGGGAGTTCTAAATCCACAGATGAAAAGTTCCCCCGGGGAGAGTGAATGTGTTGACAGTAGTTCCACAGAGGAAAAGGAACCACCGCTTCAAAGTTACCTTCTTTTAACTATGCTTACCTGTTTGTGTCCTGCCTACCCCGTCAACATCGTTGCTCTGGTCTGCTCCGTTATGGTAAGTAAGAGCTAAAAAAGTATTTAGCATTACACAACTTTCTTTTGCTTTTAGACTAGTATGCGAAAGCATTAGCAGTATACAAATGTAAGTAGCTTGTAATTTGCTTAGTGTTCTTAATGCAATGGATCAACTGAGAAGAATGTGAGATCGCCCCATTCCTTGCCACATCACGGTTAACATTTCGTAGCCTCACTCAACTGAATTTACGTAATTTAAAATTGTGCATACTCAAGCAAAATGTATGTATTTTTTGCCTAAATTTAGCAGTTCCAAGCATAATAATGGCTGAGTGATGTAAAATACAAATATAGGGTATTGAGAAGATGCATTCAAAAATGTGATGCTAGGTAGTATTCTAATGTGGCCACTAGGTGTCAGTAATGTTCCTGTATTTAATATTATATAATATAATATTTGGTGTGGCATACAACCATCAGACTTGATATCTCACAAAAGGCACAAAAATACTAATATAATCATAAACACAACAACATGAGCTACTGTTGCAGCCATAGTTCACTCCAAGATAAAACTCAACGCTTAACTCCCAATGTCACTTTCAGTTCTCCACACATTTGTTGCAACACACAAGCAAGAGTCTTATTTATGTCTTAAAAGGTTTATTTAATCTTATGTCTACTATATTGGGTAATACGAGTGTAAATCTGACTATAGGGGTGTTAGTTCATGTCTAGAAGACTCTAATAATGTTAAAAACCATATTTTCAAGGTTGTCAGCAGGTTTTCTATAGCCTGACCACTAAAATATTTGTATTTATAGATAAAATAAAATTCACTTATCACGGTGGAATCTGAAACCAATTAACTGCGATAAAAGAGCAAGCCATCTTTTTTATATTATGGTCTCCAAAATGGTTTTCATAAAGTCTTGGTGTTGTATTTTCAGTCTAGGAGCAGCTATTACAATGGTGATTATGATGGGTCCAGACGGTTAGGCAAGAATGCTCTTTATGTTGCCATTGCCTCCATCATCATCGGCCTCCTCATGATTGCCATCATCTGCACTGTCCATTTTACCACTGTAAGAGTTTTTGCAGGCCAGCATTGCATGCAGAGAGTTTATTTTTAAGGACATAACATGTTTTTTGTTTGTGTTCCAGATGCATCATTAGCACCGAGGGAACAAGAGAGACACTTTTGGGATATTTGAATGAGACATAATAAACTGCTGATTGCCAGACAGGCTAAGATGAATGGTTCAAATGAACTAGATAGACTATTTTCATGTTTACCTGTGCTGTCTCACATCTCATCCTGTTTTGTTTCCTTCTCTTCATGTAGACAAGTGAGGACTTCTGATTATTTGAAATCCATTCATGTTTAGCTTCTGTTTACTCTGAAGGAGCAATGAACGGAAAGCAAGAGTCCACAATTAAGCTCTGTGTGTTTTGCTAATTTTGCTTAGTAACTTCCGGCCAAATATTAAGTTGAACAAAATAAGGTCTGAAGTAAGTTTTTTTTATGTAGAAGAATATCAGAATGTGTTGGGTTAGATTATTTTTTGTGATTAGTCCACTTTTGCCCAAAGTGAGCTGGGTACAGAAAAGGGATTGGTGTTTGTATGATATGAAAGTAGAAATATTTATATTTTATTATTTTAAAATTGAGAGTAACTGTGACAAAATTATGACAAAAGAAATATCTTGACATCACTAAGTTAGCTTTTGTCTGTTTTTTTGTCCTTGCCTTTTTTGTGTTGTCTTCGTCAATATCAGCAAGAATGTTCTGACGCAGGGGCGTCAAACCCGTTTTCACTGTGAGTCACATTGCAGTTATGGTTGCCTTCAGTGGGATGCCCGTTACTGTGAATCCATATAAATGAATAATTGCCCCATTGTACAACATTATTGCATATTTGCATATTGCTTACATTATTTACTTACATGCATTTAATTTAGAAGTTGAAATAATAAAATAATAATAAATGATTAGTTATAAATAATAATCAAAAATAAAAAAACTCCCATTGCAGGCATTTAAAAATTGACAGAACAATTACATTTAGCAAGAATGATAAGTGTCTTTTGAATTTTTGAAACGATTTTTAATATAAAACAATTGAAGTCTAAAATAATAATTATTACAAATAATCTTAAAATGTATTTTTAAAAAGTGTCTTTTTGATATACATAATTTCCAAGCTTTTGCTGACCACATAAAATGATACTATGGGCTGAATCAGTCACCTGTGTTGTAAAAGTACTGTACCGGTCAATTACCTTTATAAACCCTATAAAATGTATTCCTCCTGTAATTGTTTACATATTACAGTGGAACAGATGGAGTTAACGTCATTGATCCATTCCAGAAGGTCTGACGGATGGACGCTAACCGAATCAACTTTCCCATAATAAATAATAGAAATCCAATTAATCAATTCAGAAAACAATTCAAAATGCATATAAAAAATGAATGAAAGGCATATATGAATATTTAAGTTCATTTATCCTGTTCATTCATCATTTTTATGCATTCAAAATTGTTTTATGCATGTAGTACTACAAAAAAAACTGTTCTGTTAACATGGTAACCGCATCATAGACGGGTGACGTAGCGGACTCCTGGTTCCTAAAAGGATACTAACATGGGTATTAAGAACACATTTGGACACAAGCAGTGTGAAAATTCGACAAGGTGCGTGTAAGCGCGGGAAATTTAAATTTATATTTTCGACATTAACTGAAAAACCCAATAACTGGGGTGGACGCTACCCGAGGTTCCACTTTATGCAATACTGATGCCAAATTGGTACTTTGAAACGGTGCTTAATAGCCACTTAAAAAAGGAAAACATACAAATTTTGTGCAAAATCGATGCCTTTTTATTTTTATGGAATTTTGCAACATCAAATTTGAACAAAATAGTAATTTAAATATATCAATAATATAAATACAATTATAACTAAGTAATACATTCACCGATACAATTTAAAAAGACTTTATGAGTATTGGAACTGAGCACTGCTGTTGGTGTGTTAAGGTTGGCAATAACTTTTAAAAAGAGTGGCAGACTCTTTGTGCCACTGTTGAAACACTGCATGACTTACAAGACACTTGCTCATTATCAGCTTCAAGCACTTGTTACAGGTGTCTGAACCTGCATCCTTTGAGGTGCAGTACAACCAACCTTTTGAGCTTTTCGGAGTGAGCATGTTTGCTTGATGCTCACCGTCGTCTTTGCAGGTGAAAGACTAACATCAAGCATAACACTGTCCCGAAAGTAGACTCAGCGGCAACTACACCTCAGTGCCGCAAAATTAATTTGAGAGCTGAAATGAGACACGCATAGCTAATTAGTTTTTCGGTCTGATTACTACAGTTTACGTCAGCACTGGGTACAGAGTTTCAGTACAAATGCCTAGTTCTTGCATTTGCTCCTGCTCCAGTGCCAAACTTGCAAACTTTGCAAAGCTGGGAGATGTTCTTGTAGCCTGATAGGTCACAGTATATCCGCGACTAAATATAACAAATTTCCAGTGTGTTGCCAGTTGCTTGAACCGTCACGAGGTCTAACTGAGCTCCTTCAAAACAAGAACAAAAAGCGATATTCAAGGTGAGCGTGGCAAGAGTGAGCCCTGCTCCTGTAATAATCCATCTCAATTTCACCAACGTTCCTCTTTCTCTACTAAATGATCAAACTGTTGACATGCTGTGTGAGGTATTCCCCCACACAGCAAATAAATCACACATTTCTACCTGATCCGGTGAGTATTTGATTGTGTCACCAGTCTGAAAAAGCTACTCTTGGTTTGGTGAAATGCAGTGGCACAGATCAGCTTGAGAAGACGTTTTGTTGCGTTGTTTGCTATGACATGAAGGTACACATGTTGGGAGTGTCACGTCTTTGAAGTCGCTGGAAAGGCAAACCACAGGAGAAAAAGATGAAAAATGAAATGAGTGCAGGGATTAGGTAACTTGAAAGCATTTCTTATGATCAAGGGATTAAGGTAGGATTTCTGACAGGAGTCTGATTTCAGTCAGATAAAATGAAAGTCATTTGCTTTGAATTGTTCACACTAGACAAAAGAAATGAAGTTTCTGTTTAGTCAACGCCAAGGCTCCACTTCCGCTGATGTGGAAAGACAGCAGCTTCTCTGAACAGTGAACGAGTGAGTTGAAGTGTTGTTTTCTATCAAGCATTCACAAGCCTGAAGTCACCTGGAGCGGTGCTGTTGCACAATAGGCAGTGTGCTTGCAGAGCACTCTGACTCACAGAAATAGGTCAGTCAAAGCAGCTGCTTCCATTAGCACAAAATGCAGCCTCCATGCAAACAGATCCCATAACACATTCTGGCCAGTAAGCAGCAGTGTGATCCGGGTAGAAAACATGAAACAGGATAACTGTGGGAATGATTCAGCTTGACACTGACAGCCATTTTGGTCACTTTTTTTTATTATAATGAGCTGCCGTTCAATTACAACACTTTGATTAATGAAATTGATCATATCAACATTTACTCTACTTGTCCCCTGTCCACGGCCCCATCTTTGATGGTGTGGAAAGAGCCAGCAAGCAGATGGAGAGGGAGGGAGACTAAAGTTGAAAGAGCCTGAAAGACAAGTGAAGCGAACAAATCCATGTCAACACAGTGGCGAATGAAATACAGCCAAGCTGGATATTTATTCAAAGCTTGTGGGTATGCACTGGGTACGTAAAAAACTATTTAACATTCAATATTCCACTCTGGAAAGTGAGGGTGCAGTATGATAAGTAAACGTTAGCATCTGGTGTGAAGAAATGTAAAAAAGTTCAGGCATTTGCAAAATGTGACACAGTTGATCTGTACATTATTTATGCAAAACAGATAACTCATGTGGCACAACATTCGGCAGCATGTGACATACAGCACAGGCCAAAAGTTCGGACACAAGTTCTCATTCATTTGGGGACACATTCAAAGTTTTTGCAGTTTTCCGAGGCCGACTGACCGTCATTTCCTAAAGCAACGATGATCACTCGTTTAGTCAGTGAGTCAAAAATTTGGTAATGTCGTCTCCCGTTTATCATAAATTTATGAGTTTATCGTCGTGAGGTTCCACAAAGTAGGATTCCCTATTTATAAATGGAATATTTTTGTAGTGAGAGCACTTTAGCATTGACAGCGGACTTGGTGGCTATTGTTTCATCAATGTAAATTTCCTGACACCTAGTGGAATACTACTGCAATGGCGCAGAAAAAACATATGCAGTGAACGTTCACACAGGAGCTGCTGTCAGTCACAACTCACTTCAGTCACTGGCACTCTCCACACTGCTAACCACGCTAAATTTAGCAACTCTGCAGTAGCCAGCTGACATCACGCACGTCACTTGCCAGGCCCCACCTCTTAAAGGCACACACAACGTTACAGATACTGTATTACACTACACACAGTAGTGTTCAAAATAATAGCAGTGCAATGTGACTAACCAGATTAATCACTGTTAGTATATTTTTACAAACAAGTTCCAAGTAGGCGCAGTAGATTCTCAGAAAACAAACAAGACCCAACATTCATGCTCTTAAGGCTGTGCAATTGGGCAATTACAGTGGAACCACGGGATATGAAATTAATTTGTTCCAAAAGAATTTTTGTAAGCCAAATTTTTTTGTAACCCGAACAACATTTAACATGAGAATTGGCTAATTCGACTGATCCTGCAGACCCCTCATAGAATTGAAAAAAAGCACTATTCTGCACATTTAATACTGTATAAATAACGTGTATTGTAATACAAATGTAATGTAGTAATAAAACCTGAAATTTGGATTTGTGGGAGAAGAGTGATTAAAAATACAGTGAGTGTATTGTTAAATAGTAGAATAAAGTTCAACTGGGGCCGCACGGTGGCTGAGTGGTTAGCACATTGGCCACACAGTCAGGAGATCTGGAAGACCTGGGTTCAAATCTACGTTGGGCATCTCTGTGTGGAGTTTGCATGTTCTCCCCGTGCGTGTGTGGGTTTTCTCCGGGTACTCCGGTTTCCTCCCACATTCCAAAAACATGCATGTTAGCTTAATCGGCGACTCTAAATTGTCCATAGGTATGAATGTGAGTGTGAATGTTTGTTTGTCTATATGTGCCCTGCGATTGACTGGCGACCAGTCCAGGGTGTACCCCGCCTCTCGCCCAAAGTCTGCTGGGATAGGCTCCAGCATCCCCGCGACCCTAATGAGGATAAGCGGTATAGAAAATGAATGAATGAATGAAGTTCAACTAAACTCACTCTTTTGCTTCCGTTGCCTTTTTTTGTAGGCCGTATGTTTTAGCATGCACCTTAAAATACGGCAAATCAGGAAAATTCAGAAAAGGTTTTGGTAAGCTTGACAAACATTCGTAAAGCAAATTCATTTTTGTAAGACGAAGCAAAAAAATCTAAGATATTTTCGCATCCCGGATTTTTCGTATTCCGGGGCATTCGTATCCCGGGGTTCCACTGTAGTTGAAAGGTGGGTGTGTTAAAAATAGCAGTGCGGCATTCAATTAGTGATCAATTTTGTGACGAAACAGCCGTGAATTAGGTGACCCCTATTTAAGGATTAAATGAGCACTTGTTGAACATACATTTCTCTTTGAAAGCCTGAGGAAAATGGGTCGTTCAAGACATTGTTCAGAAGATCAATGTACTTGATTAAAAGTTGACTGAAGAGGGGGGAAACTTGTGAAGAGGTGCAAACATTTTTGGCTGTTTAGATAAAATTATCTCCAATGCCTTAAAATGGACAGCAAAACCAGTGACACATGGCAGAAAATGGAAGACAATCATAATGGATCGAAAAATAGCCAGAATGACAAAGGCTCAACCAAGGATCAGCTCCAGGATTATAAAAAACAGTCTGGAGTTACCTGTAAGTACTGTGACAGTTAGAAGACGTCTGTGTGAAGCTAATCTATTTACAAGAATCCCCCGCAAAATCCCTCTGTTAAAAAAGGCATGTGCAGAGGAGGTTACAATTTGCCAAAGAAAACATCAACTGGAGAGAGCATTTTGTAGACTGTTGAGAGTAAAATTGTTCTTTTTGGGTTCAAGGACCTCAGACAGTTTGTAAGACAACCCCAAACTCTGAATTCAGGCCACAGTACAGTGAAGACAGTGAAGCATGGTGGTGCAAGCATCATGCCATGATAGCAATGATATGGGCATGTTTCTCCTACTATGGTGTTGGGCCTATTTATCGCACACCAGGGATCATAGATCAGTTTGCATACCCTTGAAATGAGAGTTTCAACACCGCAAACCCCAAACACACTAGTTACCGGGTAAACTCTTGTTATGTTGCTATGTTTTGAAGTGGCCAGCCCAATTCCTGGACCTAAATCCAATTGAGAAGTGGTAGGTGACATCGAAAATGCTGTTTCTGAAGCAAAACCAAGAAATGTTAATGAATTGTGGAATGTTAAAGAATCTTTGCGAGGAATAACAACTGAAAGGTAAAACAAGTTGGATGACTCCATGCCACACAGATGTGAAGCAGTTAAGTATAAAAAATGTGGTCATACAACTAAATATTAGTTTAGTGATTCACAAGATTGCCAAAAATGTTTTGTACAAAATAGGTTTGAGTTTGTAAAGTCATTGGCAGACACTGCTATTTTTTTTTAGCACACTCTTTTCAACTAATTCCCGGTTGGACAGCCTTATGAGCATGCATACCATGAATGCTCGGTGTTGTTTGTTTTCTGAGAATCTACAGCACATACTGGTAAATTTTTTTGCCATCTAGCAATAAAAATATACTAATACTGTGGTTAATCTGGTTAGTCGCATTGCACTGCTATGATTTTGAACACTACTGTATAATATCTTCTAAATGATTTATATTTGTATTTTCGTTCATTTAGCCATTTTTATGATTGAAAATGCTTAATTTGGGCCAAGAATACGTACAATGTACTTGTGTGTCTATGTTTTGACAAATAATGGGCTGTATTCAATTGAAAAACAGTGATAATTAATGAATTAATTAATTTGGGAAAACCTGCAAGAATGAGAGACGACCTTATACAGTACATGACTTTATATATTTTTTAATGAAATTAAACCTGCTTTCCAAACATCCCCAATTTTTTTGTCTAAAAAAAGTGACAAATATCCGCTGCATTGTTTTGAAGGAACTACTCTAACCTATTAGGTTGAAAGGTTGTGAAAATGACATTACATTTAACATGGGGCTAATCTTGTGATAGCTCCTTTACTTCGGAACTACTACTAATTGTTTAAATAAAATGTGAATTGGAATTGCGTTTGCAAACAGGAAGCAGAATTGAAATTCAAATTCAAATGACAGGAAGCAGAATTGAAATTCCGTGATATTAAAATATAATAATGATGCATAATTAATGTGTATGTAACAATGAAGCTTTACAGTACATATTATTTTATAAAAAATATGATTGTATTGACTTTTTGTACACAATACTTACGATAGTAGATAGTTAAGTATAATAATTGTTTTTTTTAAATCACAAATTAACATTGACAACCTACTCAGATGAACCAGATTATTTAAATGGTATTAACTTTCAAATTGTTGGATAGGGGGATAGAACTTCATCTACCAACACCTTGCTTTATTCAATTTAAATTGGCTGTTCAAACATTTTGAACATTTTGTTTGAAGTACACCACTGAAATTTAATTGGTATATACTTTTACTTTTGTATGACCAGTAATATGCAAAATTATAATAAAGATGAAAAGGACATTGGTCCTCTTTCATTTTGGCGAAGCATTTGGCTGTGCCGCATGGGTTGGTGTGGGTTGCATGTTGGCCTCACAGTCAGGAGGTTCAGGGTTTAAATCTCCGTTGGGCATTTCTGTGCGGAGTTTGCATGTTCTCCCCGTTTTTTGGCTACTCCGGTTTCCTCCCACGTTCCAAAAACATGCATGTGAGGTAAATTCATTCACACTCTAATGGAGTGTGAATGTGAGTGTGAATGTTTGTATGTCTGCCCTGCGATTGACTGGCGATGAGTACAGGATGTACCACGCCTCTCGCCCGTCTTGCTCCAGCATACCCGCGACACTAATGAATATAAGCGGTATAGAAAATGGATGGATGGTATTTTCCACAACAAATGGAAACCACGGCACAATCTGCAATTACTGCAGGGCTCCAATCAGCAGTTTCAAATAGGCTACTTCAAATGTCAAAAGGCCCCTCCAAGTAATTTTATTTTATGTCAATAATAGTTTAATATTCAGACCAGAACCACGCTGCCTCAACGACAAAACATTTCAGCAACTGTTGACCATTAGATGCAACAACTTACTGCTTTTACCAAAACATTGTTTTATAAATTGCTTAACTTTCCAACATTAAGGAGCTTGATTAATGTTAGTGTCTGTACTTCCATTAGCAAAGCGAAATGTATGTTAAAAAAATCGAATTTTGACTGATATGTGATGAAAATGAATTTCTCATTTTTGCTACGAATTAAATTCCACTTTCTGCAATTCAATTCAACATGTTGAAAATTTTAAAATTTGCTTTGCCTGCTCTTATACATTCAAGTTTATTGCTTTTGATACGATGTACTGTCATTAATATGCCATATAATATATGGAAAAAATTGTCTCAAAATTTTTGTCAATAATATCGATTATTTGTTATTGTGACAGGTCTAGCTGGAGGTCAGTATATATAACAGTATAACAACATAACAGTCTGACTCACATTGTCAGACTTACAAACAACACTTTAGTCATCATGCAGCAACACTCAAAAGCTTTAACTGGGAAATATACAGACATGTACCAAAACAACTTTTAAAATAAAGTTTTCCCATAAGGCATTGCATCTGAGCAACGCATTCATTGGGGTGCTGCAATGATGTCAGCTTCTCTCTGGGCTCTCTCCAGTGTCCTCTGGCTCCTTCCGGGGGACAGAGGCAGCATTGTATCACCTTATCACCAACTATTCATTCCTGTGTGAACACATTGCCAGTACCCACCATAATCCAACTATGTTCTATCCTTCCATTTTCTATGCCGCTTATCCTCATTAGAGTTGCGGGTATGCTGGAGCCTATCCCAGTTGACTTTGGGCGGGAGGCGGGGTACACCCTGGACTGGCCATACAACCATTCACACTCACATTCACACTCTAATGGACAATTTAGAGTTGCCAATGAAGCTAACATAGCTAACATGCATGTTTTTGGAATGTGGGAGGAAACCGGACTACCCGGAGAAAACCCACGCGCGCACGGGGAGAACATGCAAATTCCACACTGAGATTTGAACCCTGAACCTCCTGATTGTGAGGCCAACATGCTACCCAGTCAGTGGGTAGCATGTACCGTGCGGCCCTATGTTCTATCCTATTTAATTATTCTATTTATTGTTATTGAGTATGATTATCATTCATTATGATTGCTATATAATTTATTTACCATGACAAGGATGTTGACTAATATTTTACCACACTGTCAGATTACCTTACTTTTGTATTTTAAACTTCCTAAATACAGGAAGTTAACAAATGCATTGAAATAGGGGAAAATCCTACAGGGGTAGGATTAAATAATATTTTCTTCTTCCTATTCCTTTTGGTCATGTGGAATTGTCAATTGTATTAAGTGATGTATTCCAATGTAATTTATATGTATATTCAAATAAAATTAAACCATTGCCATTACCAATGCTGCTGTGTGATAAGTTTAGTGTTTGCAAGATGACACCATGAGTTAGACTGTTATACTGAGTAACCTCTTGCAATTTCCAATGGGTTGATGAGCTCGTTGTCAGTTTTTATCATAGCTCATGACTGACTCGTGTCAAATAAAGAACTACCTGGTCTACAACAGGCATTTCATGACATGGTCAAGTGTGGCTTATACAATGGTGCAAATTATATGAGAACAAATCTGTTATTTCCTCTACATATAGTGGGTTTTTACACCGGAATTTGCGATAATCTACTGTCCTGAGCTCCTGACTCATGTGGTGTCTGCAGGGTTACCTATACTGTGTGATTGCATATGGTCAGCCTCGCTCAACAATACAGTTATTTCTTCTTATTATGTATTGTTCATTTAGTTGTTTTCCAGTTAAAAAGTGACTGTATGCAACTGGCTATATTTTTTACCCAAAAAACAAAAGAACACCACTGGCTAGCATACACTACCAATAGTAGTTTAAAAACCAGATTGTTTTGATAGGCTGTCCATTCAACAATGGCTAATGTGAATAACATGAGCAATGAAATGAGAAAATATGTCACACAGGTTTTTCTGTTAATTGTGATGTTCTCATTGGCCACGCTTCAAGCAAACAATGGGCAAGATGTGGTATATGTCAAACGCATTTCAGGATTTTCATTCATGTTTTGTACTCTCTTGATTTTGTGTTTGTTTGTGTCATGCTAGAAGAATCCATGTAGAGAAATGATCAAATTTTAACCATTCTCTTATGTTTCAGTTCTGTGCTGCGTTATTGTTATCATTATGGCTACCAATACTTCATCTGTTTTGCTGGTGATTTAGTAAAGTCTTAGTGTCCTCATGGACCGCATAATGACTTTTCATGGCATATTTGTTGCTTCCCACGCCTTGTCAGTGGCAGCTTGACTGAATAATGATGGTAATCATCCTCTCATTACAGAAGCAATGCTTTCTACATGATCCATTACGTCATGTAGTTGCAAAAGCATAAATAACCATCCATTTTAAAAATGCATTTTGTAACTTTGAACCTCACAGCTCAGCACATCATCTGCACAACGTCTCACTCTTTACATTTTATTTTTAAATTAAAGTGTTGAATATCTGTTAAGATTCTCTTTGAATATAATAATATATTTAAAAGCGGGATTTCTGGTCTTACTTGACGGTATGTTCCCAGATGTTGAAGATTCAGTCCAAACTGGAAGAGGAGACAAATTCTGGGTAGACACGATTCCACTTGACAACATTATTTGTCATGTTGTGGGCATCGCAGTTCTCCAGAAAATTGGCTCAAGGCATTCTTGGATCACTTGGACGTTTGGATGAGGGGGGTACAAAGTACGACTAATGTCATCTTGCAGTTTGGTTTTCATTGCCCCTCAGGATATTCTGAAAAATTCAAATGAAATCATTATTAGTGCAGTAAAGTGTTCTTTGTCTCCCGGGACACAAAGATGTTGACGCTTTGTTCAGATAACACTCGGGTGTCTAAACAGCGGTGGTCGCATATGGAATAATAAGCAGATGGGGGGACCGTTTTGATTTTTTATTTTAGTAAAAAGGTGGAAAAAATGCATTTTATGACAGAACTTTGTGTCAGTTTTGTGTTATCGGTGACAAAGCGCAATGTTTTTTAATTACTAGTACACATTCAGTCCATCAAAACTGAATTTCAAACCTCACTTATATTATGTACACCAGTAGTTCCCAAACTTTTCAGTCACGTACCTCTTCAGACATTTCACCTGAAGCCACGTACCGCCTACTCCTGCACACTTACAAAACATAAACCTTTTTATCTTAATTAACTGGAAATACTGAACATGATTGGTTAATACTTTTAATGTAATTCCGGGTCAAAAATGTATATTGTGCATGGTCACATTTTGATAAAGTTTCACATGAGCACTGATAAATAGATAAGTAATCATCCTACATATCTTTATTCCAGTCTGGTGTTGGCATTCTTCCCGTTGAATGGGTTCAATTTGAGCTTCATATTTTTTAGCTTATCTCAAGATGACTATGGTTTAAGCCTGCATATTAACTTAATACCAAATCGAATGGGAAAGTTTAACAATCACAATAAATCAGTATCCGAAGCACACAAATACCAACAGTAAAGCAATTTTGGGGGGAATCCCCATTTGCTGCACTGCGCAGGAACACCAATTTAAAGAAAATCTTCAATATTAAACACTCTTAATGCACAACATAACCATCAAACTTACGTATAAGATGCACACAGAACAATGTATAACATCATGCTCTGTCTTGTTAGATAAAATTACATTTTTAGGCCTATATTAGATAACGTGACCAGCGCAGACGTATTTCATCGCTGTATTTTTTCATTCGGCCTCGGCCCTGCCTTTCGTTTAGCACACCCTGTGGCACACTCAGTATCAACTGGCTCAAACCAACTAAGACCACTGGGTCACACATAGAGACAAAAGAACATGGTTTGGTTTAATTTGTTTTGAACATGCATACATTGTACAAAGAATTATTCATGTTACATTCCTCAGTTCTACATGTCCGAAAAGGAGTAGGAAGAAGCAGAGCTACCTTTTTTCACATGATTTGCTAATACATACTCATACATACTGTGTATATACTTCATACACACATACATTCACATGTATATATACATACATAGATATATATTACGTACATACACATACATGCATGTATCATATTTTCTTTAAAAAAATATATTTTTTTTTCCCGCCTCTTTCCTCCCCTCTTCCCCTGTTGATTTCCGGATCAACATCTTGCTGTCTTGGTGTTGTACTGTGAGTGTCATTAAATGTAAATACTTGAGTTCCTGATTTTAATACTTTGTTGAACATGCTCTTTCAACGTTAATATCAATGTTCGTGTTATTGAATGTAATCTTACTGTTGTTCTGTGTTGTATCCTCTTTTATTCCTATTGTCACAATTATATGATGATTAGTATGTACCCAGATCGTTGATATCTTTGTCAACCAGCACTCCTGCTTCTCCTGGACCTCCATGTAGCTTGATGTATAATTTTCCGTTGGCTCTCCAAGTACTTTGTATCTTTCCCTGCTTCCTCAAGTCTCGTGCTTTCCTGGCTATGTCAGATTTGCGTTTTGTCAGATGCTCATTTAGGTAGACGTTTGTGCCTTTCAATTTCTTCCTCTATTTCAGCAGTGCAGTTTTGAATTCCCTGTTGGTGAACGTGATGACAGGTGTGGTGTTGTTTCTGCCATACAGTGGGATGCAAGTATCAATGTTGTTGATATCGATATCCACATCCTTTGATTGTAGGAAGCTGACAATCTGTTGCTTTGCTGACTAGAAATGCTTCGGACTTGCTCCTGCACCCGGTGTAGAAGACGAGTCCCTGCAGTTTCCGATACTTATCTGGAAGCATTAAAGATAAACTAAAAGCGGCAAACATTGTCTCCTTTCTGCTTTCTGCTCCGTTCTGCTTGTACCATGAGGCGTTCAGGCGCACTTGGAATTGTTAGTCGCTAATTGTTTTTCATTTTTATTCACGTACCCCCTATGACAACTGGTGTGCCCTTGGGGCTATGTGTACCCCACTTAGGGAATCAAGGTGTACACCATTCAGTCTCACTAGAGAAGTGCTCGTTCATTCAGTACTTCATTCGCTCTGCAGGGGGCAACAGCGAGACGTACACATCACAAAGAAGCAGAAGTAGAAGACGGCTTTGTTGCTAAATCTAGCGACATTCCAAACCCTATTTTCTCCAAAGCAACTAGCAACAAGTCTAGCTACGTTTTCTGGCTTCGTCGGAGAGTTTTCTGGTATTTGAGGACTTAAAAGTGTGCTCACATATTTATCTGCAAATTGTGTTCTGACTGAGCAGCGGCCCGTGATTCCGAGACGTCCGCCTCACCCCCAAAGCCGTCACAAGCCATCAGTGCGCTGTCAGCTCTCAGGATCAACACATCCATGAGTCACGCACGCTCAAGGTGTGATGCCAAGGGGGGCGTATCTCGTCCTGTTTTCCTGAGCGCTATCTAAAACATAAATGTTTCTTAAACTTCATTAAATGACTACTCATTACACTGAAGCCTCATTGGGACGCTTTCATTGACCTGTTTGTGTCAGAACATGTGATGGAACAGGTAGTCCTAACTACAAGGTTTTATTTTAATGAGTCGTGGTCGTCACGTTGACAGCCTGTCAATAGCAGCTTGTAACACAAATTTCAGCTGTTAGCATCGCACTTAGCATGACAGCATTAAGTGTTTCTGTAAGCCTGTACTTTGCTAACATTAGCACGCTAACATGCTAACTGCTAGCATGCTGACACGTAGCATAACACCCCAATGCACCAAGAATGCTAAAAGTCCCGAATGAAGAATTACCCATTCATTGTCAATGGGGAAAAAATCTCAAAAAAGGAGAATTGTGGAAAATTGGGGCGTTTTCTGTAAAAACTGAAATGACAGCAAACTATTCCCCAATGAACAAAATCAAAGCTACTCTGACCGGGGTTTTTGATCTGCGTAAAGTTCTGCATGGCTGCCAAAAGCAACTGTCTTTAACCATAAGATTCCTTGGATGTGACATAATGTCTTATGTCAAAAAGTGGGGCCTTGCTACCTTATGATGTCATCGCAATAAAATAAGGCCGACGTAAAAGGGAGAACAGTGTAGCTCATCATGGCGTTTGCTTTGGAGTAATAAGTCAACTCTCTCTTACCATTTGCAGATACAAGCGACTTAAAAGATGAGCAAAGACCACGTAAGTGAGTAGATGGTCTGTCGCACATGCCTTCAATCATTTGTATTTCATATATTGTGTTTGAAATATGTTTATTTTATATACTGTACATATATACATTTGCAATATCACTAGTGTAACCCATTCATTCGGTACAAACTGTGTATATATTTTTTGGCTTTATGATCGATAGCTGATCACTCGTGGGCATTGTAGGGCCCGGTTACCATGGCAACCCTCTTGCGTACATTGCTCTTAAACAATGGATTTACCTAATACCTTTGCTGATAGTGCTATGTCTGACTCTCTCTCTCAGTGAATCGATGAATTATGTAAATGTAAACCAACTGCATGAAGACAATGATTTTGCACTAACTGTGCGAATATCTCACCATTTTTGTTGGTTGTGTGTTTTCACATTGTGCTTTAATGGTAAAAGACACCGCTTGGCAAGTCACACAAAACTAACAAGAAAAAGGTAAGCGAAGACGCAAAACTCTGTAATTCTGGATCTACTGTGTGGCTATTATTGTTATGATATTGTTCTTATCAGAGCAACCAACAATGCTTCATCAGTGTTGTTTATTCTCTATTAAATGTGTCGATTTACAAGATGATGATAGCGCTCTGTGTTTGCAGGATGATGACGATCCTGGGAAACTTATTAAGCCTGCCGATCAACTGGATCTTACTGATATAGTAAGTGATTGACACAAATTAATATTCTATCATCAGTTATCCTGTCAAATCAGCCTGTCATGAACTTTGGGCTTGTTTTTCTACATTATTAGGAGCTGAAAGAAGAAATTACAAAAATTTTGACCGCAGCAAATCCACATGCTCCTGATAATCTTGCCCACTATAAGTTTAGCGTAAGACATCCACAGTCAGACTTGTTTATATTCCTTATTCACTGCTTTTGCATTGCTTTTCTTCTCATGTTTCTTGGTGTCATTTCCAGGACGGCACTTACAGGCTGACCACCACCGTGGAGCACATGGCAGTCCACTTTGTTTTGGAGGGCTGTCTCACACATAATGAAGATGCTAATATTCAGACCAATGAAGACCTCCCTGAAGACGGTGACTTAAACTTTTAATCTTCTTTTGCCACGGTTTAGTCAATGCTACCATTATTTCAACTGCTTTTGTAACCCACATGTAGCATTCATACAGTGGCATGTGGCACTATCAGCATATGCCATGACATTAAAACAGAACCACAAATGCGTTAAATAGTATTAAAAAGTGATACTTTACATACAGGTATTTAATGATTTGGTGTTTCTTCCGCAACAGTTGATACTGCAGCACAACCTGAACAGGTAAGATGGAAAATATATTTATCCCTAAGCAGAATTTTAATACGAATAAAGTCGTCCCTCGCCACTTTGCTTGCTCTATCGCGTTTTTTCAAAAATTATTGATTAATAAATGATGTTTTGTGATTGACTACAGCCTGCTATTAGTAAAAAAAAATGCATATATAAACAAACGTTACGTATTATTCGCCTAAATTAAATATTGGCACTGTTTCACAGTTTAAACTAATTTGGAGATGGCGTCACCAATTATTAGGAACCTACTAGTGGCGATTTCGTTAAGACTGCAAGGAAAGCACAGCTTGTCCTAAAATGTAAAAAAAAGTGGTGAAATATGTACTGCTATGTGTACATTTCATTGGCTAAATATGCACTAGAATACCTTAATCTTTTGCTCCGAATCAGCTACTTATCACAGCTTAACTGACACTACTTCCTTCTCATTCATCCCCGCAGGGGTTTTAATAAAGCCTTACACACTCGAACGCTGAGCATAAACTGGGTCGTTCCACTGAGCGAAACTAGACAGTCATTGGATAAATGCTGGCTTTTGTCCCGCCCATCGTACGCTGAGCGTCTCGGGGGGTCTATAGGGCAGTGGACACTCAGCTTCTGCATGATGATTGGATGATCTATCTGAGGCGGAGTACCTTTTTGATTGAAAGTGAAATGAGCAAATGGCCGATCTTGAAGTATAAACATCCACCCGAGCATTTTCCAAGTTTTTCATTCCGTTGTCCTGAACTGATCCGAAAACTCAATTGACCCCCAGTGACTTTGTCTTTGTTAAAAACAACTAGTGTTGTGTTTGGCCACTCTCTTCTGTCACTCTGCGATTCTGCAGTTGTAGAGAGGAGCTTCTCCGGTTTAAAACGGTTCAAGTCTTATACCCCTACGCAATGGGCCAAGGCTATTTAAGCAGTGCAGCTCTGCTGGCCATTGAGAGGACACCAGTCAAGTCTTGAAAAGGAACAGAAGGTTAAATTTACATAATAAATACACATTTATGATGTAGACCAGAAGAAAATGAGCTTCCCCTCCTTGAATGACCAGCGGCTGTCACTGGAACCTAAGAAGACCTCAAGGGAACATGGAGAAAAATAATTGAAAAAAAAAAGCATTTCCTGATCATTTCCTCATTTTTAAGCGAGATAAGATTTTCACTCGGGGGAATATGCACCCTTGTTGAGGATTAAAATGCAATTACAGCGGTCTTTGCGTGAGTACTTAGCCCACTGTTTTTATTATAATAAAATATTTGCTGGAGGAATAAGCACTCTGAGGCATCAATGAACAGGAAGAAAATACCTATTTTATTACAACAAGGAAATAATTAAAAAGGTCACTACAAAACATGGCACACACAAAAAACTTTCATCTATTGGTTACAAATAGATACAGCATTTCAAAACAAGAATACATATTTCAAAGAAAAGACAGTTGTGGCTCTAATGTATTTGTTAAATGGATAAGTGTATATCAATATGTCAAAGTTTGGTGTTGAGCGTTGATAAATGAAAAGATTAGTAGGATATAGTGATGAGAATTTGCAAAATCACAAAACGTGAATTTCTCTTGGAGATTAATAAATTATCTATTTATAGTTACTTTAATCATCAGTGCCATGCCAGTGGTCCTCCCTCGTTCTATTGGTGGCGACAGTGTTCCTTTCAGCGGTTATAACCTTTTGGGAACTCCTAATAATGCTCAGTAATAATTACTTGCTCATTTCTCTTGGAGATTAACAAAGGTATCTATGTATATATTTTATGGAAACTACACTGGCCGGGATCGCTTCACTTTTCAGCGGAAGTGGAATGATATGACGTCAAGCGCCCACTTTGTCAAGTTCGGGAACCTATTAAGTGGAAGTTGAGCTGCATCTTGAGCACAAAACCTGGGTGGGTTGAGTCACTTTTGTCGAATACCCCCAGAACACCCGGCTTTTTAGTACACAATAATAACAACATAATAATAATCCTTATAATAACATGGACTACTGTTCCTGTCCACTTGTCTGAAACACATGTATTGCAACACAAACAGGGGAGGTGTTATTTATGTCTTAAACCACTTCTTTCCTCTGATTATGTGTACTATATTGGTTAATATAATGTAAAGGTGTGATTTCATATCTCAATGGCTCTAATCATGTTATAAACTATATTTAGATGGTCATTTTGCTCTATGGTCTAACTACAAAAATATTTGATATTTCAAGGAATCCTACTTTGCTAATCACAGTCGGGTCATCCTTTACGCTCCCTTGCAGTAAATGGGGCCCGGTTACGCGCACAGTGGATGTTTTGCATGTAGGGAGGGGCTGCCCTGGATTTATGAGTACTCGTTCTTGTTGGGAAAAAGCTCAATTTCTAAGTTCAGTCCTACTAAAATTGCTTGCTCTGTTGCATTTCCATAAAGGATACTTCTGGGGAGAATGATTATGCTGTAACGAATGACAGCGTTGCCACCAAAGCAGACGGTCGGGAGCCAAAATGCACAAACCAATTCAACTTCATCGAAAGAGCCTCTCAAACCATCAATAATGCACTGCAGGTATGAATGCAAACGTCTGATTGCCATCAACTTTTTCCACATTGTGACAGAGATTTAAGGTTTATATATATGGTTTAATAACACTGGAGCAGATAAAATAGCATACAGTATGTACCGCACAATTACTCTGGTGTCACTTTTATCTTCCTGCAGGGTAGAGGCTGCCAGACTGTACCTCCTCCCCGCTGCAACTTTTCCGCCAACGCCACGCAGGTAGTGAATTCTATGACTCGTAAAAACATCTTTATCGCACAAGCCTATAAAATGTCCACCCAAATGCTTGTGATTTTGTCTTTGCAGTGGGAGATACACGACGTATACATGGAGGAACTGCAAATACAAGAAAAAATGAATAAACAGAACTCAAAGGGAGATGATGACAAAACCAAAAAGAACATTCTGTTCATTGAGAAACCAGTATCTCACCTGACTATTGTGCATAAAAGCAATATGTTCCAAATATTTGTCAAATTCGTATCTTTTTTTTTGTTGAGACATTAGATATTTTTTAACGGTCAAACAAAGTTCACCCAGTCCCCAACAGGCTCAGAATGGAACCAAAATCTCTGAGTGGAGTTTGCATCTTCTTCCCTTCCGTGGGATTTCTCTGGGTACTCCGGTTTCCTCCCACATTCCAAAAACATGCATGTTAGGTTAATTGGCGACTCTAAATTGTCCATCGGTATGAATGAGAGTGTGAATGTTTGTTTGTCTGCCCTGCGATTGGCTGACGACCAGTGCAAGGTCTACCCCGCCTCCTGTCCGAAGTCAGCTGGGATAGGCTCCAGCATACCCACGCGACCCTAATGAGGATAAGCGGCATAGAAAATGGATGGATAGATGGATTTATCTTTTTATTATTTTTCTGTCTCACACACTACAGAATGTGAAGCACTTCTGACTTCTTGGTCATCAACTGGGCTGACATTTCTTGTTTTAAAACATGCACTGTTTGTTTCTACGTTTTATATATTTAGACCGATGACATCAGCCAAGTAGCCAAAGCAGCCAAGCTGTTTGAGCGAATGGTCAACCAGAACACATTTAATGAAATAGCACAAGGTACTGAATTTGTTAATCATGTAATATTATAAATTACAGCAACACCAAAGATGTTATCTGTTACATTGCTGCTATCTTCTCTCTTCTGCCTTGCTGCCATTTCAGATTTTAGATACTTCGAGGATGCAGCAGATGAATTCAGGGAGCAGGAGGGCACACTTCTTCCGCTGTGGAAGTTCCAGTATGACAAAGCCAGAATTTTGTCTGTCACGTCTCTTTGCTGGTAAGATTTATCACAACACACCAAGCACTTCATTCTTGTCAACTCTAAAAGTGGAAGATGACCAATTATTGCACCTTATTTCACAGGAATAATGTCTACCCAGACTTTTTTGGAGTGGGATTGGGATCATGTAAGTCTACTGCAAAAATGAAACAAAATAATAATCAGACTTGTATACAGTCATCCCTTTGCGGTTTGAATTTTGCAGCTTTACTCTATGACAAAAAAACAAAAACAAAAAATATATTTATGAATAGTGATGTATGGTGGTTCAATACTGTCCTTAATTAACCAAAACATGCATATTGTTTCCTTATTTTCTCTGAAATTAATCATTTCCAAGTATAAAAATGGCTAAATGAAATAAAATATAAACATAAGGCATTCCGAAGATGCATTCAAAGACAATGTATGTATAAGGTATGTATAAGTATATGTATCTACACTGGTCAGGTGCCCATAATGTTACCACACACACACCGGACTTGACACACCAGACTAAACTCTGAAGCCCGGACGTCGCTTCCTGTCCGCCTGCCTCTCAACCCCCCTAGGGAACACATTTATAAGCACAAGTCATTTATGTTATAAATGGCTTTCTCTTACATGTATAACGTCTACTATATTGGTTAATACAAGTGTAAAGATGACTGTAGTGGTGATGTCTAGATGTCTCTAATAATGTCAAAAAACAGATTTGGAAGGTAGTACAGCTTTTCTATGCTATAACTATGGAAATATTACACTTAAAACTCACTTATCATGATCAATTCTGGAACAAATTAATTGTGATAAATGAGGGATTACTGTAATTGTAATAAACATTTTGTTAAGTGCGACTCACCCTGTTGTTTCCCCTGACAGATGATTTCAAAAAACAGGGCCATGGGTTGCTTCTCTTCTACACGCTGAAAAACTCTACCTACCCTGAGTACATCTTCTCTACAAGTTCTGGCGTCATGTGCCTGGACATCCATAAGAAATATTCCTACTTGGTGGCTGTAGGCTTCTACGATGGCTGTGTGTGTGTGTACAACTTGAAGAAGAAAGGACTGGACCCTGAGTATAAGAGTACAGTTACTACTGGCAAGCACAGTGACCCTGTTTGGCAGGTAAAGAAGGACAAGGCACTCGATTCATCCGTCATTTATCCATCCATCCCCTTTGACAACTGTTCCAAACAAACGTCAAAGTCTGCTTTGTCGGTTCTCAAGAGGATTGAAATTGTGTCCGTCTAAGTCTCATGATGCACTAGCAGAACTGCAATAGTAAGAAAATGTCAAATGTAAACACCGAACTAAAAAAAAATTAAAAAAAATCAAGACAATAATATTAACACAAAAACTGAATCCGCTAACAGTTGAAGTTTCCAAAGGGTGATGAGAGTAAAAGGCATATACTGTAGAATCATAGACAAACACCCAAGTAACTCTCATTATCCAAGCCATTATATCATACATTCTTAATTCATCTGGTCATTGTTACTGTCTTGTTTTTAATTAGGTTCGGTGGCAGAATGACAACAGCCTCAATTTCTACTCTGTGTCCTCTGACGGCCGAGTTGTGTCTTGGACAATCATCAAGGTTTGTTTAGAGAAATAAGTCTTAAACAAAGTATGTATGAATATGGTGTGTTTTCATCTGATTATTCTTTAAATGTTATTTAAATGTCCATCTACTTCTACTGCATGTAACTGCATAACAATGTGTTTTGCAGAATGAGCTGGTTTTCTCAGATGCTATCAGGCTAATGCTGACTGATTTAGTGTCCGATGGCCTGGAACGTATTCAGGAGCTCACTACTGGTGAGAAATATATATATATATATCCATCCATCCATTTTCTATATCGCTTATCCTCATTAGGGTCACGGGGATGCTAGAGCCTATCCCAGCAGACTTTGGGCGAGAGGCAGGGTACACCCTGGACTGGTCGCCAGTCAATCGCAGGGCACATATAGACAAACAAACATTCACACTCACATTCATACCGATGGACAATTTAGAGTCATTCATTCATTCATTTTCTGTACCGCTTATCCTCATTAGGGTCACGGGGATGCTGGAGCCTATCCCAGCTGGCTTTGGGCGAGAGGCGGGGTACACCCTGGACTGGTCGCCAGTCAATCGCAGGGCACATATAGACAAACAACCATTCACACTCACATTCATACCGATGGACAATTTAGAGTCGCCAATTAACCTAACATGCATGTTTTTGGGAATGTGGGAGGAAACCGGAGTACCCGGGGAAAACCCACACACGCACGGGGAGAACATGCAAACTCCACACAGAGAGATGCCCAACGGAGATTTGAACCCAGGTCTTCCAGATCTCCTGACTGTGTGGCCAATGTGCTAACCACTCAGACACCGTGCGGCCCATATATATATATATAATATATATATATATATATATTTTTGTCTTTCTTGTTACACTATTTGTCGCACTTAACACTTACTAAATGCAAGTCAAAGTTTACTGTTGAGCATTGCCTGCCACTCAAGCTCACTACAACATACTGTACAGTTATACGGATTTTTAGAAAAAAAAAGTGTACATTTGGGGATAGGAAACAGAAATGACTGGGTTTTTCCACAAATAAAATGTTTTGATGAAACTTATCAAATTTGTGAGGGTGCGGATATGCGGGGGTCCACTGTAATTTATAATAGCTATTTCTCATCAAAAACCCTATCAATTAGGCCAGTTTCTGTAATTGTCAATTGCTCACTAAAATGCCCTAAACCTTATGTCTCTACAGCTAGTGGTACATCCTGTGACTTCCACAAACAGATCGACTCTCTCTTCCTTGTTGGCACTGAGGAGGGTAAAATACACAAGGTATGTTTGAGTTATTCATTCCACCATCCAAGATTTGGCTGTCCATGAAGTGTCAGTAGCTTGAAATACCACAGCTTTGCCCATAGGCTATAAAGCTGATTTAGTCTGATTGTATTGGCTTTATTTATCACTGCAATCAGACCTGCATTCCAAACAGTGAAGGACCTTTCAACAAATCAACCAAAGATGATCTCATTACACTTTTTAAAAACCTGTTGAGGGTATACAGTGTCTGTTTCTCCACAGACAGTTCTATTTGAAATATGTCATCAATCTCAATTTTATAGGAATTCTTCTTCACAAAAGTTCTCAGGTTACCAGTAATTAATGTAATTTGTATTCCTCTAAACAAAATAGGGCAATTACATTAACTCCTCATCAACTTGTGTTGGGGAATGGTGGTGAAAATTCTGAAGTTGTCTGGTGGAATGCACTGTGGTATACAAGCAGGCACGTTTGATTTGTACTCAACCAGTCTGATTTTAATTTCTACTCTGTTGACCATGAGAGTAGAAAAAGCGGTAGAAAATACATAAGAAATATCAAAAAAGGGAAAATGTTTGCTTACACTTTATAACTGACGATGGTCTCAGAACACAACCTTAAATGTGCACTGCTTTGCTTTGTTCACCCTCACTTTTGCTCTAAATAAAGACTTTCATTTCATAGTGCTCCAAGAATTACTCAAGCCAATATCTAGAGACCTATGATGCCCACAACATAGCAGTGGATGCAGTGAAGTGGAATCCCTACCACCCAAAGGTTTTTATCTCTTGCAGTTCGGACTGGATGGTCAAGATCTGGGACCATGATTTCAAGTAAGGTTTTTTTTTTTTAACTAGTCAGGTTTTCTTTTTATATTTTACTTTTGACCATGGATGTTTTGCATCTTCTGATGGATGGGGGTCTCAACAAACACTGTATGTGCGTTCTTCAACTAGAAAATACTTGTTAGTGTGTTGTATGAGAATTTAGCAGAAATCAGGCAGTCATAATATTGATAAGGTCATTTTCAGCATGCAAAATATTTGACCATTTAATATTAAAGTAGTCACTGATGGTCTAGCCACAAGCGCTTGACTAATCTGACTTCCATGAAGGCAGCGTAGGATCAGTCCAGACTCAGTGACGATGTTAATGAGTGTGTGTCTCATACAGTATGTGCCCTGTGATAAACTAGTACAGGGTATTTTAGCCCAGGTTGCCCATGACCCTGATCTGCATAAGCAGTAGAAATTGGGTGGATGGATTGTTTAACGTGGACATACTGTATGACTTCATCACAATACATGTATAAATATTACTTTACTGTTACAGAACTCCCATGTTCACATTTGACCTCAATGCCTCAGTTGGTGATGTGGCCTGGGCACCATACTCCTCCACTGTCTTTGCTGCTGTCACCACAGATGGACTGGTAAGAGTCACTTGTTTCTCAACTGGTAGGTCGCAGACCCCTTTTGGTACAGTGTATACAAACAAAACGGTGTGAAAAAGTGTTTGTCCCCTTTCTTATTTTTTGCCTGATTGTCACACTTAAAGGGTTCAGATCATCAAACTAATTTAAATATTAGTCAATGACAACACAGCTGAACAAAAAATGCAATTTCTAAATGAAACGTTTTATTATTAAGGGAGAAAAACATCCAAAACTACAGTTTATTGCCATGTGTGAAAAAGTCTTTGCCAATGCTATTAACATGACTGAGATTACTTGAGATCTATCAGTCTGGAAAAAGTTATAAAACAATTTCTAAAGCTTTTGAACTCCGGCAAACCACAGTGAGAGCCATTACCCACAAATGGCAAAAAAGTGGAAAAGTGGTGAACCTTCTTAGGAGTGTCCGGCCAACCAAAATTACCCCATGAGCGCAGTGACGACTCATCAACAACATCCAAACAACTGCAGTCCTCAGTTGCCTCAGTTCAGGTCATTGTTCATGACTTCACCATAAGAAAGATACTGAGCAAAAACAACCTGAATGGCAGCGTTTCAAGACAAAAACCACTGCTGGACAAAAATAACGTTCACGCTCGTCTCAATTCTGCCAGAAAACATCCCCAAGATCTTTGGGAAAATTCTCTGTGGTCTGACAAGTTGAACTTTTTGGAAAGTGTGTGCCCCATTACATCTGTTGTAAAAGTAATGTCGCATCGTGGCATCAGAAAAAGAACATCCTGCTAACAGTAAAATCTGGTGGTGGTAGTGTGATGCTCTGGGGTGAAGCTCTTGCTTCAGGACCTGGAAGACTTACTGTGATAAATGGACCCACGAATTCTGCTGTCTACCAAAAAATCCTGAAGGAATGTGACCTCAAACTGCAACCCACTTGCGTTCTGCAGCAGAACAATAATCCAAAACACACCAAATGTTTACCTCTGACTGCCTGAAGAAAAAAAAAATACTTTGGAGCGGCCTAGTGACAGTCCTGCCAGTGTAATTGAGTGTACTTTTGGCATGCAAGTGTGTTTTCAATGTTGAATGGGTCACCATTTAATAACCATGCAAACATTTTTGTCCCAGGATGACACCAGTTGAGAAGCTCCACTAAACTAAACTAGTCACAAGTTTGACTGTTTGCTGATTGTGTTGTGGTTGTTACTGTATTGAGACAATTTCTTTGTGTGTTTTATTGCACATTTTCATGGCCATTTTTACAAGTTGTACTGCTTTGACTGGAACTTATTAACCCTCATCAAGTGTGTGAAATGATGACAAAACAACATTTTTGAACTGTTTCCTCCCCAGGCAGTAGCTGATGTCTATGACGGTCATGATTATCCGTCTTACCAATGTAGCAGTCTGGGAAAGACACATTCTTTTGTGCATCTGGCACAGTCATCTCTCGCGTAGAAGGAGTGGGCTGTAGTGGGATCATTTACTGCATGTGGGCAGCCAGCAACCTACACATTGCCACATTGCATGCACATGCAGACTGAAGGACATGCTCAGCCAATTACTCTGCATATGCATTCTAATGGCTTATATAATTAAAGGCAAATATATAGATTTGGTTTGCCTGTTAGTGCTGTGATCATCTATTTCAGGTCCATGTCTTTGACTTGGCCGTCAACAAGTATCAGGCTATCTGCCAGCAGCCAGTGGTGTCCAAAAAGAAGACCAAGCTAACACACATCAAGTTTAATCCCATTCATCCTGTTGTCATAGTGGGTGACGATCGAGGCTCCGTTATCAGCCTCAAACTGTCCCCTAACCTCCGCAAGAAACCAAAGGTAATGTCTCTCTTTCAACAGGGGTATAAACGTTTAAACACTGTAAATGTATGTTCGTATCTTGAGTGTCATATTACAGTATTTGCTATATTGCATACTGGGTGCTAGCTCAATGTTCGTCACATTTAACTGCTGTTTGTGTTTGCAGGGGAAGAAGGGTCGGGACTTGGTCGAAGGTCCAGAAGCAGAAGTAGCCAAGATGGAGAAGCTACTCAGTTTGTTGCGAGACCTCGGACAAAGCACAGTTTAAAAAGCCACCATGGTTTTAAAGTTTTTTTTCTGTTTTTTCTTGACATTCAAAATTACAACTTGTATACGAACAAAGTAATTTTATTGTTAAGTGTTGATGTAAAATGTTGTAAGAAAGAAGATCTCTGTACGTATGTACCAAAACCTAGGCGGAACACTTGATTCGAAAGGCCATTCTGAGGTCGGTATCAGAAGGACCATGTCACGTGACTGTTCCATTTCACGTTCCATTAAGCCCCCAGTTGTGTTGAAACGTCAGTTTTTGTTTCAGCAAGTGGACAGTGATCATGTTATCCCTTTTCTAAAACTGAATAATAAATAAAATCCTACCATTACATTATATGAACATTTCTATTACATGTAAAATATATCCAACCTACATATATACTTTATATGTAAAAATAGTAATTTTCGTGTCTTCGCCCAGTTGGCTGTTGATTCATCACCCTACGTGCATAAAACACCAAAAAGCCTTTAAAACATTTTTAGGTCTTGCCTCTGAGTATATTGTACAGATTTTTTGGATCGAGATTAACTTTAGATGGATGATGTTAAAAAACATTTCTCCTGCCACTTTTTCCTGAATTCATTCTCAACTATACTTCTAACTTCTTCTTTGCTATAACGTATTTCCAAATATATTTCTGCCTTTCTTGTTGCACATTTTGCATATTTTTCTGCCAATTAATTTCCTAAAATGCCTATATGAGCCGGAACCCAAATAAATATAATAATTCCTATCTTATTTAATGGAAATATTGATTAAACTATTTCCAATATTATATCCTGTCTTGATTCTGACCGTGTATTTTTTAGACTTGTTAACGTGCTACTGGAGTCGGAACATGCAACAGCTTTCTTTGGCTTTTTTTCTTCAATCCACTTCATTGCTAGATAAATTGGAATTAGTTCCCCTGTAAAGACAGATATATTACCATTAATTCTTTTATTTATGGCAACCTTGTTTTGTGGAATAGCTACGGCTGCACCGACTTTATGATTTGCTGTTTTAGATGCGTCTGTGTATATTGCTGTGTGTCCAGAATATTTTTCCTCTATACTTCTATATGACTACTACTTAACTTTATTTTCCATGAATTGAACATCAACAGGGTTTTCATAGATACAATATGGAAGGCTTGCCATTGGAACCCTTGGGCTAATTGTAATTTTTTCGATATAAACCTCCTTTATTATATCCCCTATTGTCCATCCAAAACTCTTTCCATTTTCCTTTCTCTTTCTTGACAATTTAAGAGCACATTCTCTGTTGGATGTGTTTTCTTGTATCCTTTTAAGTTTGCCCAGTACATTGTTGCCAATTTGTCTCTCATTTGTAATGGAATTTCATTCATTTCCACTTGCAGAGCTGCAACCGGGGTTGTCTTTGTAGCTCCACAACACAGACTTAATGCTTGATATTGTATTTTATCTAATTTCTCAAGTAACCGATTTGATGCACATTGATAGACTATACAGCCATAGTCAATAACCGACCTAATTAATGCAATATATATTTCTCTCATTACCATTCCACTAGCCCCCCACTCTCTGCCCTCAAAGCCCTCATAATATTCAGTACCTTCTTTCTTACTTTACGATTTTACTCATGTGCAATGACCAGTTTACTCGTTTATCAAACCATATACCTAAATACTTAAAACTATCCGCCTCTTCTATTTTCTCCATACAATTTAATCTGGGCCGCACGGTGGCTGAATGGGTAGCATGTTGGCCTCACAGTCAGGAGGTTCAGGGTTCAAATCTCCGTTGGGCATCTCTGTGTGGAGTTTGCACGTTCTCCCTGTGTGTGCATGGGTTTTCTCCGGGTACTCGGGTTTCCTCCCACATTCCAAAAACATGCATATTAGGTTAATTGGCAACTCTAAATTGTCCGTAGGTGTGAATGTTTGTCTATATGTGCCCTGTGATTGACTGGCGACCCGTCCAGGGTGTACCCTGCCTCCCGCCCAAAGTCAGCTGGGATAGGCTCCAGGATACCTGCGACCCTAATGAGGATAAGCGGTAAAGAAAATGAATTAATTAATTTAATCTGGAGCTTTTCTTGAAATTTCCTTCTAGCGAAATTCATTACTTTAGTTTTCCCTACGGAAAATCTTATACCCCACTCCCTTGCCCATTTTTGTATCTTATTGACCGCGTCTTGTCTTTTCCTTCCTATATACTTTATATTCCTTTCTCTTTTCCACATGACTCCCATCATCTGCAAACAATGCAACATCTACTGAACCTTCTACTTCATTAAAAACCTTATCTATCATTGTTAAAAATAATACTGGACTTATTATACTTCCTTGCGGAGTTCCGATTTCCACTTCATATTTACACTGTACTCATTCTCTACTTTCACTATTATTTTCCTATTTGTTAAAAACATATTGCTGGGTCATTTATATTTCTTCCTTTCCGAAATCCACTTTGGTACTTTTTAATATTTCCTTTGATTCCAAATGATAAATCAGCCTTAGATTTATCATTTCCCCCCCCATTATTTTACCTAAATTAGATGTCAACGCTATTAGTGTATAGTTTCCAACCTCTTCTGGATTTTGACCTGGTTTACACAATGGTGGTATAACTGCTTCTTTCCACTTAATTCACCCAGTGAAAATATCTATTATACTTTCATATCCATTATTTGCGATCATATTCTTTCATTTTGATTAAGTGTTTCTTCCCTCTTTGCCCTTTCATCATCTCCTATATTCTCTGTGCTATGCAGCCTTAGAAATGTCCTTGCCAGCAATTCTGCCTTTTCTTTATTTGCAAAGATCCATTCCCTTCCATCTTTCATTACATGGCTTCTACTTTCTTTCCTTTGCCCAGACATTTTCTTGATCATTCCCCATACATGTGCTAATGATGTATTTCTATCCATATTACCACAATACTTCTTCCAAAACGCTTTTTGTCTTTTTTATTACATATCGTACACTAACTTGTTTCCTTTTATATTCTAACATATATTTAGAAAATTTAGTTTTGCCTGATCATACTTCCATCGCCCTTCTCTTATGATAGTTCCCACTTTTTCTACCTGTAGCTGTTTAGAACAAGGTAAAGAAAACTCAACACTGTGCAAAACAGGAAATACATATACCAAAATAAGAGCACAACAAAAGGAAATGATAATGAACAAAGGAAAATAAAACATCTGTCCAACTTCCAGCAGAAAGTGTGTCTTGGTTGTAATGGCCTTTTCTAAGACATACATAACACAGTAAAAATATACTGATTTTTAGCAATACCATATACTGTGTATGCCAGTACTAAAATATTAAAATAAATGTCTCATGTATAGCGTTTTTCCACCTTTTAGGCACTCAAAGTGCTTTAACACTGTTTCTGCATTTACCAACCAATGCCGCAGCATCAGGAGCAACTCGGGGTTCAAGGATGCGTCAACATGATTACAGTAGGGCAGAGGATCGAACCAGCAACCTTCAGGTTGGAAGACCGCCATTCTTACAATATTACACTAGTCCTACAAATCTGAATTTGCATTAGATAAGTTACTGAAACGTGTAAAGATGTGTCCATATTTACAAGTATCTGCCATTTAACAATAGTGATTGTATTTTGACTGGCTTTGCGTATGAGATGGAACTACGATTTGGTGTTTTATTTCACAGCGATTACGTAGGGAAAGGATGTAAGGAAGGGGTTCTCATGGCTGTGGCAGTGATCATAAGTACCAGTAGAGGGCAGTGGTACATAGCATCATGACAGTATTGGCCAGGCCACATCCTGAAAAAAACAAAAAAACAGTATATATATATATATATATATACACACACACACACACACACACACACACACACACACGCACACGCACACGCACGCACACACACACACACACATATATGTATAATGTATATTTTTAGGCGAAAAAATATATACATATATATTTATATATATATATGTATATATTTTTCAGGCATTATATATAAAATGACTGATTTTCTCAAATTGCCGCTGCTTTTAAAATTACTACCTTTTTTGTATTTTCAGTGTGGCCCAATGCGCCTTGATATATCATGTTCTAATGTTTAAATTTATTTTTGATATATGCTGTGGACCAATTAAACGGCTGCATGACTTTGGATCGCTCCAAAAAAGGAAAATTGCACTTTTTGTTCATCACCCACAATCCTTATGTGAGACATAAACAGACATGTCTTTGTCTTTTTTGTCTGTTCTAAATAGAGAAAAACTGCTATCACAAGGTAGCTAAAAATGCAGGTAATGGGATAGAGAAAACAAGAATCTAGCTAGGTCTTTCTGGCAATGTTGAGAGGTAATCGGCACCAGATTTCCCGTTTATTGCCACAACGTTCTACTATTTTATACACATGGTCACATGGTCTATAACCTTAGAACTTTTCCAAACTCACAAGCAATGCTGCAGCAAATCCACTAGCTCTTGGTTGTGGCCTGCGACGTTGTGATTGGCGCTGTGAGCGGGGTCCTGTGTCACTACGCCTGAAAAGTAGTACTTTGGGGTTAGCTCCTACAATAACAATGCCGCTGTAGCATGGTTAATATGCAGGTCACTTCATGTAAAGATAAGATAAGATACGCCTTTATTAGGGAAATTTCAGGTTTACAGCAGCAAAAGTACAAGAGCACACAAGAATAGAGTACAAAAGTACACAAGAGCAGTGTAGGTATAGAACAAGATAACATTAATTATATACATGTTGTATACAATATTTACATCTGTGTACATATTGAACAGTTATTGCATAGTTATTTTATGGTAGTTACACATATTGCACAGTTTATTGTATGATTGAAACATTGTTGGCGGGTTTGGAGTTTTTTCAGCATAAAACAGTGGTTCCCAAAGATTTTATTTGCGTACCCTTTCAGATATTTGACTTGAAGCCATGTACCCCCTACTCCTGCACACTCAAAAAACATAGACATTTTGAATTTTCATTCAATATAAATATTAAACATGATTAACTGTTTAATTTTGTAATAAGTAATTTTATTTCAAAAAAGTGTATTTTGGCCGCACGGTGGCTGAGTGGTTAGCACATTGGCCACACAGTCAGGAGATCTGGAAGACCTGGGTTCAGATCTCCGTTGGGCATCTCTGTGTGGAGTTTGCATGTTCTCCCCGTGCGTGTGTGGGTTTTCTCCGGGTACTCCGGTTTCCTCCCACATTCCAAAAACATGCATGTTAGGTTAATTGGCGATTCTAAAATTGTCCATCGGTATGAATGTGAGTGTGAATGTTGGTTTGTCTATATGTGCCCTGCGATTGACTGGCGACCAGTCCAGGGTGTACCCCGCCTCTCGCCCAAAGTCTGCTGGGATAGGCTCCAGCATCCCCGTGACCCTAATGAGGATAAGCGGTACAGAAAATGAATGAATGAATGAAAAGTGTATTTTGCATGGAAAAAAATTAGTACCATTTTAACAGGAACACTGATAAACAGATGTGAATTTCTGTTGGAGATAAATGAAGTATCTACTGCAAGTATCTTTAAGTTTGAATGGTTGAACTTGAGCTTCACTTTTGTCCACTTGCAGTCAGTATGATTTGAGTCTGCATATGAATTTATTACCAAAGTGAAAGGGATAGTTTAACAAACATGATAAAGCACCATCCAATGCACAAAAATACATACAAGCAGTATGGCCACATTTATTCTTTCTCTTTCATCCTGACACGCACATACATTGACAGGTTTCTACTGTGTGAAAAAAATAAATAAATTAAACATTCAAGATTAAACACTCTTAATACACAACATAATCATCAAACTTACCCGAAGTCAGCTGGTGTAGGCTCCAGCATCCCCCCGCCACCCTAATGAGGATAAGCGGCGTAGGAAATGGATGGGCAGATGGATAATATTATGACTGGAACAATCAGTATGCTATGAGGTGTTCCAGGCATGGATGATTGGGTGTGGGTTACATGTAAAGTAGAGATAACTTGGCCCTTGAACTGAGTGTGGCTGCTGTATCATAATAGCAATTAGTTTTGTGATGGCTGCATCTTTGTTGTTGGTGTTGAATATTAAATGGAGGCAATGCAATTGTCCCTTAAACTCCCTACATCACGCTTCAAATTTTGTGGCTTTTCAAAATATATTAATAAATCATCAATGTCATTGCTGTTTTGTGGTTGACTATTGACTATTATAAGTCAATGAATATACACATTTAAGTATTATGCATATTTGCCTAAATTAAGCATATTTGCCCACGTCCTGTTTGACACCCCTCAGCCCACACCGTAGTCGTAGTCGGCAGATTTGTGGGAAGCTACAAGTGGGATCAAATACTTAATAGGCAAACAAAGATAAGAAAAGAAAAGGGTATTTTGAATGGTAAGATTAGTTTGAAAGCCTTGGCAGATGTTCCTCTGAACAAGACCAAAGTTATTTGTGTCGCTGTAACTGGAGTTATCATGAAGTACGTCACCTCTGGGAGGAGTGAGAAGTGACTGGCGCATGGCAGGTATTGTTTTGTCATTTATACAGTAGTAACTTGGCATAAGGTGTCTCAACTAACAAGTGTTTTTAGATGTGAGCCCTCTCTCATTTTGCTTTAAAACTGCTAACTAAAATTTAGGCAAGGAGATCTTACCTTTATGCATTTCCACGTAGTATCAGCATTTGGGACAAAATATGAGGTGAAAGAAAAAGGATAAAGATACAGTAAAAATTAGTCCTGCAGTGTGTGAGAACAAACAGACAAACAGAGGGACAAATAGCCGCTCGCATCAAACATGAAAAACCTGGGAATATTATTTTTTATACACTGGACCAGCTCTACACCCTTGCAAGTGTACTGGAGGGTATGTGGGAGTTTGCCCAACCGGTCTACATGGGCTTTGTAGACTTGGAAAAGGCATTCGACCGTGTCCCTCGTGGTGTCCTGTGGGGGGTGCTCCGGGAGTACGGGATTGGTGGCCCGCTACTACGTGCCATTCGGTCCTTGTACAATCGAAGCAGGAGCCTGGTTCGCATTGCCAGCAGTAAGTCGACCTTGTTTCCGGTGAACGTTGGCCTCCGCCAAGGCTGCCCTTTGTCACCGATTCTGTTCATAATATTAATGGAAAGAATTTCTAGGCACAGTCAAGGTGTTGAGGGAGTCCAGCTTGGTGACCTTAGGATCTCGTCTCTGCTATTTGCAGACGATGTGGTCCTTATGGCCTCATCACGCTGTGACCTTCAACGTTTACTGGAGCGGTTTGCAGCTGAGTGTGAAGCTTCTGGGATGAGACTCAGCACCTCCAAATCCGAGGCCATGGTTCTCAGTCAGAACCCGGTGGACTGTACCCTCCGGATTGGCAGTGAGGTCTTGCCTCAGGTGGAGGAGTTAAAATATCTCGGGGTGTTGTTCACGAGTGAGGGACGGTTGGAGCGTGAGGTCGACAGACGGATCGGTGCAGCGTCCCCAGTAATGCGGTCGCTGTACCGGACCGTCGTGGTGAAGAGAGAGCTGAGCCGGAAGGCAAAGCTCTCTGTTTACCGATCGATCCACGTTCCCACCCTCACCTATGGTCATGAGTTATGGGTCATGACCGAAAGAATGAGATCGCGGATACAAGCGGCGGAAATGAGTTTCCTTCGTAGGGTGGCTGGACTCACCCTAAGAGATAGGGTGAGGAGCTCGGCCATCCGGGAGGAGCTCAGAGTAGAGCCGCTGCTCCTTCACATCGAGAGGAGCCAGTTGAGGTGGCTCGGGCATCTCGTCCGAATGCCTCCCGGGCGCCTCCCTGGTGAGGTGTTTCGGGCATGCCCAGCCGGGAGAAGAGCCCGGGGAACACCTAGGCCACACTGGAGGGACTATGTCTCACAGCTGGCCTGGGAACGCCTTGGTGTCCTCCCGGTGGAGCTGGAAGAGGTCGACGGAGAACGGGAAGTCTGGATTTACCTACTGAAACTGCTGCCCCCGTGACCCGGACCCGCATAAGTGGGTTAAGTTTTATTGCAAGTTTGATGTAGTTGAATTTGATATAGCTTTTGAATAAAGTGAGTATATTTACTTTTTGTATACAGTATAGTTATTGCAATAACAATAATTACAGTAATTGTGAGTGTAGCTTATTTATAGAGTTCTGTGCAAAATTATTGAAATTGTTTGATGTTGATTGCTGTATTTGTATATATATATTTTTTTACTACTCTGTTAATTATTGTCTTATTTACAGGATTTTGATGCCAGGATATGTTATCTCTGATGTCTTTGTATTTATTTGTGATTTCATGATGGAGGGGGCCACCAGCTAACACTGAGTGCTGTAACCGCTGCTTCTACAGCTAATGTAATTTCCACTTCAGTGGCAGTGCCCACCTTCTATATCATAAATTATACTTATGATGGGATATGCTGTGCAGTGCATGCCCTTTTCCACACAGTTTTTTATCAGTGTTTTGTGAAACCATACATCTCTCCCACAAAGTGATGAAAAATGAAATGAGAGCTGGGATTAGGGACGGCAGGGCTCAGGTGGCCGTCTCCCAGTCAAACAAATTGAAACAACCATCTCCACCTTACACTGCCTGTCTTGAAGTACACTCCAAGTTCCAACTTAAGTTTTTTTTTGGATATTATGTTTGAACTGGCCTAAATAAGGAACCAAAACTTTCATTTGCATTTTTATTTCTCTGAGCATATGCACTGGTGTCAGTGCTGGGATGAAGTTTTGTGAGTCCTCTGCAATGCAATGTGCTTGTTCACCATAACAACACCCCCCACCCCACACCCACCCCTGTGCTGCAGCAGGATCCTGATGTAATTGCCTCCAAACTGTTCCCCTCTCCTTTGCGCTTGATATCACTGCTGACACCCACTAAGTCTAACTCAGCCCTTGCTCTCTCTCCCCTTCTCTCTCTCTCTCTCTCTCTTTCTCTTCCCTCCTTTCTCTTTAGCCAAGAGCTCCTCCTCACACAGTGCTGCCTCATCTTTGATTGTGAGTGAAGGGCTGACGAACAGATGGAGAGGAACGGAGGGAGGGAGAAAGACAAAAGTGGAAAGAGCCCGGAAGACAAGTGAAGCGAGCACTTCAAGGTTCACGTCAACACAGTGGAGAATGAAACACAGCCAAGCTGAATTGTTTAATCAGAAGCAGAGCCTGCTGGGTAAGTAAGCAACTACCATACATTTAAGATTGTACTCTGTTATGGCATAGCATTAACAGACACCATTAGAGTTATGCATTTATGCATTCAAGTTGCCTGATAACAGACGACTGAGAATGATGGATTGATATGCAGGACAACTAAGATGAATTAAATGAACCATGCACTTGGGTGTTGTGCCTTTTTGGCATGTAATACAGTATATGCAGTACATTGGAATAGAATGCACACAATGCTATAAACAAATTATGTTTCATTATGCAGTATACACTAATTAAACAAGCCCATACCTGAGGCAGGTGTACTGCACTTCATGTGACGAAGTTTCCTCTTAACTTCTGATGATGCAATTATGTTAATTAGGTATTCATTCATGTTTCTTAATTGTTATTTAGCAGTGACGTGTGCTGAGATTCATGGCTGCTGAGCCACTGACTGTTTGGAAGGCTTATTAATGTTAATACAGGTTTCTCATTAAAATAATAACAAGAAAAATAATAGGATAATTCATTTTTGATAAAAAAAAAAAAGCTTGCTCAGATTGTTCTCAATTACTTCAGTATTGTGTTCTACCTTATATCTGTAAATGAAGTACATACAGTCTTTCATTCTCCAGAAAAAAGTTCTGGTACTTAATTGTAAAAGTCTGATCACCTCCTGGTGAGTTTGGGTATATAACTCTTCATTTGAATGCATTTGACTTTCTGGTCGCTAGTGGTGCTATAAAAATGCTGACCTTTCATCTATGCAAAGACAGCAGTGACAAGCACGTTCCAGCTCATGAAGATCTTACCCCTTCAGGATGCAGCAGTACTGCAAGTGCCTCCCCTTTGACAATTCTATGTATTTTATTGTAAGATTAGCATGAATAATGATGTCACACTTACATTAAACATATTACACGGGCTGTAGAAAGTCATAATGTATAATAAATGTTTCTGCAGATTTATAGTATTGGCAAAAGAAACTGACAAACACAAAATGGCAAGTTCTATGACGCAACTTGTCCCCCTTGATCAGGAAATGTGCAAATTTGATGATTTTTACTTAAGAAAATGTTAAAAACTACTGGACAGAGAATACATTCAGCATACAGTTCAATGGAGTACTATTAATGTTTGTTTAATCATTAAACGTTTTTAAATGCTTATTATGACTGGTGCCTCCCCTGACTGCATGTCACTGCAACAAAGGGGCTTTTACTACAAACTGATTTAAAGAATCCATATACTGTCATAATGTCACTAAGGAAAATTAGGTATATATGTAAAAACACGACTGCAAGAAGTACACCAGACTTACATTTTGAAATTTATCAGGGCAGGGTACATAAATCTTCATAACACAATTTACAGGAGGTAGGAATTTGGTGTTGATCCAAATTAGGATTGTTCAGCCTTGGCTGAAGTTTGACATTCTATTTAGTTTTAGCCAACCACGTAAAATAAGAAGTCTAGATGCCAATCCAACTTGAAACAAGCCCAATTCAACTGCGACCTCCAAGCGGACCAAAATCATATTTATAATGAGCACAGACCTAGGCCACATATAGCACAGCTGTTGTTTCTATAATTACATATAAAATGCAACTTTACAGTGCTTGTGTCTGATCGTTGCCCAGGACAGGCTGGTGATATGAAGGATATGCGAGCAAACATATTTGGATTCTCTTGTGTTTGTTTTTCATCAGCCCGAGTACTGTTAAATGTATCTTATGGTATTTTTCAAAAATTGTATATACATCTCAGAGGCCCCATAATAGCGTATTCAAAGTGTGTTGTCCCAAACCAAGCCCGCATGCCAGAATTAGAAAGTGCTGTTAGTCAGCTGTACCGGGAACATATGCTGTTTTTGGTGCCGTGTAGCTTTAATTCTAATCAACTGTGGTTTCCCACCTCTGTGTCTGACAGAGTGTGTGGCTCCAAGAAGCGCCATTGTGCACATTATCTACTTTTTACAAGACTACTTGCAATAGATGTCATAGAGTATATCACATACAACAACATAACATGAAGGAGTGGGACAGGAAGACGCAAACATACAGTTAAATTAACAAACGTCCTCTTTTCCCAGGACATATTTTTGACTCTTTTCACATGCTGTCCTGCTACTCCTGGGTGTTTTTTCATTTTTGAAAGCAATGTTGTTTTTGTTGGGCCTTTAAATTGATTGGCATTAGGGAATTTATTTATATAGCTTATTAGATTTCATATTTTTTTGTAATTTGTTTACAGGCTGATTTCTTAATCCAGGAAAAAACATTATATTATTATTTAATTCTATAGATTTTAAAGATATTTTTGCACAACTGAAGCTTATCAAAGAGATTATTTTAGGCACAATAAAACATGTTGAGAAATCTCTGAGAAGAAAGGTAGTATTTTTTATTATAAACATTTTCTATCCATACGGAGCAGGTATACTTTAAATATAGTGAGATTGTAGGGCATTTTGAGTAAACATCAAATTCCATTGAATATCTCATCGGCGGGTCGAGAGTGCCCGCACCGGGACTCGAACACCAGAGCTTCGTTATGGGAGGCGAAGCCCTGACCACTTAGCCAAAAGCAGGCGGTCAGCCGGCCGTTGCGCGCATCTCTCCTGGTGATGTTCACCAACGCACACTTGCGCAGCCGTACTGGCTGGCATCCTTTACACATGCACAGGAGCTAAAAAATAATCAGTTTTCCTCAATTACTGCTCACTTGTCTTGTAACATACTGTATATCTCGATTTCAATCACAGCCAGTAAAACAACAGTCTGAAGTATGAGGGGCTTGCAAGGCTGGCTGGACTGCGCTTTACCTGACGTCACAGCCAAATCCAAATTGTTTCAAAATAACCACTTCGTTTCACTCCTATTTCATTGTTGTTAGTTTATCCATGGCTGCAGTATGACGAAAATGTTTCATCAAGTGAGTACTTTCATTTTGGTTTTTTTTCAAACTTTTTTTGGTGTCATGAGCAATGCACCTATTTAGGAATGACCCATTTCCTATTAAACCACGCCCACTTCCGGTGTATGCCAGTGTACTTGTTCATTGCTAGCGGCCACTGTCACTATCCGTATCTGTTCACCCATCTAAATGATCTGTATCCGTATCAGTACTTAGAGTGGGCGTGGCATACATTGGAAATGGGTGTGGTTTAACAGGTAACGGCTGGGGCTTAAATCGGTGCATTATTTTAAATATAAAATTGTCATAGATTGATCGGAAGTTGCTCTATTTGTTGTTTTTTGAAAGCTATTTACAGAACAGCCTCAAAACAGAGATTAAAACTGTGTGTGTAGGTGATCTGTAAGAGTTTATTATTTATTTATTTCATAATGATCTGCATGAAGTTGGTGTTTCATGCAAACATCCAGTGATGGCAAACAGGGAAATAATCAGTCACCTTTGTTCACTGTATTTTTCTCAGTTCAGTACTACGAGCAGAGTTTTCCAACTGACTTTATATCACCAGCCAAATTAAAAGCACGCAGACGGAAAAATCCCCCGTAGTGACCGACGCAAAACGAGTCGTTAACAGATCAAAAGCACTGCGTACGCTACGAAACACGTTTACCAAGTAACTTTAGATACAAACCAGAATAGAGGCAAGCTGAGGAAAACCTAAAAAAACTTCGCCCGGAGTGCAGGCTGTGACCAATGCGCGAGGCCTATTCAACTATGTCTTGCCAATTTCACTGTTACAAAACAAGTTTGCCAACTAACTTTAAATATCATAAAAACCAAAATAGAGGCAAGCTGATGAAAACTGAGTACTGATTGGAGCGAGCCAAGCAAGCAGAGACATAATCAATCACTGTCTGTGTGTGCAAGAGCAGCAGCAAGTCTGTTTATGGAGGGGCGGTAGCTGTGTGTGACTGGCCAATCACAGAGCGTGAAGAGTGAATACGTATGTAATTGCCCAATGAGGATTTACCTTCAGCAAGCACACGAATAATAAAGAGCTGTACTCCTTTGATGCTCGTACTCAGCAAAAATGCATTAAGAATGCATAATTCCGGGTCAGCCTATTGACAAAAAGCAAAATGATCACACTTAACAGCAGACTGATAGACACTTTACAGAAACCCAGATTTTATGTTAAGGTGTGTAGCTAAGCCTGCCATTTTTCCGTGAAGTGGTAGCCGTATCAAAACTTCAAAGCCCCTTGTTTTTCGTAGTCATAAAAAGGCTGTATAGATAAACATTACTGTTATAAATAATGTATAGTAAGGGACCTTTACTGAAGCTAGGTGCATTCACTCAGATAAATAAGAAGTGGGAAATGCTGTCTGTGGAGGGCATAAAAGCTGCATTTTTCTGTTAGGATGTGGTGCAATATTAATATATGAATTTATATTAATACTACAATAATATATTGTTACAAGAAAACTGAACATCCACAATCCCTAAGTGAAACATAAACCCACATCTTTCTCTTTTCTGTGCATTCTAAACTAAGAAAAACTGCATTTATTGCAGTTAACAATGGAGGTCAGCCATCCCACCTGTTAAGCCCTACATTAAAACACCGCCAAAAAACTCTAACAACATTCTTTCATGCTGTGACCACGTAGCAACAGGCACAGTCATGATATCATGGAATACTTAGAGTATTTTGCTGGATTTTGGTCTTTTTAAGCATAACCAGAGTGTCTTTCCTGGACACATTGCTCTCAGAGTCCACTGCAAAGAACACCACTTACGGATTGGTCAGAAGTTGCTATATTTATTCATGTTTTTGAAAACTATTTACAGAACAGCCTCAAATTTGAGATTCAAATTGTATGTGTGTGTGTAAGTGATCTGTAAGACTTTATTATTTAACTATATTTTAATGATCTGTGCAAAGTTGGTAGTTCATACAAACATCCAGTGATTTGTGACTTTTCTCAAAAGCGCTGTGTCCAGTACTGCGAGCAAAGTTTTGCCAACTTACTTTATATCATCAGCTAAATTAGAAGCAAGCAGACGCAAAAAAAAATGAAAAAAAAACACTAGACTGTTTACAGCTCTGTCTTGTCAACTGCACCGCGTACATTAAAAAACACGTTTCAAGTATCTTTAGGCGGTTCTCATCTCTGTGAAATTGCGGTGGCTGCTCACATAGTGTGTCCAATATTAATGCCCCCTTCTTCCTGCTGTACACTATGGTTCTCCCGACCTCCGTGGACGTACGGCGGCTGCTCACACAGCCGTATGTGCAGTAGGAAGACAGTAGGCCCATTCTTGGAATCGAACAAGCCTCGTATGATGCCCACACACGTACGTCCCCCGTGAGTAAAACTTACGGCAGCCTTAAATAAAACACACATAGCACACACGAGTTGCACACCGCACTCACAAACTAAAAGCAACCAATGGGCGGCATGCATTCGGTTGTCACCAATTGGTCGGTGGCCAATCACAGAGTGTGAAGTGTGAATACATAAGTAGTAGTAGGATAATGACGATCTGTACTTGTTTTATGCTCGTAAAAATGCAAAAATGCATTATCTGTAACTAGGCTCATCCCCAGTTCATATGCAGGCCACGTTATATAAATGGAACATTGTCGTGTTTTTTTTATTTTTTTTAGAGGGCTTTATAGTCGAAAATAGGTGAGTCCCATTGTTAGCAGGCCTTGTACTAGCTCTTTTTCTCTTTAGAACGCACAGAAAAATGAAAGACTTATTTTCAAGTCCCACATAAGGAACACGGATGATAGGTAAAATAGAAAAAAAAGCAGTGTGAAGCAAAAAACACGAACATGGTGTCAATGGTGCCCTACAAAGACATCACATCTCCAGGTGTTTTAAAAGCTAATTAAACACATCTTCAACGACATTTGCAATGTTCACCCTGCGGCTGCCAGGTGAGGAGCTTGTTCTGTTTTTATTGCCTCTGACTTCTTGCTTCATTCGCTGCGTCTGCTGTTTGATCTAAATGTCCTGAAGTAGCTGCAAACACACCATGCATGCTTTTTCCAGCCTACAGAATATTCAGTCAATTTGTTGCTTTCTTTCAGGTAATGGCAATCATCTCCTGCTGGTTTGATTGAGCCTCCATGGTGTCAATCATGCCAGGAAGTGTTTAACACTCTGATGAGAGGTGGTTGACCCCAACAAAGGCATACGTTCCTGCTGTTATCTAACCTGATTAATCAAATTGCACTCAGCTGAAGAACCATATCTTTTTTTTAACTGCTTAGATTAAATTTTGTTTTTTAGCTGAGAAAATGTGCACATCTACTTACACAGTGGACATATAATGGACGCTGCAAACGCGGACGCCACATGAAGACACTCATAAAGTTTGAGTAGACAGTGGACTGTGAAGTGCTATCATGGAATCTGAAAAAAGTTTGTCAGCACTTTCCACTGCAGCATTGGTGGCCATTGTGTGTAACACATTTGCTGCTGTCCTCATCCTCCTCCTGTGTCTTGTCATTTACCGAGCCTGCAAAGTCCCTTCTTCCAGCCCGGACCGACTGATGGTGCTGGCTCCCAGTGAGGAAGAGAACAAGCCTCTGAATGAGCAGAAGTACTTGCTGACATCTTGACTGCAGAAGCAGGAGCTAAGTGAAGCAATGGGAAAGCAATAATAGGACTGGATTTTTTATTTTATTTTTTTAAAGTTGACCTGTCTAGGTGCTTTATCATAAAAGTATGTGCATCTCAAAGATGGCTGTAATGAACAGAGGTGGTGTTGTCGGTGGCTTCTAAATATATCCAGTCATTTCATGTCAGTATTTTGCTGTAAACTGGGGACTTGAGCCCCAGTGTGTCTGTGTGTGTGCCATTGTCACCATACCAGCGACTTGTGTGGCAGAAGTCACATCTCCTTCCTGATGGTGTCACATAAACCCCGAAGAGACCTAACAGAGATTAGTGTCATCTTCTGTACATGCCTCACACTGACATCAGCTTCCGGCTCCGATGACGACCCATGTGACACGATGAGACAAGTGACATTCTACAAATGGTTCAAGCGTTGGAACACATCTTAGTTTAATTATGGATCAATCAGGTTGGATTTGACTCCTAAGTTCCCCTGGAGTTGTAATTCCTCATCGTTTTTTAAGGGAAGGCAGTTTTATGTCCCAGCAGTGCACTACCTTGGGAACGGGAAGTGGATGCACAGACCAAAAATCACGTGGACACGCAGGCAAGTCAACATGTGACATACATGTTGACTTGTACAGCAAACAGAACTGTACAGGACACACATTGTTAAAAGCAAAAAAACTTGAGGAGCTGACATAATGAATCACAATGAATGGACAGAGTGCTCGCATGTGTCCTGCAGCAAGATGTGAGCGCAGCATTGAGTGGTACTTAATGAACAACAAGAGCATCACACCGGCCGTAACATCATGACTCAAAGCTCTCACTGTAGATGGAAGTCAAAAGGCTCCTAGTTTCATCCCTCAAATGCTGCCCAGGACTGCACGTGCAAGTCAATAAAAATAATTTGTCTGATTATGGTGTGTAGATGCTTAATCCATCAGGATAATTTGTTTTAAAGGGATGCACTCCCACACTGAACATCTTAATCAACCTGTACAACACATGGAATTTGTTTAATGAGTTGTAATGCTGCCTGTTTAGTGTATTCGGCAGCGCAGTATATAAATAAATGCATTTCTAAACTGAATGGGAATGATTTATTAAAAATAAAGACAATTTGTTAGCAGGCTACTAACTGATTTACAAAAGCGGTGCATTATTTGGGGGATTTTGGTGTGGGCTCACATAAAAAGAAGAGAAAAAAAGTGTGCTTGTACAGTCATGACTGCATTTGTTTGTATAAGCCAAGTCTTCGTATCTTGAACCATTGCACACTAAAAGGTGCCACATTGTCAAAACATGCTCCTCTGCTGTCTACGCTATTACAATATTATTACAAATGGCGCCATTTTTAAATCCCTATGTTTTACCCTGAAAGTCTGATTGACTTACACATTTTTCATACAACTCAATTTGCTTAGCAAAGCACCGACTGACCTTTAAGGTGTTTATCGTAATCACCGTAAAAGTTGGTACACACTTTTAGTGGACTGACAAGCACATGTGTACAAAGGTGTCAAGTATTTGAACTTAAATGTTTCAGATAATCAAACAAATGTAAATATTAGACAATGACAACAAACTGAACTGAAGACAAAACGCAACTTTTAATTGTTAGGGGAGAAAAAAAATCCAAACCTACATGGCCCAGTGTGAAAAAGTGATTGCCCCATAAGTGGTTGGGCCACCCTTAGCAGCAACAACTGGAATCAAGCGTTTGCAATAACTTGCAATGAGTCTCTTACAGAGCTGTGGAGGAATTTTGGCCCACTCATCTTTGCAGAATTGTTGTGATACAGCCACATTGGAGGCTTTTCCAGCATGAAACATTTTTTAAGGTCATGCCACAGCATCTTAATAGGATTCAAGTCCGTTTTTTTTTAACAAATCAGAGGTGAACTTCCTGGTGTGTTTGGGATCATTGGTTTTAACTTGAGGTCTTCAAACATTGTCTTTCATGATGCGTTTGTAGGCAACAAAAAAGGTCCTGAAGCAGCAAAACACTCCCAGACCATCACACTACCACCACCATATTTCACTGTTGGTATGATGTTCTTTTTCAGAAATGCTGTGTACTTTTACACAAGGTATAATGGGACACACACCTTCCAAAAAATGTCAGGCAAGTGAGGCCTGCAGTTCTTTCAATGTTTTTGTGGGTGTTTTGTGACGTCTTCGATGAGACCACGCTGTGCTCTTGAGATAATTTGGGTTGGCTCACGGGGGAAGCAGTCTCTGAGGAGATGTCCAGACTTCCCAATTTCTAGCCACCGCAGGACACCAAGACATTCCCAAGCCAGCTGTGAGACATGATCTCTCCAGCGTCTGCCCTTGGGCCTTCTCCCGGCTGGGCTTGCCCAGAACACCTCACCAGGGAGGCATCTATGAGGCATCCTAACTAGATGCTTGAGGCATCTCAACTGGCTCCTCCTGATATGAAGGAGCAGCAGGTCTACTCTGAGCTCCTCCCAGATGGCCAAGCTCCTCACCCCATCTCTTAGGGTGAGTCCAGCCACCCTACGGAGGAAACTCATTTCCGCCGCTTATATTCGCGATCTTGTTCTTTCGGTCATGATCCATGACTCATGACCATAGGTGAGGGTGGGAACGTAGATCGATCGCTTTGCCTACCGGCTCAGCTCTCTCTTCACCACGACGGTCCGGTACAGCACCCGCATTACTGCGGACGCTGCACCGATCCGTCTGTCAACCTCACGCTCCAACCTTCCCTCACTCGTGAACAACACCCCGAGATACTTGAACTCCTCCACCTGAAGCAAGACCTCACTCCCAACCCGGAGGGTACAGTCCACCCGTTTCCGACTAAAAACCATGGCCTCTGATTGGGAGGTGCTGAGTCTCATCCCAGAAGCTTCACACTCAGCTGCAAACCGCTCCAGTAAACACTGAAGGTCACAGCCTGATGAGGCCATAAGGACCACATCGTCTGCAAATAGCAGAGACGAGATCCTAAGGTCGCCAAGCTGGACTCCTTCAACGCCTTGACTGCGCCTAGAAATTCAGTCCAATAAAATTATGAACAGACTCGGTGACAAAGGGCAGTCTTGGCGGAGGCCAACAGTCACCGGAAACAAGCTCGACTTACTGCTAGCAATGCGAACCAGGCTACTGCTTCGATTGTACAAGGACCGAATGGCACGTAGTAGCGGGCCATCAATCCCGTACTCGCGGAGCACCCCCCACAGGACACCACAAGGGACACGGTCGAATGCCTTTTCCAAGTCTACAAAGCCCAAGTAGACCGGTTGGGCAAACTCCCACATACCCTCCAGTACCCTTGCAAGGGTGTAGAGCTGGTCCAGTGTATCAAGCTCCTCACCCTTAGGATGAGTCCAACCGCACTACAGAGAAACTTAAATTAAAAACCGCATTACTGCAGACACAGTGCCGATCCGCCAGTCGACCTCACTCTCCAACACTCCCTCACTCGTAAGCAAGACCCCAAAATAATTGAACTCCACCTGGGGCAGGACCTCACTCTCAACCCCGAGGGTGCAATCCACCCTTTTCCGACTGAGAATCATGGCCTCAGATTTGGAGGTGCTGACTCTCATCCCAGAAGCTTCATACTCTGCTGCAAACCGCCTCAGTAGACACTAAAGGTCACAGCCCGAAGAGGCCATCAGGACCGCATCGTCTGCAAATACCAGATATCGTACGGCCCCCGTCAACACCTTGGCTGCACCTAGAAATTCTGTCCATGAAAATTATGAACAGAACCTGTAAGAAATGGCAGCTTGGCCGAGGCCAACGTTCTCCAGAAGCAGGCCTAACTTACTGCTGGTAATGCAAAACCAGGCTCCTAACTCCTATCGTACAGGGACCTGGTAGGATTGTTTTATTGAATATAATTGAAAAAACAGTGACAAAGGTAAGATGAAAAAGTAGAAGCGCAAAATGGCAAAGAACGACTGTATGGTTATGTGAAAATTAGGAGATTTTAAGGAGGCTACCAGCAACTTCTTGGATTAACAAGAATGACACGTGATGTAAGGAACAGACAAACAAGGCTTCTGTATGTGTAGATACCCATGAGGAATGGTTCCCTTGTGAGTTAATAGCAAAAGTAAATTCTTTACCATTTTATCTGCACCAAAGTTGAATACTGTAAGTTTAGATTACATGTGCTACTTCTCAAAACAGTAATCAAAATAATATGCCTCATCGGGATGCTTGGCTGTGATAAAAAAAGAAAAATATTCCCTCAAAACTGTGCACTACTACAGTAATATAAATATGATATATGAATAACTACAATGGTACACAAAAATTGCAAGTGCTATACTTTTTAGTTTTAAAATTTATTTTTGTTACAGGTTAAACAAATGCAGGCAGAAAAACCCTTCCTTGGCAAAAAGTGTTTTTATTTTGTTGCACTCACTGAATGAACAGAAAGGATGCCATGGGGACTTGTTTAAACTGTACTCTGCTCACGGTCCTGCAATAGGCTAAGAAGCTTCTCCATCTTGGCGAATTCCACTTCAGGACCTTCAGGCAACTCTTGACCCTTTTTGCACTGTGAATAACACACACAGTATTTACTGTACTTGACTTTTTAAACACACAATATGGCATACCGAGCAGGTAGCTAGTTGCCATGAGACCACAAAAGGACAACAGAAGATGTTACTCGTTGGATTGCTGCAAAACTTAATGCACTGCTAAAAAAAATGAGGAACCGATCAGATCTAAACGGGGGGAAATTATCTTTAATATCTTTCCTGATAATAAGAAGGTGATGCATTAGTAACAAAATGATGCCACATAAATTCATAGAAATCAAAATACCACAAAATGATGCAGCAGACTGGTCCATTTTGCCAAAATGTCATTGTAGCAACTCAAAATGATTCTCGGTAGTTTGTGTGGCCCCCACGTGCTTGTACGCATGCCTGACAACGTCAGGGCATGCTCCTAATGAGACGCCGGATGGTGTCCTAGGGGATCTCCTCCAGATCTGGACCAGGGCATCACTGAGCTCCTGGACAGTCTGATGAGCAACTTGGCAGCGCCGGATGGACCTAAACATAATGTCCCAGAGGTATTCTATTGGGTTTAGGTTAGGTGAACATGGGGGCCAGTCAATGGTATCAATTCCTTCATCCTCCAGGACCTGCCTGCATACTCTAGCCACATCGCCAGGTCAGGCATTGTCATGGACCAGGAGGAACCCAGGTCCCACAGCACCTGCGTAGGTTCTGACAATGGGTCTAAGGATTTCATCCCAATACCTAATAATCAGGGTGCCATTATCTAACCTGTAGAGGTCTGTCCATCCTTCCAGGGATATGCCTCCCCAGACCATCACTGACCCACCACTGAACCCGTCATGCTGGATGATGCTGCAGGCAGCATAACATTCTCCACAGCATCTCCAGACCCTTTCACGTCTGTCACATGTGTTCAGGTTGAACCTGCTCTCATTGGTGAAGAGCACAGGGTGCCTGTGGCAAAGTTGCCAATTCTGGTTGTCTATGGCAGATGCCAATCGAGCACTACGTTGCTGGGCAGTAAGCACAGGACGTCGAGCCCTCAGGCCACCCTCATGGAGCATGTTTGATTGTGTGGTCAGAAACATTTACAGCAGTGGCCTGCTGGAGGTCATTTTGTAGGGCTCTGGCAGTACTCAGCCTGTTCCTCCTTGCACAAAAGAGCAGATACCGATCCTGATGAGGGTTTAAGGACCTTCTACAGCCCTGTATTGGTGCCCCTCTGATGCACCTGTTGATTTTATGAACAACAAAGCAGCTGAAACTGATTAACAACCCCTCTCTGCTACTTAACTGACCTGATCAATAACCCACAAGTTTGACTGGTTACTATACTCTGATTAAAAAGTGTTCCTCTAATTTTTTTGAGCAGTGTATTAATGTTACATTAACTTCCTATTGAAAATGAAAAAAAGTTTTGCACATATGTAGCTTTATCAGGGTAAACTGAAGGTAAATACAGAGGCCTGTATATGTTTATTTGTATTTGCCGTTTAATTTGCTTGGGTATTCAAATATTCTCCACAAAAACGTAAGCATTACATATAAATTTAAAAAAGGGACCATGAAGGGCCTTAGGCAATATGACAACAGCCTGCATTTTACAATCTAAACAGCGCAGCATTGTGTTCATCATTTTGTCATTAGTGCCTGCAGCCCTCCAGCTCAGCTCAGTGTAACAGACAGCGCTCAGGGTATTATAAAACACACTCTGCAAACTTCATTAAAATCCCATTCTCCTGATGACATACAACTCCTAACTTCTTTGTCAAATTAAAATAATGAAGCGTATAAATCATTTAAGATATGTCCAGTATCACCCAATGGCATTGCTGACAATTTAGATGTGCAATGTTTTACTGTCAGTAGATCAAAACAGTGGTAGTTTAAGTGTACCTCTGAGTCCATACTGTTGATAATATTTGCTATGGGTGTTTGCGTCTGATGGCTACTTACCACTGTGTGGCCCAAGAGCACTGTCAGTGGTGCTGAACTGTGCAATTATCTCCCAAATGTACTCTAAAGAACTAACTGAGGTTGCTAATGATGTACTACAAGGCCTTTGTGTGTGCTGCTACACTGCATATTCAAAGCTCATGTCAAACAGTTTGTGTGCTATGGCCCATAATCTGCTAAAAAACGTTACTATTAGTATCCCCATTTATTGTAGATGTCACAAAGCATTTGGAAAGATGGGCCCTATATGGTGACTCTAGTGTGACACTTGGGTTCCTCCAGTATTAGCCTTCAATGGCAAATATGAAATTGTTTAAAATATGAATACCAACCAAACCTTTCAACTGAAACATCTATAAATCTTGCTTCTTGGTACTTTAAAGTCTCATTGGGCAGCCTCCAGACACATTACAATCTATGAGTCGCCCGCGGAAAAGACTTCCTTTCTTTCTTAAAATAAGACATCTAGTGATAATCTTTTGCCTCTGGCTCTGGTGATGTTTACTGACAACCTAATCTAATCAGAGCACTCAAGGCTCCATGTTGCTAATTGTTAACTGGCCTGAATGAGAAAAAAGGAAGGAGCAACAGCATTGATTAGTTATGCTCATAATGAGAAGATGGGCAAAGAGGGAAGGTAGCGTGTTTTAATACATTTTTAATGATGTATTCTGTGTTCAATGATGTGGGATATTAAGAAATCAGGAAATAAAAGAATACAAACGACACACACACACCTGAAAATGGAAAAAGTGAAGGAAAATACAGTTACTGACTTGAGAGTATTTACCTTTGGTTTCTTGCGGAGGTTAGGGGAGAGTTTGAGGCTGATAACTGTGCCTCGGTCATCGCCGACTATGATGATGGGATGGATGGGATTAAACTCAATGTGAGTCAGCTTGGCCTTGTTTTTAGCCACCACTGACTGCTGGCAGGTAGCCTGATACTTGTTGATGCTCAGGTCAAAAACATGAACCTAAAAAACATAAGCCAACCACTAAACAGGCAATGCTACGTTGCATATACATACACTCAGTGTTCATAATAGAGTATGTACCGTTGCACAATTGAATTAACAAGATGTATCAATACTAATACTGATACTAATTTAAGAATGTGTTCAATAATGTTTGATGTATTTATTTGTAAGTGCAAATAAAGCTAAAGTGCATTTGCACCACTATGTAAATGTAAAGTGACATCCTTTTGGTTCAGTTTACTACAATATGGATTTTTTACGTTTTCATTGACAGTAATTTAGGTCAAGTACCAAAACGACTTTTTAATCACACTAGTCAGTATTCATTCATTCATTTTCTAACGTTTATCCCGTTCAGTGCCTGAGAAATGGGGATAAACCCTGGACTGGTCGCCAGTTCATCACATAGAATATACACAACCATTCACACTCACATTCACACCTACTGGCTATTTAGAGACTGCAGTTACTGAAACATGCATGTGTTTGGACTGAGGGAGGAAACCAGGGAATCCGGAACAAACCCATGCAAGATGTCCCACATGTGATTCTTAATCAGAATCTGAGACAGATGCGCTCACCACAGGCGCCATCGTGCTGCCCATCATCTCCATGTAACACCAAGGGAATACGAGGAACACAACAGGCCTTTTCTCAAACAAAGCTTGTCCTTCTCTTATAATAGAAAGCCATATTCCGAAAAGAAAGAACACAAACCGCTTTGTTTACTGTGTTCTGTTCCGCTAGTTTGTTGTTGCTGCTGTCAAATTATTGACCTATCATATTTGACACAGCTATCAATCACCACGGCGACTAGACACCCGTCAGTCGGAGTTTACCATTCTAAACTGGAATAGTAATTAATAGGTACTGCTTGTTAGAAACATGTCTATAGTGAATGGCACTACATAACAAAAATGAACTTTGGCAGCCCACTCTTTTTAGCCAACAGATGACTGCATGGGTCACCAGAGTTCACACTAACCACGAGTACTGGCTGCACACAAAGCATCACAAAAGAACAAAAAGCAGCCCAGAGACATTTGGAGCCTGCAGCTTTTTCTTTGTTTTTTTTTTTTTGTTTTTTTTACTTGGCCCATTCTAAAAAAAAAAAACAATTTAACAAGAAAACAGCAACAAAAAAAAGGGAAAAGCAGAAGAAATTTACAAAACTAAAATCAAAATATTAAGAGAAAAAAGTTATACTCCAACGGAAAAAAAAGTCACCATTTTAAAACCATAACATTGTAATATGAGGAATTGTAAGGTCATTTAATCCAGATTTAAGTAATACGAGAGACAACTAATAAAGTTGATTTTTTTTGTATATTAGTTTGCAGAAAAAGTTGAAATGTTATGAGAATAAAGTCAAAGTACTATGAGAATAATGTCAATTACAAAAAGAAAAATTTAAAGAATTAAGTTGAAAAAAAAAAAAGTGGAAATGGGAAAAACAGCTGTCGATTTACAAGAATAAAGCCTAAACATTAAGTGAAAAAAAGTATACTGTTGAGAACAATCGCAATTTTAAATTTACAAGGAAACTCGTAATATGAGGAAAAAAGTCAGTTTACTAGCATAGAGTTGAAATATTACAGAAAAAAAAAAATTCTAGTCGTAATACTGTAGTATGTGAAACACCAAACAAACTTGTTGTAAATTTTTGGAAAAATCATAGTCCTAAAAATTCCAAAGATTATTTAAAGAGACTTGAAATCTTTGAAAAATTACGAAATAAAACAGCAAAACGGGGAGAAAAAAAAGCAAAGACCAAAGTGCATATTAATACTTTGACACGTTTTCACCTACTGTATATCAAAAAACTCAGATGCAGTTTTTTTCCTGAAATACATACTATTGCATTTTTTTTTCCAGTATGCAACCCTTGGTGGAAAAAGTTTGGACACACCTGAACTACATGATGTGCCCCTCTCATGCTGTAAAAAATAACCAAAACAATAAGTACATTAACAATAAAGAGACAAAAATCTGAGACAGCTCTTGTATTGGTTCTTTGCGGAATAATTGAGGGGATATGGCTCGGCTCATTACCATTTCATCTTGACATGACAGTCCGTCAACTTTCAGCTCTGATGTAAAAAGTCCCACACAAAAAAGGAACTGAGTTATTTGTCAGCACAGTACATTCATTTTCACATCTCAGACAGCCAAGCATGTTGTTATCCACAAACACGTCAACACAGACTGCATCAGTCCCAATGAGTCAAAAACACTGACGTCACATGAAATGACAAATGTCAAGGAAAAAAATTCATTATGTGCTGAGAGAGGAACCAAGAATGCCAATCTTTTGTGAAAAAGACTAACAGCTCAAGAGTACTGTGGATTCTATGTCGAGTTAATTCCACAAAGCGTTTATTTACAGGGGACATTTATATCAAAATGTGTCATTTATAGACCATAGAGTCCACAGTTGAAAAAAGTTCAAGAATAAACTGGACTAGCCTCAGTGACACTGATCCTCGACAGTGTAATATTGTCCTTGTTCCTGCTTTTTTTATTTTTATTTTTTTAAATAGATTGGAGTATTGACTTTGTGAAACATGTCACCTAATGGGCTTAAAATGACTTAAGAGCCGTTGAGCTCCATTTTAGCAGTAAATGTGATACCTGTGCTTAGAAACAGGGGATTTCATTATTCTTACCGTCTGCTTTCTTACTGTATATGGCGGAGAGTATTTTTGTAGCAAAATGATGCAGCATGACCAGCGTGTGTGCTGATGGTAATTGAGGTGTGGAGACTATTAACCATTGTGGGTGAGGAAGATGGGGATGGACATCCAAAATATAATCTGTATGTAGGATAATTAATTTTTTTGTTAATAAAAGTGTTGAAAAAAAAATATGTATTAATCTTTGTTATAATTTTGACACTTTTCTTATTATGTAAATGGTTTAATTTTATTTGAACATGCATATAAACTACAATAGAATACGTTACTTAATACAGCTCACTTATGACAGTTCCACATGTCCAAAAGGAGTAGGAAGAAGCAAAGCTTATTTATGCCTACCCCTGTAGAATGTCCATCATATTTCAATACATTTATACTAAAATGCAGGTAAGTAAGGTAAAGTGACCGTGTGGTAAAATAATAGACAATGTTCTTGTCATGGTAAATAAATTATGGCAATCATAATTAATAATAATAGAATATATAGAGAACAGAACATAGTTGGATTGTAAATTAATCCATATTTTTAGGGCATTTATACTTCCCAATGCCTCGGTGGACAATGCATGAATCATATACAAATGTTTAGCATCTAAGAAGGAGTATACTTTGGTGCTGATTCTAATTAGGCTTGCCAGGCCATGGCAGAGATGTGGCATTGCAAAAATGTATTCCATCAGTCCTCTGTCACCACACCTCATACTTTCAGAAGTTTATTTTAAAATGCATACATTCTAATCCAACTGTGACATGGATTGAAAGGACAAAAAATGTCTACATCGTTTGGGCAATTTCAACCACTTCTTGAAGGATTTCTGGTAATTAAAAATGCTTATTTTTTGGTCTACCGACTTACTCACAATGATGCTTGTAGTCTACAAAATGTGATGGAATCAACAGAGTACAGGGGCCAGTATATAGTGTTGTTGTAAAAGAGAAATGCATTAAAAGTATAAAACAAAGTATGAAAAGAATGTCAATGACTTAAGTTTGTCGCATCAGGCCTAGAGCCATGCAATAATTGGAAGGAAAACAGTAGAAGGTAATGAGCAAACAGCAAATATCACACACTGTTGGTTTAAACGACATACCAATCCTTCTGTGGTGACAGCAGCAAAGACAGTGGAGGAGTACGGTGCCCAGGCCACATCACTAACTGATGCATTGAGCTCAAAACTGAACATGGGAGTGCTGGAAGAAAAGCATTAAGACAGTCAAGGTGAACCCAATCTTTGTTATCAAGTTGAAAAATATTACATGTCAAAAATTGAGGAGTAAACTATTTGATGGAAATTTGACAGTATTTATACTAGGCAGGTGGGGGAACAGGTGGTGATAGTTGAGCAAATTAAAGTGGGCGTGGCAGGCAGGTACATGTAAAGGTACTGGCTGAATATACAAAAGAGTAAGAGGAATCAATTCTAGCACTAAGCATTGCAGTTCAAAGACTGGACAAGGGTGTTTAATCAAGCCCTTTGCATCTACATGTCACGGATCATTGTTGAATACAATGTTTCTATAATGAGAGAAGATTACCATCATTATTCAATCAAACTGCCACTGCTGACAAGGCGTGGGAAGCAACATATGTCACTAAATTGGTGATAGAGACACTAAATTGTTACCCAAGGATCAGTTTGGTACACATTATGGTATTACTTTTAAAATCAATTGTAATTAGTTTGAAAGTGTGAAAGCCATTCAGAAAGAATCAGCAATGTATTTGTGAATTTCTCTTGGAGATGAATAAAGTATCTATAGATCTTTGCATGGATGGACACTTTGGTTACTAAAACATTATGTATCGTTGCCCTCTCCTGATGCAGCAGTGAATCAGTTACTGAGAAATCCTACCAAGTTAATCTTTTACAAGGAGCTAGATGTTTTGTCCCTTAAAAGATCACTGTACTTCCTGGTTGGACTACAAACAGGGGAGTTCAGCGACTAACAGGATATACAGTGGTAATGGTTTTATTTTATTTGACCATGGATGTAAATCACATTGGAATACATCACTTAATACAATCGACAGGTCCACATGTCCTATAGGAGTAGAAGAAGCAAAGCTTATTAAAACCTACCTCTGTAGGCTCTCCCCTATTTCAATACATTTGTGAACTTCCTGCAGTTACTAAGTTTGTATGCATAAGTGAGGTAAAGTGACAGTGTGTTACATAGTAGTCCTTGTCATGGTAAGTCAATTATACAAATGTATTGTTTGTATGCTGATAATTTTCAAGATTATCCTTTATAAATCATTAGTTGTTTGGATCAGCAATTTCGGCTCTCTTAATTATTGTGTACCAAATCAAACTGTTACAAGCCTAACGTCTTTATCGTTAAAATTGCTAAAAAACACAGATCCATATACAGTAAAGCCTGTTGTGCTGAAGTCCAATGTTTTATTTCCTAGTATCAATTCAATCGATTGATTACATTTTAAACGATGTTGGATCGACATGTCGTCTGGAATGGCAATTTGGTGAACACAGATCGATGTCACTCAGTCATAGGAATAAAAATCGATAAGTCGATGTAGTGGAAGAATCATTATACCCTTAATATTTATTATTATTGTTGGTGTTTAATTATTATTATTATTTTTTTAAAATACTGGCTATTACAATGTCTGGCGAAAAAAAAATTCTAGCCGGCCCACTGAAGGCCCAGGTGCCAAATGCACTCCTTGCCAGTGGTTTATAGAACAAAGGTGCTTTGTCTGGTTCAACAATAATACTTACAGTAATACATACTAAAACACCCATATTTATACAACATTTTTAAACATTGCTGAAAATCTAGTAATATAAAATATTCATCTAAAAGTACCCAGCTTCCCATTCACTGCTATCATTGTGTAATCCCCACATCACTCGAGTACACAGCAGTTCTGTAAGACTCATCACGGAAGATACATTAACACTCCTTGATCTTACAATAATTTAGTTAATTTTATATGAAAAGCAATGTACCAGTAATTAGTAAAAATAAAAAAAGTATATTTGGGTTATGTGAATATATGTATTTTATGCATTTACTGTACTGTGCTTTACTTCTAAAATGTTGACACATCTAAATATTATATCTGTCATTTCTCTTACTTGACAGTATGGTCCCAGATCTTTACGGTCCAGTCCGAACTGCAGGAGATAAAAACCTTTGGGTGGTAGGGATTCCACTTTACTGCATCCACTGCCATGTTGTGAGCATCATAGGTCTCTAGATATTGGCTAGAGTAATTCTTGGAGCACTAGGGAATGGGAGCAAAGTTTCCATTCAGACCAAAGGTGAACACTCACAATTCATACTGCAAAGACACTCTTGGAAAAACAGTCTTGGACAATCAGTGTTCTCATTGGGGTTTGATTTGCACAGTATATTGTCAACATGATCGTCAAAACCTCATGGCTTACAGTAAAATAGTAAAGAGTAAAGAGTGTTGAAAAGTCCTTTACGAATTTCAGTTTGCACAGCAGGTCTGATTGTAGTGATAAATAAAAGCGCATACAGTCGGACTAAATCAGCTTTCTGGCTTATGGGCACAGCTGGTTTACAGGCCACTGACACTTCATGGACAGCCGAATCTGAGATGGCGGAATGAATCCTTCCACATACCTTGTGTATTTTACCCTCCTCAGTGCCAACAAGGAAGAGAGAGTCGGTCTGTTTGTGGAAGTCACAGGATGTGCCACCAGCTGTATAGACATCAGGTACAAGGCATTTCCATCAGCAGTACACATTTACAGAAACTGGCTTGTGAGAAATAGCAGTTAGGGATTATACGTATAACAATAATCTCACCTGTGGTGAGCTCCTGAAAACCATCTGGGCAATCAGACACTGTAGCAGTCAGCATTAACCTGATAGCATCTGAGAACACCAGCTCATTCTGTAATAATACATTACAGTATAGTATATGAATGCAACTCAGTATTAAATACATATTAATGTATTTCATAACAAAAATGTAGACAAAAGTACGTCGCCCCTATAAAATGAGGGATAGAGTGTATTCAATATTATATTGTCAGTATGTATGTATAATAGACATTTTAAAATATATAATAAATAATAGTCAAAAATAGATATAATCAAAAAAATAAAGCCTGGGAACGAGGTAGTGAAAAATGATGACAATTAGAGTTCATTAGCAACATTGTCACATTATTTGAAATGGAAATTGTTCTTAATCTGGCACACAAACACAACTTGTTTAGGTTTGAGGAAGGAATGCAGGATTTGTATGCATGTATTACTTTTTTTATGTTAATATGTAAACAGTGAAAACATTGTACAATTTTAAAAAGTGAAAATTGTAAATATTAAAACTTAAAAAACTTTCATTGTGGACAGGATTCCTGCATAGCTTGCATGCTTTACAAACACTGACCCAGAACACTGAAAAGGAACAAATACTATGTAAATTGTTGATAATGCATGACAATTAGAAATATATTTGACAACGTCAACAACTCGCTTCGACTAAAATGTCATCACAGTTCAGGCACAAAACAAACCTTTATGAGTGTCCATGACACAACACGGCCGTCAGAGGACACAGAATAGAAATTGTGGTTGTTGTCCAGGTCATCATTTTGCCAGCATACCTGATCAAAAAGCAGCAATTAAATTAATGCAACATAGATAAACAGAATAACCCTCACCTGCCACACAGGGTCAGTGTGCTTGCCAGTACTAGCAGTACTCTTATACTCAGGGTCCAGTCCCATCTTCTTCTTCTTCAAGTTGTACACACACACACAGCCATCATAGAAGCCTACAGCCACCAAGTAGGAATGTTGCTTATGGATGTCTAGGCACAGGACACCAGATTTTGTAGGGAACATGTACTCTGGGAAGGTGGAGTTCTTCAGTGTGTAGAAGAGAAGCATCCCACGGCCTTGTTTGCTGAAGTCATCTTCGGAGAAAAATCAAATAAAACGTGTTACTCTGCATAATATTAGAGTAAGAAAATGTGTAGCCTGTCTGGAAGACCGACATGATCCCAATCCCACAGCAAATAGATCTGGATATTTTTCATTCCTGTAAAACAAGGTGCAGTCATTGCTTTGGTTATCTTTTGTTTGATAAAGTACAGTATGCTATGGGTTGTCCAGACATCCAAAACCGACCAGCAGAGGGCAGTGACACACATCATTTTGGCTTTGTCATACTGGAACTTCCACAGGGGCAGAAGAGTGCCCTCTTGCTCTCTAAATTCATCTGCTGCATCCTCAAAGTATTTAAAATCTAAAATGACATTCAAGAAGAAATGCAAGGTTGATAGGAAAGTGACACATTTCAATGTTAGTTTTTTTTTATTTTAAATATGCAGTATGAATGTGATCTGATACCATGGACAAAGAATAAACTATACCTTGTGCGATTTCATTACATGTATTCTGATTGACCATTCGTTCCAACAGCTTGACTGCAGTGGTCATTTGGTGGCTGTCATCGCTCTGAAGATAAAAAAAACAAAAACAAAAAAACAATCACCAATTGGAAAACTAAATGTCCCTTAGAAAGTAAAGTGTTTCCTGGCACACAATGACAGAGCGGTCTAACATGGATAATAACAATTGAAGGTAATATAGAAAGATGCAAATAATACATACACTACCGTTCAAAAATTTGGGGTCACTTAAACATTTCTGGCAATTTCTCGCATGGAATAGCCTTCTCTTCCAAGAACAAGAATACACTGTCGACTTTCAAATGAAAGTTGTCTTTTTCTGGCCATTTTAAAAAAAAAAATTAAACCAAAAAAAAAAAAAAAAAAGAAAACAAAATAAAAGAAAGAAGAATTTTATAGCTTCTTTAACCAGCTAAACTGTTTTCAGCTGTTCTAACATGATTGCACGAGGCTTTTCTAATCATTCATTAGCCTTCTGACACACAATGAGCAAACACATTGTACCATTAGAACACTAGAGTGATAGTTGCTGGAAATGGGCCTCTATACACCTATGTAGATATTGCACCAAAAACCAAACATTTGCAGCTAGAATAGTCATTTACCACATTAACAATGTATAGAGTGTATTTTTCATTAGTTTGAAGTTATCGTCATTGAAAAATCTGCACTTTTCCATTAAAAATAAGGACAAAATACTTAGAAATAAGTGACCCCAAACTTTTGAAGAGTAGTGTAGGTATAACGCAAAAAAGGATTTACCGGTGTATCAATGAGCATCGTCTTTTTTTTGTTTCTGTCACCATCTTTCTTTGATTTCTGTTTCTCTTTTTTCATTTCTTGTTTGTGCAGCTCCTCCGTGTATGCATCATATATGTCCCACTGCAAGGATAGAACAAGCATGAGCATTTTAGAAGCATGGGAAAAGGATGTAAGATAAAGATGTTTTTACAAACCACTACCTGTCTTGCGGTGGCGGAGTAGTTGCAGCGTGGTGGAGGTAGAGTCTGGCAGCCTCGATCCTGCAGAAAGACAATAACTAACCTTTGCATCGCTGTTATGTCATCACACTGTTACATTAAAATGTCTTAAGTTAGATATTTTTGTCATAATGTAAAAAAAAGAGGGCCGTCATGAGACCTTCTTCCTACCCTCAGTGCATTATTGAGGGTTTGAGAGGCTCTTTCAATGAAGTTGAACTGGTTTGTACATTTTGGCTCTTGGTTGTTTGTTTTAAAGGCAACACTGTCCGGCCTGTCCTCTTCTCCAGCATCCTCCTCTTCACCTCCATCCTCAGATGCATCCTGCATAGAAAACCAAAAGGAGCTAAAATCACACTGTCAATGTGAAAAAATATTTTATAAAAAGAATAGGATTTCCAATATTAAAAAGTAGGTGCACATCTCTCAACATAAATTCATTAATTTACCAGTATTTCTGGTTTCTCTTCCTCTGGTCCAGTATCCACTGTGGCTGTTTCTGGACACATCAGAAGATCAGAACTATCACCCTATGACTACTGTACAGTGTGTCACTTCTACCTTCTATGTCACACGTTGATAGCGGCACCTGGTGGAACAAAGTGCACACTACACTAAAACGCTACTAAGGATCCAGGTTACAGAAACAGGGAAGAAGACTGCTCGCAATAATATTGACCCACATATTTGGGGACAGAGAAAAACAAAAGGCGACAGGGTTCCGCAGGCACCTTCAGTGAAGTCTTCACTAGCTGCCAGCCTGCGAGCCTCATCGGAGTCCTGATGTATGAGACAACCATCCAAAACAAAGTGGACAGCCAGCTGATCAACAACACTGGACGGCTTGAATGCACTTTCCTAACAAAGCAACAATGAGAAGAGAAGTCAAAGATGTCTTTAAGAAGGAGGTCACGGTCTAGGGTTGGGGTGATTTATGAAAGTCAAATGAAAAGAAAGTGGATTCACTATGTTTTTGAATATGAAAAGTTCCATATTATGCTAAATCTACTTTATCAGTCTTAGTTACTGATGTTATAGCAGTAACCCTGTTTATGACCACCAACCATCTTCTACCTCACTTGTTTGCTCCACTTTTGAGAGGGAAGGCGCTCAAAAGTCTGTGAAGCTCTGGGTTTTATGATGTCACAAATAAAAACCCTTATTCATCATGGACATGATATCACCTCTGAAATCCCCCAAGCTATATGAGCCCACCCTGTGTATCTACCCACCATTTCACTGAGAACAGCGTTATGCAAAAGCAGGCTTCTCTGCACATCTTCCAATAAAGCCTGGAGCTCTGCCAACTATCTGTCAATCAGCGACAGACGTGACAACTGTAAGTTACGTCATTTTTTTCTTCGGGTAATAGGCTACCCTAGCATGATGGCCTGGTAGAATGTGATTGCATTGTTGCACTGTAGCCCACATAGCCTATGCTAGTGTTTCACCCCGCTAGCTCAATGGCAATGGCTTGAATTTGAGCATCACCTTTTTGTCCACTCACTATGGCTATGCATAACACCAAAATTGAAGGGGGAATTTTTAACTTTTCATGTTAGAACAGTATCTGAGTTTCAAAAATGCATGCAACTAACAATAAAGCTTCATTTTTAGAAGAATCCCCCTCTCACAATGACAAGTTTTCACCACTGCGCCGTGTGGCGATTGGAATGCCAATATAAACTAAATCTTCAAAATTAAACAGTCTTAATTTACAAAATAATCATCTAACTTGTCCGTATGATGCACACAGAGCAATGAGCGACTTCATGTTTTTTATCTTTTCTGCTACTTCTCTTTGCACCATGAGACGTTCAGGCACACTCGTATTTGTGAGATTTAGGCAATCATTATTTTTCATTTGTATCCTTGTACACTTACTACACTTGGCGTGCCCCTGGGAGTATGCATACCCCACTTTAAGAACTTAAATTATTGGGATTATAACTACAGACACACAAAATGCCAAGTTTTGGACAACACATTTCAAATACACTGTTTTGGGACCTCTGAGACTTATCTGAAATTGCTGAAAATATAGCATGGGACCTTTAAAACAAAATGTAATTTTCTTACCTTGAAGCTGTATCGGACAATATTTTGTGGGGCATGTGGATTTTTTGCTGTCAGGATCCTTGTGATTTCCTCTTTTAGTTCCTATTCACAGAAACACATGCACACTTCAGATCTGATTAATTGGCACTAATTGATGATAACATGATGACGGACTTACAGCGTCAGTGAGCTCCAATTGATCTGCAGGTTTAATAAGTTTCCCCTGGGCCCTTTCTTCCCAGCCATAATCACCATTGTCATCTTCCTCCTCCTGCAATGTTGCATGCAGTTTTGGACCATTTTAAGCCACAGACCTGACAGTAAACGTGTTTTTTGTATTGCAAGTGACTCACCTTTCTTTTATTAGTAGCTTTTTGTGACTTTGCACCAAGTGATTTCTGGTCATCAAAACAAAAAAAGATGTGAAATGAGAAATACATTTACTGTTTCTATGCTGAGCTCTTAACATTACCTTTTTCGCAGGCGCTGTAACGTTACTGGTCGGCATATCCAACACGTTTCCTTGTTTAATGGCTTGTATTTAAGTGAAACGTTCCGATATTTGAATACAGGCTGCTGTGTATTGGTTACCTGGGCAACCAGCAGTCTAAGATGCTTCTTCGATTCCCATCTCAAGCAGGCAAACAACTCTTGGTGCACAATACTGCCTCCCAAAGATGCATTACTGTACTGCATATATTGCAAATACGGCCCAAAGTCATAAAATACGACCAAAGTACGGTATTTTGTCCTCTTTAACCATTCAAAGAATAACTGAAAGACATTGTTTGGTCGTCATACGTCCCATTTTGTTTCGTTAAATTAAAATGCTAACTGAAACAAACTGGTTAGGTATCAATTGGAAGTGTAAACAACAGTGAATAGACGCTCGAATTTGCTCCATTGCGCACTTCATTATGATCTTCTCTCTGATTGGACCGGATTCTCATGAATATTTAACAAACCCGGAAGTTAGGCGGTGCTGCTGTTTTGCTGTCGAGTCACCTCTGTCGGGATGGAGGAAAACCCACCGTTATAATGCCGCATAACCAAGGATTGCGACGGCTGAGCATCTCAAACCGAGACACTTAAGACACATAACGCCATTTATGCTCGATACTGAACCGTTACCGTTGCGTTGTGTCAAAATGATGGAAGAAATCGACAGGTTCCAGGTACCTCCAGTCAACGGAGAGACGCAACCTTTGGTAAGGCAGCAAATACACGTCTCCATGCTAATCATCGCCCCACTGAATGAACATGGAACTGTAAATATTTGTTACATATATTTATGGATGTAACCTGCGTTTGCATTGCAGTTCAGCACCAGTTGTATTTGGGATGGGAGAAACCATAACGTCAGATTGATTAACGAATAGGAGCATCGCTGCCAGGTCTCGCCCCTCACAGGATGGAACCGGCTAGTAAACAACTCATTATCCTAGCTAATGGTTCCTAGTCACTATACTATATATCTATTTGTACGTGTTTACATTCAATGCTGCCTTAGCCCGTTAGAGCCTCGTTTCATCATGTGACACGGGTCGAAACCAAATGCACAAGCCCAAACAATCAACAGAAGCGCTGTTTCCTAAAATCCAACAGCTTTTCCAATTGAAATGGTCATATGACAAGTCTACGCTATGTTTTCTGTGCATTGTGCGGTAATGTACATGACTGTGAAGTGACACATGATAGTCATCACCGCATTTTATATACTTAGTGGCATTTATAGCCATACTAAATTGTGTATCCTATCCTTTATATTTACACAAGCTGTGAATGTTACACTTTAAACTAAGCTCCGCCAAAGAGCTGCCCTCTTTGTAAGTGTTTGCCTCAGGCTGAAGGAAAAAAAAAAAGAGATCAGGGCTGCCCTATTCAAAGTATGTGCATGCAGAATGAACCCTACCGACCCTGAGGCTAAAATCACAGACAGACAAACTGTCTCCTCAACAGAGTTGACTTTAATATGCAGCATTAATTGCACTATCCAGTATACTTTTGTAGACACAACACTTGGCTTTAAGAGTGTGTGTTTTGTCGTCTTGTTGGTGCAATCACTCACTTTATATTTCTGCCCTTTCTGGTTGTGTTCCTGGCACATATGGCTTGTTCTTTGTAATGCTAACCACTTCATTGTCATTCAGAATGAATCAGCTTGGCACCTGCTACTCATGCACACACACACGCACACACACGCACACGCACACACACACACGCACACACACGTGTATGCACAAAACCCACATTTGAATATTGAATACATTTTAATGGGTAATGTGTAATTTTCATCAAACGATTAGGACTAATAATATGTAATCTTTTCTGAACTTGCTTGCAAATCAAGCACAGTGGTGAAGTCCAACTCTAGTTATGACAGATTGCTGTTTGGGAAGTTAGTACAGTATGTAACATACAGCAGTTGCCATTGTCATTCATGGTCACCCGATGTGTCAGTCTTCATTACTATTGGTTAGTGGAACGCTCTGATGTGTAATCCCTGCAATCTCTGTGGAGTCTGTGCTGCGTCAGCAACCTTGTGGCACTGTCATCGTCAGGAAGCAGTACTGGAGGATCAGTGTAATGAAACGGATACATTGAGAAATCATAAAATTTCTCCTGTGTATGTACCTAAAGTATGATAAGTGTGAAATGTCAGGGCAACGGGTCGCGTTTTATTTTTGATTGCATCTAAAAAAAGCCTCTGCTCCTTTCAAATGTCAGCTCATAAAAATTTTTATTGACGTCCTGCAAAGAATTATGGTTGTTGATGTTTTGAATGCTATTCAAGTTCTTCTAGTTCAAACTACTCATGAGCAAGTTTGTATGACTTTTCAGTATTTATATGTGGAACTTAATGTGGCATTCAGTTTTGCCAAACTTCACCAATATACGGTCGTCCCTTCTTTATCGCGGTGGTGTTCAGGGCACGTCAGACCGGGAGAAGGCCCAGGACACTTTGGAGAGACTATGGGCTCTAATTTTGTAGACCAGGCACAGGCGAGGCACACCTTCGCACACCTTCACCAGAATTGCAAAACACCTGCGCCTTGCCAATGGGGCGTGTTCTAGGCGCATTTTGCAATTTTGTGCCAGACGAAGCCTAGCGTAAGTACGCCTACGTCCATCCTACTGGCGCAATTGGCAAAGAGGAGGAAAGAAGGCGTGACTTGATTTAAGTGGCCGAATATATGGTCACGCGAGCAGACCTCTACGGGCTGATGATGCAAAAGCGGCCTACAAGGAGATTACAAGTATAGTAAATCAGGTTTACCCTGATGTACTGAGAACCGTTGCCCTGTTGTAAAAACCGGTTGGATGATTTCAGAAGAAAGGCAGAACAAAAACTATCAGCGCACTGGAGGCACACGGTGGCCACTGAACTTTTTTTTGGGGGGGGGGCATTGCATCCTCCATCCTCTTTGCTGTCAATATTGAGGGTTTTGATGGGGTTATGGTTGGTATTACAGGTAAGGTAAGCATTTTTCCCCACTAATAAATGTAGTAAATCGTATTTAGTAATCTACAGTATATTTAAACCCCGTGTAATACGAAAAAACAAAACTATTCATACCGGGGATGAAATTAAAACCAACTGTGCATAAAAGACGTATTGCCAAACTCGTGGTCTGGCCCTTGTCACTTGTGTTTGAATGTAAGATTAACTTGTATAACCCAATTAATTTTGATAATTTTTGCAATTCTTGGTTACACAATCAAAGATGGCAGTATGTTTTGTTTTTTTTGTCTTGTCCAGCATCATAACAGTTGAATGGGAGTCAAGCTGCCTTTAAGTGCTGAGCAAAATTGCTTTGCCAAGGGAGACTTCATAATCCAAATGAGTCTCCCTTGACATTTGACTGCGTTTATTATTAATTTTGTTGAACCACATTTTGATGCTAGACCTGACCTGAAAAGGGACAATTGGGGGGTGCGGTGGGGGGATATAAGAAAGGGTGCAGAAGAACCTCACAGACATAATTCAACCATATTATAGACAACCATGATAATCACAATTGCAGCAACAACCAGAACAGTCACAGAGCAAAATAAGATGGGGTTCAAATAGTTTTTTCCCTCACTGTATATACTAATAATAATAAACATAAAAGAACAACAACGAGAAAAACAGAACCTCTTGAACAATGACCATCCAGATGACATGTGCAACAAATCTACATTAAATCTACATTACTCTGCAGTGACAAGATAACTGCATCAGAGTGAAACAGAGAATGAGATGTTCGTGGTGAACACAGCCATTCATCCTAAACTACACTCCTCCAAAAGCGAGGGTTTGACTAGGAAGACGCCGGAGCACGGCCTCGCAGCAGGCTCCCCACAGAGGGGACGGCCCAACCCCGTCCCCTCCAGAGGCAACCGCGAGTCCACTCCGAAGAGGTACAAGGGACACCTGGCCGGACGCAACTCGGCAGTCGAGCAAGTGCCACAGGGGGGCACGGACCCCAACCGCTGGAACACCCGCCGGGGGCCGGCCAGCTATGGGCAAGCAGGGCATCCGCCCCCGGGCCCAGAGGCCACCCATCCCCCAAAGCAGGGGCCACATTCAACACCCCAGGAGCCCCAGGGCGACCCAGACACAGCTGCCGCGGGCCATTGCCTACCCCGGTGCCAGAGGCAGGCGCCCATAGAGGGCCCATGGGTTCCCCCCCCCAAAAGAACCCCGTCCACCCCACCCCGAGTGCGCTCACACCCCAGCCCCAATACCCACACCAAACCCTGTTCCCCCTCTCACACATGCCAACGCGCATACACCCACACACTTACATTTTCACATATGCACCTGGATGTGCCACCCCTCCAATACAGCGAGCAGCACCACCGCAATCTCCCTCGAGACACGGAGCCGTTCTACCGTACCCGGCCGCCGGGAATCCCACAGCCACAACCCTATGCACACACGCACACTCACACAGGTACACACACGACTGCACTCCTCCCAGTAGTGCAGCCGACTGAGACCCGGAGCCGAACCGACTCCCACACTCCCTCCTACCGCCCCCCGCCCTAGGGAGCGTCCAAGAAAACAGGCGTGTAATAGGACCCTCTAATCCCCGCCCCCCCACCCAATAAGAGTGTTATGAGGTGTGAGATGTGTGTGTGTAGGAAGTTAAAATTGAGGAGCCGAAACTACATGACACCATGGGCAGAACCACATCGCAGGCTGAGCACGACTGAGTAGTTCTGCCCACCAGGTGACACGAGTTCCGCCACCCCAAAAATGATGTGAGGTGTCTCTGAGTCTATGTATAGTGAATAAGTGTAATTTAAACTGGGGAGTTTGCGGCCCCCAGGGCACCACAGAATGAGGTCATGTTTGTGACCCCCCCCC
>QODF01000024.1:5099784-5270018 GCA_024372805.1 Oostethus manadensis
AGATGGGGGACGACGATAGGGATATAGGAGGTGGTGGCCAGAAGGAGACTGCGCAACAGAGGCAGACGGGACAGTCAATATAGATAAAAATGTATGTGCTGATTCAGATCGTTACTTTAAACAGTAGTTGTTGTGATTATTAAATCCATTCAAATGAGCCTGACATTGTGTAAACCAGCCTGTGGGATTTTGGTGACGCGTGCGCACTGTGCTCCAGTCAGCAAAATTACCACTAAACTGTCTGTGCTTTTCCTTGCACTGAGAGTTACATTTTTTTGTGTAAGAGGCAAAAAGAGGTAAAAAGAGGTGATGACACAACTCCCACTAATTCACATGTGTCAAACTTGTACCCTGGAGGGCCGAGACACATCAGTTCCTCCAGCAGGTGATTTGATTGATGAGCTCCTTCCCTCAAACTGAAGGAGGTGTTGATCATTAAGAACATCTGCTGTAGGGACCGGCTGAAAAAAAAACCTGCAGTGTGTCGGCCCAAATGGATGAAACCCAAAGTCTTGACCTATGACCCCAAATTTCCTCCTTGAAGATGGTTTGTGAGGCCTTTACTGCAGCCACCTTCACTTGCTACTTGTTTGTGCTTGTTTTCATCTTTCATGCTTACCTTTAGTAAATGAAAAGAATGCTTTATTGACTTTTTTGCTCTTCTTTGCCTTCAAAAAGTATTGAATTGCTTTTAATGGTATGTTTAGGCTTATCCATCTGCGCTGTAAAGCGTCTGTCCCATCGGTTTTCTAGCATTTTTCTGAATGACATTAGTTGTTGACTCACCAGTGCTTGTGTTGATTTTTGTATCAAGCTGTTTATTTGTCATCTCTCACATAGATTTATATTGTTTTTTTGAGCCAAATTGCTTGCTGATTGGATCTCAGTAGATATGCAGCATTGCCTATTGAATCAGGGAAGCTACCTCTGACGTAACAGAGATTAAACTCTCCTTTTCCATTCATTGGCACATCTGTGCCTCACCATGGAGAATGTGGTTTATTTGCTTGCCAACTGCCTGGCGGCCTCCATCCTTGTTCTCTATTGGAGTCACTCCTGTTGCAACAGTGGAGGGCTTTCGCATGAACATAATGTGCAGCTCTATGAGCAGTGCAGGCCAAGCATGACCCCTTGCTCCCCTCTCCATCTGTTGATGCCCTGGTTGGAACAGGGGCCCTCTCTGTTCTCCCACGACCTCCTCTTCATGCCATCAGCACTCACACAGAAACAGCTAGAGCCAGATCTGCATAGGCAGAACACTCAGGCCTATTGATGCTGCAATCCATTGAAACTACCGTATAGTTGCCCGCAAGCAATGCAGTTATAGTCCGCAAGCAATGCAGTTACTGCCGGAGTGTTGGACACACACATCCAAAAAGAGGGATTATGGGCTTTATGCTATTCTGGTAATGTTTGTGTTAGCTTGAGGGTGCATCAGAATGTGATAAATTGTGTGTGCTTGTAGAATGAACACCAGAATGTTTTACTCTTTATTGTTCTAGGATCCAGCAGCTTCCTCTAACTCAGAAACTGATCCTGATGCCAAAGCAGAAACAGTGGCCATAAACTACAAGCCCTCAGCACTTCAAGTCCAGATAGGTATCATTATCAACACAGTGCAAATCACCACCAAAAAAGTGAAAGCTTATGGTAATGGCTTGCTCGTCCATCTCCAAACAGACTTTTTATTAATGCTGTGATAAAGGAGTGTATTGAAGTTCTACATAGAACGTGTGATGTTTGTTTGGTTGAAAATTAGTATGATAAACACTGTGAGCGATTCATCACAAGATATTTAGTTGCTGCTTATTGATGCACTTACTCATGCCCCTGCATCCTGTGGTTGCCCAGAGAAACAGAGAGATCTTGCCAGGAAGGGCTCAGTGAAGAATGGCACTGTGGGTAGTCCCGTCAATCAACAACCTAAGAAGAATGCTAGAACAAGGTAACAGGTTCAGTTTGTATCTTCCTCTCTTGTTGTGTCTCACAAATGTTGTATTTCTAGTGTTTGTCTCCATTGATTTCACAATACAGGCCCTAGACTGAACATTTAAATCACAAAGAGGCACATCTGAGCCATCTGTGGAATACATCAGACTTGCTAATGCTACAGAGAGAGTAAAAAAAAACAAAACACCTCTGCTCGTGTTCTTTGAATGGCACTGGCGATTCCGAGCATAAACCCGGTGTAACCCATAATATCGACCACTGGCTCATCTGTCTAATCCCACTCCCTTGTGGATTAGTGAAATTATATGTAAGGCTACAGAGTACCTTGAAGCCACATTCTCTGAGGCATATGGGTAATCTTAGATGCCTGCAGTGTATGTGTAATAGATCTGCCTGTTTTTTCCTATGTGATCTTATTGAATGTAAAAATACTGTACGTACGCTCACATCTCCTATGATTATTTGGTTTATCTGTTTGTTTCGGAAGAAATATACAGAATTTAGATATGCATTCAGTCGTAGTGTAGTGTAGTTTAGTCTTTGATGGCCCGGTACTCCCGTATGGGGTGCAATCCATCCATAGCAAACTTGACAGTCACAAAGGATTAACAGCAAATGATGCCGTTATCGGTGTTCATTGAACAACTTGGTGCTAATACTAAGTATAGTAGCTGTAAAAGTGATGACTACTGTATAAGTAGGGTATTAGAGTAAATATGTTGAGTTACCTTGTTAGCAGTATACCCCATACTTTATAACAACATGGTAGAGGTAGTCTTTGTTTTGTGCTGAGACTTTGAGACCGTTAACATAGTTTAAAATTAAGGCAAACTCACACTGGGCCAGTTCTATCGTACTGCGCCAAATTATGATTACCTCTCCCTCCTCTGTCTAACGTGCAAGATGGTTGTTACGATTTTTAAAAAATGGCAGGAAATGTTGCTTGTGTGCATGAGCTTGTGCATGAGCAAAGTTGACCTGAAATTTGTGGGTTTCAGATGTAGTCCCTCAACTCTGATGTAGGATTTTGCAGAAATTTCTTTAAAAAGAGGCTGTGGTGGCACAGAGTGCTCACACAAGTTAAACAAACTTTAGGTTTGTTGCAAATGCATCAGCAGCTTCTGTACTATATTTTGATGACTAAAATAAAGCAGTATATCCAATTAAAACACTGTACAAAACACATAATCCGAACAATTTACCAATGGTGCCTGGATTTAGTTTTCCAGGGAAATGATAATAGTGTGGTGTGATGTGTGTGAGGGATTTTGTCAGTGGTAAGCGTTCAAAACCACAATAATGAAATGAGATTATCCACAATGGACTGCAATGCTATTGTGGAAAATTTGCGATATTTCCTTTTCATTTTAATCCAAAATGACAGAACTACAAAGGTCTCCCAGCACACAATGGCATAAGCAAAAGCATGGAAGCAACAAAAACAGATCTCTTCCAGCTACACCGGGAGGACACCAAGGCGTTCCCAGGCCAGCTGTGAGACATAGTCCCTCCAGCGTGTCCTTGGTCTTCCTTGGGGCCTTCTCCCAGCTGGGCATGCCCAAAACACCTTACCAGGGGAGGCGCCCGGGAGGCATCCGGACGAAATGCCCGAGCCACCTCAACTGGCTCTTCTCAATGTGAAGGAGCAGCAACTACTCCACCTGAGGCAAGGACTCACTCCCAACCCGGGGGGTACAGTCCACCCGTTTCCGACTGAGATCCATGGCCTCGGATTTGGAGGTGCCGAGTCTCATCCCAAAAGCTTCACACTCAGCTGCAAACTGCTCCAGTAAACGCTGAAGGTCACAGCCTGATGAGGCCACAAGGACCACATCGTCAGCAAATAGCAGAGATGAGATCCTAAGGTCACCAAGCTGGACGCCCTCAACGCCTTGGCTGCGCCTAGAAATTCTGTCCATGAAGATTATGAACATAATCGGTGACAAAAGACAGCCTCGGCGGAGGACGAAGTTCTCCGGAAACAAGTTCGACTTGGTACTTTATTTCCAGAATTTATAAACATTTACACTTAATTTGACCTTTTTATTAACAAAATATATACAAATACAATTTTTAAAAGGGTTGTCTATTTATTTCCATTGTGTCCCGGTTTGGTCACACCCAGGGATGGTTGGGTACCCCTGGTTTAGAGCACAAGCTTACGTTCAAATTGGAGCGACGTCATGCTTGAACACAGCACAAATTTTTCAATCCAGAAACCCCTCATGGTCGGGAGTTGTACAAGAAACAATAATTTATAATAAGGGTTCTAAAAATGTATTTTCGTTTCTGTGCAGGTTGGTTGTGCCAAATAAAGGCTACTCCTCTCTAGACCAGAGCCCAGATGAGAAGCCCCTTGTAGCACTGGACACCGACAGGTATGTGCCTCTTCCTGGCTTTACCTTTTAAAATATGAAACATTTTCAAACAAAACATGCCAGCAACAAAATGCCTGACCTTAAAAGGGGAGGCGAGGGATTTGTAGGGTTGTGGGTCTCACCATGTTATAGTACATTAATCCACTGAGCCACTTGAGAGAGTTGGAACAGTAGGGATACCAAAAGGGGGCAAAGCCTCTCCCAGGGCCGCTGGATTAGTGGATAGTGGGGTGAGCATGTGCAGAAGCAGCTCAGAGGCAACGTCTGCTTCCACCCTGTACTGAACTGGTTTGTGTTGGTCACAGAAATAAATCATGTGAACCTACATATTTAGAATGAAAAAGTTTTCACTGCATCAAAGTTCATTACAAATGCAGATCCTGCAACAATACAAAACTGGTAGACATGTTGCACCACGATGCTCCATATTGCCATAAACATAGTATATTTATTCCTAACCTTGTTGCGGTGTACAGTTTTAGGGATATAGTTAAGTTTTTCCATAAAATGAATTCACAAACACTGCATAGAAAGTACTTCCTCAAAAAACAATTTTAAATATATTAAAACATGTTTTTAACTAACTACTGTCTATTACATTTCGAAAGCAGTTTTGCTAAATTCTTATTTAACAAACGGCTATACATGAATACCAATGGAATAATTTATTATGTATTTGTTATTATTACAACATGTATATTCCGGGCTCTAACAAAGAGGTTTTATGTACACTCAAAATACCATCTGTGACGTAAAGGATGCTTGTGTTTAGTACCTGCTAAAAGATGAAATGTAAAATTGTATTTTACCTGTTTACAATAGAGCTTTAAGGTCGATATGTCCCTAAACGTCTGCATTTTTTATTTAGTCTAGAGCAGTGGTTCCCAGACTTTTTACAGTGGCGTACCCCTTCATACAATTGTAGCCATGTAGCCATTGAAGGGAAAGTTTAACAATCATGATGAAGCAGTATACAAAACGCAGAAATACAAAAGTACATACCATACAAGCCTCATTTTCGTGGGAATCCTTCCAGTGCTTTCAACGCTGCACTATGCGGTGACTGGACCATCAATACAAATTAAATATTCAGAATTAAACACTCCTAATGCACAAATTAATCATCAAACGTATTTGTTTATATGAGGCATGCAGAGCAATGAACAGCTTCACGGTGTGTCTTCTTCTCTGTTCTCCTCGCTCCGTGAGGCATTCAGGCACACTCGTAATAGTGAGTGTTATGTGCAAATTTTAAAATTTATATTTACGTAGCCCTCTTTGGGAACCTAGGGTCTAGTGTGAATGAACGTCTGAATATTGCTGTGGCTGCCCTGTGGAGGGCAGCATCTTCAAAGATGTGTCCGTGTTTTGCAGTGATGATGACTTCGACATGTCCAGATACTCGTCATCAGGATACTCCTCAGCCGAGGTGAGATGTCTGAGGGACCAGGTATCTATACACACATTATATTTCAGTTAATGTATAGTCACCAAACATCACCGTCTGGTCATCAAATCCCATTGTCACATCAGTCCCACACCAGGTACACTTGCTTTGCTCTCCTTCACTAATCCTGCTAGTTGCATCTCAATTTGTAGTTTGCTTGTCCTTTGCCACACCTTTGTGTATAGGACATGTAATTGAAAATTGTATTTGTTGCATATATTGTGTGGAAAACAGTGCTTTGAGGTCCCAGCATGGGCAGAATATTGATTCACAAATGTTTATAAAAATGTTGTAATGCATCCTAGATGGCAGAAATGCACCCAACAAACTGATTACTTTACAGACAACCAAACTGGGGAAAAACGTATAAATATCTGTACCATTTGTCTCACATAGACTCAGTCCATCACTCATGCAGTCATGCAGCTAATCACTGAAAATGGATACCTTTTCATAGTGGATTTACTTGGCCACAGTGCATTATGTGTGCCAACGTTCTGTCTCACAGCTTAACAAATCCTTCACTGAAACCAAGCATTTTCATTTGAGAAATAAGGCAATGGATAAAACCACAAAAACTATAAAGACCATGCCTTTATCAACAACACTGTTTCTCTGATTATTCATGGCATCCTCATTTTTTTCACTTCGGATCCAATCCCTGATAATGGATCTCTCTTGATACAGATGCCATTCCAATGCTTCATTGAACAAAATAGGTTAACAAAAGAATATCGGTAAACATATCAAGAACGACTTCACAGACTGTAGAGGTGTAGGAGTAGGGGTACGTGGCTTCAGGTCAAATGTCTGAAGAGGTACAGAACTGTGAAAAGATAGGGAAAGGGCTCTGACAACCTGAGGGAGCATGACGTAAGCTACACAAAAAAAAGAATACCTTGCTTAAGGTGGTGAAACCAAGCAACAAGGGTTGTGCGGGACTCCTGACTCTCTGGATTAATACTACCAAAGGCCCTGCAGCCTCATCAACATCTATGGCCCAACGTTGGCCGCCATGCCAGAGGCAAAGGATTAGTTCTACGAGAATCTTGCAACAACTGTGAAACATCCCCAGTTCGGAACAACCACAGTAGTTCTCTTACTAACATCAATGCCAGAGTGGGGGCTTATAACAACTCCTGGCCATCCTGCCTTGGATATTTAGCGTGGGCAAACCGAAGAAAAACAGGCCACACTTCTGAAAGTCCTGCACTCATCTCACCAACTCCTACTTCTATACTGAGCCCCAACACAAGTTTTCCTGGACAACTTTGTTCCAAACCCAATCTACAACTAAGACCATTCACTGCTGTCTTGCAAGTTTAGGATAAAGGGCAATAAATTCCACTGAGACCGCCAATAAGAAAAAGCCTGCATCGACACTAGCAGGATGTTAACTAGAACTTGTAGAGCAGTTTGCCGCCTCAGCCAAGAAGGAATTGATTAATTGCCTTTTAGGATGACTAGTCTTCCCCAAAGAAATGGGAAGAGCTGCAAACACCAACCATTGCCAGGAGAGGGAGTGGGAATTGAGCCCAGCACATTACGAATGGCCTAGTTCAGTGGTTTCCAAACTGTCAAACGTGTAGTCCTTTTCTTTGTTTGCCTGAATCAACTATATCTACAGTATGTTCAATCTCTTCATTTCATCATATATGATTCCAGTCTTCCTGGCATTGCTGATGTTCTTGAGGTCTCTCGCAGAGCCAGTCACTATGGTGTGGATTTTCCAAGAGCCCAGATCTGGGGCCTCACCTATAAAGCTTGAGAACACACAAAATTGGGTTCCGTAGCTGGATTTTTCCTCCGGTTTAACCTCTGGAGCCTTTACCTTGAACTGGTGTATCGGAAGGCAGTGGAGGTTTATTTTCCCTTTCCTTTTCTGGCAGATGAGCGCCACCTATCCAGAGGTGGCAGTAACTTACATAAAATCATAAATAATATTTTTACATAAAATAATAATAAATGATATTTCCAAAATTCAGATGTATTTTACAAAATTATTTTTGCCCAGTGGGGCCCGCCTACGAACCAATACCAGACTACTGCCTGGTTGTTGGGGACCCCTTTTTTATAGCAATTCCTTTGTAATTGTCATAGTTTTTGTGTCCTTCTTACCTCACTCCATTTTAAAACCCCCATTTTATTGCACATTTTCATATAAGTAGTACCTCTAATTGATTTCTCTTTCTATGACAAACATGATTATAGTTGAATGCATTCCCTTATAAGGTCATGCTCCAAGTCCTGCTTCTCTCTTCCATAGCAAATCAACCAGGACCTCAACATCCAGCTCCTGAAGGATGGCTACCGACTGGATGAGATTCCAGATGATGAAGACCTGGATCTTATCCCCCCCAAAGCAGTCAATCCCACCTGCATGTGCTGCCAAGCTGCTCCATCCACAGCATGTCAGATCCAGTAGCATCATCGCCTTCTTTACAAAGGAAGACAAAAAAATCAAAGTTCCCTTTCTTGCACCCGCTCCAGGCCAATTTCTCAGCAGTGACCGCAAAGAGAAGTGGGAAAACTGTTTGCACACCTTGAGGTGAAAGAAAATAAAGGGTCTATGTCAGGTAGGCAACACCTGTTGGAAGAACCAGTGGATGTTGTGCACCTTCCTCCTATGGTTGGACCTGTGCACCTGACATCTGCATTGTGGAGTGAAATGATAGTACAAACATAAGCTCGAGGGAAAAACTATTACTTGTTTTATGTCCTTATTATAATGGATTTCTTGTTTGCTGATATGGACCATTAAGGACTGTTAATTAGGAAGGACAAAGGATGAAAGACCAGATAAACAGCTTGTAAAGTGTGCGGATCTCTTAGCATTGTCTTTCTGTGTAAATATGTCTAACATGAACATGACGTTTATATCTGAGTATATCCAACAAACCATCAAGCTACTGATGTGACACTACTATTCCAAATCTTGGTTTCCTGATGTAATGTCTGTTTCATCATTTCGGTAAAGAAAACCAAGTTTTGCATGTTGCCTGTTTACATAGTGTCGAATAGCCGACTTTTGTTGACCCTGTACTCCACACACGTACCAGTCAGACATTATTCACTAATATTATTTTCAAGATGCTATTTTGTAGAAAAAAACTTAAAAGAAAACAGTGGTAAGAGCAGTTTGTTAGCTAATGTACTTACTTTGTGTATCAGTGCACATGAAAGGAACATGAGAATTTAGTAGGATGTTGTACAAAACATTGTATTATAATCATAAATTGATAATTTTTGCAGCAACGTGCATTAGTGCATGTGTGTGAGCTCTCTGTGACTAATAGTTTAAAAATAAACCTTGATTTAGGTAACCTCAAAAATTTTGTTTTTCTATGTACTTTTTGTACAAAAATCCTACTAATTTCTTGTGAGAGGAAGTAAAATGTGCAATTTGCTGTACCTGCTGTAAATTCTTGACAGTATACTGCATTAGATAATTTTTGGGTTTTTTTATTCCTTAGTTTTATTTCATCTTTAGTTGTATTTAATGTTAAGTTGTTGTTTTGTACTAAGCCACCCCCATGTTTGTTTGGTTTATATTGTGTAACATCACAGCCACAGCTTTGTATTGTCACTGCCAATGGCCTTTTGTCACATGGTCGCTTTGTGTTTACTACACTGCAGACATCAGCTGATTTCTGGTATGTGATATAACTTGTGTCAACCTGTTTTGATAAAGCACACCATCAAAAAACTCCCTAAATATCAGATATTAGTTGCAATATCTGGCAAACCCTTGCAGTCATGCTTCATTACTGGCCTTGTGGCCCATATTGTATGTTTACATAGGTTTTTATTAGATATACTACTTCGCACCATGTAGTATCAATGTTTTTTGTTCTTTATTGGTGTTGTATGTGATCAAGAGAAGTCATCATTTTTGTTTGGCAATGTGTGGACAGAAGCAAATCCAAGCCCATTGTGGAGTCTTCCTGGTTTAAACATCCATACATTGTCATGCAAATAAGGTGCCATGTGTAGTTGTTTTACAGTAAGATGTGCAACATCAACTTACACAAATATACTCAGACTGTGTAAAAGATGCTTAACACTTAGGAACACTTTCTGACTAGTCATTTCATTTAAAATGTAGATTCACTATTTGTGTCCCAACATAATGCTTTGAAACATATTTATTTATGGTACAATTTTATATTATTTAAAAGTTGTGTGTAATATTTCATATTTTGTTTTCCATGTCAGAGGCTTATGATGATGATGACTGTAAAATGGTTCCATTTAGACTTTTAACAGTGCTCAAGTCCTGTGTATAGTGAAACATGTCCAAAAAATAAATAACCGATATCTGAATCCCACTTGTATGTAGTTTATTGTAATGGCATGATACAAATGTTTTGATAAGATAACCGAGCACAACCTGATGCAGAGTTTTATAGTCTAACATTAACAGTGAACAATACAGGTTTTGTATTCATGGCTGTGTCTTAATATTTTGGGTATTGAAGAACAAGTTGTCTTTTTTTAAAAACCCCACTGCATTTCATTAGAACACAAATATCTACATAACTGTTACATAAAATGTGCAGTTATTAACAATATTCTGCACCATAGACTAGATGTAAGGATAGTGCATGCCCATGTTAGGGCGGGGATTTTTTGTGATTAGCTTCAAGCTGATCCTTGGGAGCAGATGGAGCATGATGGCTTACCTAGAACCCTCAAGTGACAAGATAGTGTGTACATAGTGTGTACTTGGGAAGAGAACATTGGGAGTCGGGGAAGACCTTAACATTTTAATGAGGTGAGAGAATTCTTTGTGTTTATGCTGTAGTGTTACGTTGCATCATTAATGGTGGGTTAGTATAAAGATATAAGGTACACTATGTTACTCTGTAATGCTCATTTCTAAACCTACCAAGTCATGAAAGCTTATTTTTTGTACTTATTTCAGTATGTGTATTCTGGACTTGTTTCAAGCCTTCTGTCTGCTTTTTTCATAGTCAAGACTTCACAACAAACATCAAGCAATACGTGGAATCATGCTTTTGCAGGATTTGAAGGTTGTCTTAGTGTTGCTTCTCTTTGTCCACCCTCTTCATGGTTCCACACTCCCTGCTGCATCCTCCTATGAGTTCACTGCCCACCGGATGCAGCAGTACAACCTGGTCAAACAGAAGCATGGTAAGTTGACAGTCTTAGTGTACTTTGTATACAACTACAAATTATTTGAATCAACTCATGAACAATCACAATTCACTGCCAATACATGATGGAGACAGTTTGTGGTTGGTCAGTTTGTATGGTTTTATGATATCACTGTACTGCCCTATATGCGCACTCATTGGCCACAGTTAAGGATACACAAAGTCTGCGTCCACTTGGATATTAAGGAGGTTGCAACGGTGTGAATCAATGCAATTTTAAATACATTGGTTAGTTAATACTTCATCTGCATTTTCCAATCATATCTCACAATCCCTCCTCTGTGAAGGTTTTGGGGTAGTTAAAACACTCCCCAATGGCAAGGCTCCGGGGGTGGATGAGTTTTGCCCTGAATTCCCCAAGGCTCTGGATGTTGGAGGACTGTCTTGGTTGACACGCCTCTTTAACATTGCATGGAAATTGGGAACAGTACCTCTGGACTGGCAGACCGGAGTGGTGGTCCCCATTTTTAAAAAGGGTGACCGGATGGTGTGTTCCAACTATAGGGGGGTCACACTCCTCAGCCTCCCGGGAAAGTCTATTCCAGGGTGCTGGAGAGAAGGGTACGATCGTTAGTCAAACCTCGGTTACAGGAGTTGCAATATGGTTTTTGTCCCGGTCGAGGAACACTGGACCAGCTCTACACCCTTGCAAGGGTACTAGTGGGTATGTGGAAGTTTGCCCAACCAGTCTACATGTACTTTGTAGACTTGGAAAAGGCATTTGACCGTATCCCTCGTAGTGTCCTGTGGGGGTTGCTCCAGGAGTGCAGGATTGGTGGTCCGCTACTACATGCCATTTGGTCCTTGTACAATCGAAGCAGGAACATTGCCAGCACTAAGTCAAGCTTGTTTTCGGTGAGCGTTAGCCTCAGCCGAGGCTGCGCTTTGTCACTGATTCTGTTTATTACCTTCATGTAGAATTTCTAGGCGCAGCCTAGACGTTGAGTGAGTCCAGCTTGGGGACCTTAGGATCTTGTCTCTGCTGTTTGCAGACGATGTGGTCCTTATGGCCTCATCACGCTGTGACCTTCAGCGTTTACTGGAGCGGTTTGTAGCTGAGTGTGAAGCTTTTGGGATGAGACTCAGCACCTCCAAATCCGAGGCCATGGTTCTCAGTCGGAAACAGGTGGATTGTATCCTCCGGGTTGGGAGTGAGGTCTTGCCTCAAGTGGAGGAGTTCAAGTATCTCGGGGTCTTGTTCACGAGTGAGGGACGGTTGGAGCGTTAGGTCGACGGACAGATCAGTGCAGCGTCTGCAGTAATGCGGTCACTGTACCAGACCGTCGTGGTGATGTTTACCTGTTTACCGATCGATCTACGTTCCCACCCTCACCTATGGTCATGAGTTATGGGTCACGACCGAAAGAACGAGATCAAGCGGCGGAAATGAGTATCCTCCGTAGGGTGGCTGGACTCACCCTAAGAGATAGGGTGAGGAGCTTGACCATCCGGGAGGAGCTCAGGGTAGAGCCGCTGCTCCTTCACATCGAGAGGAGCCAGTTGAGGTGGCTCAGACATCTAGTTCGGATGCCTCCCGGACACCTCCCTGGTGAGGTGTTACGGAAATGTCCAGTCGGGAGAAGGCCCCCGGGGAAGACCTAGGACACGCTGGAAGGACTATGTCTCACAGCTGGCCTGGGAATGCCTTGGTGTCCCCCCGGTGGAGCTGAAAGAGGTCGCCAGAGACGGGGAAGTCTGGCCTTCATACTGAAACTGCTACACCCGCGACCCGGACCCGGATAAGCGGAGGAAAATGAAATGGAGTGGAATCTCACAGTACATTTATAACAGTGATATTTTTTAAAAATGTATATTTGTTAATATATATATAGACCAATAGTATATATATATATATACACAGTATGTATATAAATATATAAACACACACACACACACACATATATATACAGTATATATATATATATATATATATAAACACACACACATATATATATATATACTACAATATATAATACTGTATATATACATATTTATATATTTTTTAAATATATATACACACTCCCCTATTAAACTGTTGCAATGGCAAGGTCAATTCCTTTGTTTTAGTTGTACACTGAAGATGTTTGGGTTTCAGATCAAAAGATGAATATGAGACAAAAGTTCAGAATTCCTGCCTTTATTTCGTGGTATTTACATCTAGATGTGTTAAACAACAGAGCCCCTTTTCTTTGAACCCACCCACTTTTCAAGTGAGCAAAAGTACTAAAACAAACATTATTAAATTAACTTAAAATGAATAACATTTCATATTTGATGGCATAACCCCTGCTTGCAATAACTGCATCGAGCCTGCAACCCATTGACTTCACCAGGCTGTTGCATTCTTCATTTCAAATGCTGTTCTAGACCTTTACTGCAGCCTCTTTCAGTTCTTGTTTCTTTCTGGGGGTTTCTAACTTCAGTCTTTATATATATATATATAAAAATATATAAAATATAATAGTAAGAATGATAATAATCATCATACATTACTTTTTGAAGTACTCAAATTATCATTTATACATGTGGGTTTTGGCATTTTATGTCATTTTAGTATTATTAGGAATGACATTAAAATGGTAGAATTAGAAGAAAAATGACACTGAATTTTCCTACCAGGATGAATATATTCATGGTCATTTTGGTGGATGTTTAGGTTGCCGCGGTGCCATCGTGGTAGCAGAGGCCCGCTCTGCTGATGAGCCGGTGCTGACCCGCCGCTGTGTCATCATGAGGGTACCAGACTTCACCACAGAAACGTACACTGAAGCTCAGAGACAAAACGCTGCTGCCATTCTCATCCTGCTGCCGCAAAACGTATCAAGTATACCACATGAAGCAATCCGGGTAACATTTTTACCTTTATATTGCTTTCCATTCAGTTGTTTTTATTCTACTTGATTTTTATTAACAATACTGTATAATCGTTTCGTGCCTGCCAGTCCTTCATGCTAAGTGAGCGCGAAGCCTTGATGAAGGAGACCCTCATACCAGTGTATGTGGCAGCTGAGGATGAGCAGCTCCTGTATATGTATGAGGAGGTCAGGCGGGCTGCATCCACTCGGACCTTGTCCATATTCACTCGAGGTGACGACTGACACAGTTTTTTTTTTGTTTGTTACTAAGAACATTCAAGTAGATGGGGTAAAATGACTCATGCAGTCCTCATTGTGATGTAACTACAGTACTTCGGTATATTTTTTGTAACAGTCCTTCGAAGTATGGTGACAGCAACAGCCTTTCAAATCTTAGTGAGCAACAACGCCCCCATCAAGGCCATCACAGACAGCACTCTGGTCACACTGGAAGTAAGTCACAATGCAGCAGAGTAAAGAACTTTTTCCTAACATTCACAACGGCACTATGTTGTATGCACCCTAGTGAGGATAAGCGGTATAGAAAATGGATGGGATGGGTATTAAATAACTGAAGTTATGTATTTTAGGGAGTGCTTCCTGGAGCAGGCGAAGACATACCCACCATTGTGATCACCGCCCATTATGATTCCTACGGACTAGCACCGGTGAGTTAGATGCATAAGAAAACACACACAAACAACATAAAGCTGTGCCTTCCAATTCAGTGGCTGGAGTGTTTGGAGGCTGCATTTGATGACCAATGATGTCATAATACAGTGATGGACAGTTATCGTTTGCAGTATGCATCGCTGCTATACTTCATGATCTCCTCATACGCCAAGATTTATGGTGTGCCGTTGCTTACTCCTAAAACATATTTAGACATGATGCCACAAAAAGTACCCTTATTGAGGGTTCATAAATTCACAAGACTTGTATAAGTCATCAGATAAGAAGCGCAAGAGAGGCATCCCGCTTGCCAAATAGTGATTTGGTAGTAAATTGTAGTACAACATTAATATCGCTCTCACTTTATGTCAAAGGAAAATCCACTGCTAGCTCCAAAATAGACGAGACAAGACAAGTTCTTTGAGAATAATGAAAGGTACGATTTAATAAAACGTATACGCAAGGAGACAACTGGCTTCTAGAGCAAGGATGGCTTCTAGAGAAAAGTCCAACTATTCATAATAATTTGTTAGTAAATAAAGGAGACAACATGTGTGTGGGGAAGACTTTCTGTGAGGGACAGAGACGGTGAAGGGCAGACTCACATGCCCAGACACCCAAGACTATTTGAATCAGGTCATAAACATGTGGGGGACTTTTACATAAAGGGTTCTGTTAAAAATAGAAATACAGCACGGGTGTCATTAGACAATAAAACTAGCAGTGGCCTAATACTTTTGCATAGTACTATATAATAGTACACCCAAATTCAGCTGGGATAGCCTCCAGCATACCCACTACCCTAGTAATGACAAGCAGTATAGAAAATGATAGAAAATGGATGAATGTATGGATGTATATGGGTATTTGTGAAACTTTTGCATTTCTGTTCAAATGGCCATGTAGCATAACCACAACAGTCAAACCCGATTTTCATACATCCCAGTTTTCTTATGATTCGGTTTTCATCAAAACCTTTGTGGTTTTCGTACACTAGTGCATTTGCCCTGTAATGTATTGTTCCATAAAATCGAGAGCCCAAATAAAAGCACTTCAATTTTTATTGAACGCAACTGCTATAAATAACTCGCCATGGGGCCAAAGTAAGCTGTAACTAATAAAGGTGAGAGACACTATTGAATTTAATCTTGCCAGGATATACAGGATGTCTGCATCATCAATAAAGTCAATCCATTCATAATTTTTCATTGTTTTTTTATTACTTACTATATTTGTAAAAGTATGATTATTGTATGTAAAATGTGATTTGTGTTAAAATTTCTGGATATCTGGAATGGATTTATTGGATTTACATTATTTCCTATGGGACAAATTGTTTTCATCTGAACTTTTGGAACAAATTAGGTTCCACAACTGTTCCTGTACTGTGTCTTAGATGGAGTATTTTATCTTATGGATTAAAAATAATACTCCATCTGATATACCTAATGAGAAACTGTACCTACAGTATACACAATAAGAGGGACATTGAACTTCTTGGAGTTACTAGGGTTAAAGCAACATTAGGTGCATCCAAAGCGTGTAGTCTGGTTCCCGAGAAGGTCGGATTAGACCCATCTTACATGTCATCAACATGTTTAATTAACGTCTTTATTGGGGATAAGGCGACTGTTTGCTTCATCCATTCTGCATGTTTGTGTGATGCAGGGGCTCTCCTACGGAGCTGACTCCAATGGAAGTGGCGTCATCATCTTGCTAGAACTGGCACGTCTCTTCCATAAGCTTTACAGCAGTCCAAGTACCAGACCCCGGTTAGTCACATATAAAACGCTACAGTAGATATTTGGATTTTGTCCACAGTGAGGTAACTTTCCTGTCATTATGTTTGTTCATGCAGGTATCATTTAATGTTCTCCCTCACTGGAGGAGGAAAGTACAATTACTTGGGCACAAAGAGGTGGATTGAAGAAAACCTGGACCATGCTGGTGAGTGCTGACTGGCTCTGAACACGAGACGTGTTGTCTCCGCTGTAGGATTTGTCTCATTTGAAATATTTTCTCACCAGAGTCAAGCCTTCTTCATGACAATGTGGCATTTGTGTTGTGTTTGGATACACTGGGAAATGGTGACGAGCTGTACATGCACGTATCCCGTCCACCTAAATCAGACACTCCTATGCATGCCTTCATTCAGCATCTGGAAGAGGTACAGTAAATAAGAGCATGGCACCTCCAGTGAGGGTAAAACTCCACCAGGTGGCACTGCTTGGCTGTCTTTTCAGTTTGCTGTATATTTGCTACAAAGCAGGGATTTAGTTGTTTGTCTGACTTCATGTTCTTGCACTTCTCTCATAGTTTGTCATTCAAACAGCCTAGTGGGAGCATGACTTAATAACTGTATGCTTATTTACGTTGTGTGTTGAAAGAGAATTTGTAAAAAGGCACATCAGACAGTCACCATCGCTTAACCCAAGAGTTATTGCAGGTCAATCAATCCATGTCAGTTTCATACTTAAAATAATGTTCCAACTCATGCCTCACCCATTTCCAGTTAAACCATGACTACTTCCGGGTAATGCCCCGCCCACTCCCAGTACAGATATGGATGCAGATAATTTAGATGGGTGAACGGATGCAGATACAGATAGTGGTGTACTCGCTCATATCTAATGAACACACATGAACAAGGTTAATATTCTGGAGTTAACAATTGGTTAAATAATAAGAATAATAAAAACAATCAGCTGGGATAGGCTCCAGCATAGCCACGACCTTAATGAGGATAAGCAGCATAGAAAATGAATGAATGAATGTGTTTACTTGCAAAATGGGAGAATTCAACAAGTGTTGGAATGTTCACTCACTGGGGGGGCTGCAAAAAAAGTTTGGGAACCACTGCACTATGGGGAACGTGGGCTGGGTTTTACCCTACTGATGAGGTGTTGTTGCAATAACAAGTAAGAAACAATAACTGGAAAAATAATTGTTAAGTAAAGCCACCACTGAACACTAAAATAAAATTCTGTGACCTCCAAGATCTGCAGGATTTTATTATGGACTAAATACCCTCTCCAATGGTACTGAGGCTGGGACGGAAACATGGTCAGTGCCGAAATGTGCACTGTACAGTATGTGCCAGTTTAAATACTGGTTCTAACCAATTTTGATACCATTATTATTATTTAAAACCAAGTCATACAATGCACAGGTAAAGCGCTGCTTTTTCTAATGCCCTAGACACCCAGAAAGTGGTCATAAGTGGTCATCCAGTACTACAAGATGTTATCATGCTAAAACAAAACTACATAACACAATCAATAATGCACAAGGTCAGAATTAACAACAATGTCGGACTTTTACCCAGGTTGCTTCCTCCAGATTCCCAGGAGTGAAGACCGGATTGGTCCACAAGAAGATCAACCTGGTGGAGTCCACAGTTTCCTGGGAGCATGAACGCTACAGCCTGCGCAGGATACCCGGATTCACTCTGTCTCACCTGGAAAACCCCAAATCTGAGCGACGGGGCTCCTTGCTCGACACTGTGTAGGTGATCACGTCTGTCTGTGTGTGATCATGCTTATTATTATTAAAAATATGCTCCTTCTGGGAAGATAATTCAAATTCAAATATCTCCTAACAGCTCACAGGTGGACCTCAGGAAACTTAAGCGAAATGGCGTTATCATAGCAGAGGCCCTGGCACGTTACATGTACCATCTATCAGACAAGGTGAGGATAAATGCGCGGGGCCATTTGTCTCTTGATTGACTACCATATTGACCAGAATAGAAGACAATTCTGAAGCATTTTCACTATTAGTGAAATAACAAACCCGCGACCCTAATGAGGATAAGCGGCATAGAAAATGAATGAATGAATGAAATAAGTACAGTAAATATTACGTGGGCCGCATGGTAGTCGAGTGGGTAGCACATTGGCCTCAGAGTCAGGAGGTTCAGGGTTCAAATCTCCATTGGGCATTTCTGTGTGGAGTTTGCATGTTTTCCCCGTGCGTGCGTGGGTTTTCTCCGGGTACTCCGATTTCCTCCCACATTCCAAAAACATGAATGTTAGGTTAATTGGCGACTCTAAATTATCCATAGGTATGAATGTGAGTGTGAATGTTTGTTTGTCTATATGTGCCCTGCGATTGACTGGCGACCAGTCCAGGGTGTACCCCGCCTCTCGTCCAAAGTCTGCTGGGATAGGCTCCAGCATACCCGCGACCCTAATGAGGATAAGCGGCATAGAAAATGAATGAATGAATGAGTAAAAATAAATTCATAAATCAACATAATCTTAAAATTGGCATTGTAACTTTGCAACTTCACCATTCGCTAACTTGCCCAACCAGTTATGCTGTGTCCACACTTGTGGTCTGGTACTCTGGTATGGACCAAAAGAAAAAAAAAAATCACAACTTGTCATTCAACTTTGTCATCAAAACAAAGGCTGCACGATAAAAACATGTAAGTATGGCGTAGAGTACACGGTAAGTAAGGACATGGTTGGGCATCTTAAGATGAATATGATGGTTCTGCCATTTTCACTAGCTTAGCTTTCACAAAAAAATTCTAAAATACACTTTTAAAGAGCGCTGTTGCCCTGGGGTGCATTTGGAGAGCACTCTGACGCACACAGAAAAAAGAGAGGAGTAGAAGGACAGCACTTCCAATACACACAAACCTTAAGACCAGGGGTGTCCAAAATGCAGCTCAGTGCCATTTGTGGCCAGCAGCTTGTTTTTTTTTATTTGCTTGTGACAAAAAACGTATTCATAACAAAAAAATAATAATCTTATATTTGGGTCAATACGATATAAGATCCATCCATCCATTTTCTGTGATGCTTATCCTTACTTATTTTTTGTAAAATGACAGCAAAAAAATAATAATATAATAAAATAAAGCAAAAAACGCTTTATTCATAAAAATACTTCATATGACTCAAAACTAACCATTTTATTGTTTTATTTAAGGTTTTAAACTAACCATTTTAAAGTTTTATTCTTATGTTTAGGGTTCACCAAGAGATTTGCAGCTCTTCAAAGGCCAGTTGGTAAGCGCATTACTGAGAACGTGAACACAATGCTGACCTCTAGTGTTCATTTGGAGGTATTACATACCTCCTGTGTTCACACAGTAGGTTGTCTGCTTCTTTTCTGATAGCAGTGACAAAAACCATGTTTGCGCAGATTCACACTTCCATCTGCTGTCACTTTAATTTGTATTTTTACATCTGCGATCCAACATGCGGCTGCAGGACTTCCATGACGGTCGAATGTCCAGTCTCATGTCCTTCCTGACCTCCGTCCCCCGGGCCACTCAGCTGATGGATAAAGAGTCCAGTCATATCTTGCTAGTCAACTCACTGGAACAGGAATTCAAGCGTTACTTGCAGCAAGTCCACAGGCACACTTTCCGACAGGACAAAAGGTCAGTGTAGCAATAACTGCTTGTCTGTGATGAAACAAGCATTTCATGAACTACATTTCCACACAGGGACCCTGATATTACATTTTTTGACCAAATGAACCAGCCAATGGTGATGTACAGGTACATATCTATTTTGATGTTTGTTGCTTCAATGATATTATAATTTTTTTCTTCTTACAGGGTAAAACCCGCCGCATTTGATCTCTTCCTGGGTGGATGCATCACCGCATATTTGGCCGTTGTTTACTTTGCAATACAGGTATCTTTACATTCCCAGTATTGTCATATGATGTCCGTGTAAATAACACAGTGTTTAGTCCACTCACTAGCCACAACTATGAGTAATTTCAATCAAATGAACCCTTGAAAAGAGTTATGTGGATTATTGTAGTTGTACTTTGCTGTGTTAAACATGCATCGGGCTAAAATGTATTTATGAAAATATAAGAAAACCAATATTTGTTTAATATCGACCAGTATAGATTGTATGTCCCTCTATTGCATTTCCTTAGCTTGTGCAGGTGTAGCTAATGCTGTGGCTGAGTGCATGTAAGGTGTGTTCTCATGAATAAATTGTACTTTCTCTTCTCTCTTACAGAACTTTGGCTATGTCTACAAAAAACTGAAGGCAGCAGTGAAACCCATAAGCAGCACTAAATAATACAAGCTATACGTAACATTTTTGGGAAATGACAGAAATGTATGACTGCACTTGGTATGAATATGACATATTTGTACATGTTTGTCTGAGAGTTGAGCCATACAAATAAAGCTTGGGGGTATTTTGGGAAACTCAGTATAAAAATGCACTGCGAGCCTGACTTTGACACCCATATACTGTATTAAAGGGGCTAAATTAGCAATATATATAGCTAAATTCACGTTTTAAGACTTTATATTTGATTATTTTAATTTAAATTATTGTAATTATCAAAATAATTGTTGTAAAGACAAATTTCACACAGCAATTGTAACAGGTTTTGGTTCAGCAAAGTCACGCTGAAGAACATCACATGCTCACACGCCGCCACACAATTCAACACGTCGGAAAAGGAATAGGAGAAAGCAGAGCTTATTTCCTCCTCATCCTCCGAGACAGAGCAATTCCTTATTCCATATTCACTTTCTGTATTTAACATGTGGCGCAGGCAGCAGAGATAGAACCTTCAGCACCCACCCGGAGCCACCCCAGTCCAGGACTGGGCAAAGAGTAAAAGGAATAGATAGGGTAAAAAATAAAGAGGCACAACTAAATGAATAGCTACATAAAAGCATGCACACCAACACCATGGCTGCTTCCCCGACAAATGGAAGCCATGTGTGGCAGCATGACTTGCCCTACCACAGCCAGACCAGCAAGGCCGCGCCTGGCAAATACAGTATGTCCCCGTATTACCAAATAGAAAGAATGTAGAGTAGAGTTCATAGATAACTAAAGTTAGCTTATCAGCAGTGAAAATACTAAATAAAATACTACACAAAGATGAAACATGAGTTAAAAGGTTACTCCGCCTGCTTTACAGCTGAACCAAACACACGTGTGATGTGGACTACGTCTCCCATGATGCTGTGCGCAAAGATAAGGCGAATACGCAACTGTCATGGAACGTTTTTTTTTTTTTTTTTTTGCGACTCGGAGTTGCAGCAACGAGTTGTGCCTGGTTCGAAGGGGACCTCGACACCGTTCGGTAAGAAAAAAAGTTTGGCTAATGCGCGACTGAAATGCAGAAGTTTGTTATAGGTGGTATGTTTGTTGTGGTGTGTTTTTCCGCCGTTAACTTTGGCACACTAGCCTCGGAACACGCCAACACAAACGTAACCAGCCTCGGAACACGCCAACACAAACGTAACCACCGTCACCGGGCTCAGGAGATGCTGTCCGTGTGTGTTTTGTTTATTCGGTGTTCTTTCAAATCATTAGGTGCATTAAATAGCGAGAGGACGTAAACACGACTGTGTGCACGCGCTCGCTCGTGCTCTTATTTTCCCGGGCTGGCGATGTCCTCCATCAGCATGTTTGTGTTTACTGTCACCCTCGCGACAGCTGAAAATGCAGATATTCGTCTCTCTCGCGTAACACCACGGACAAAGACGGGTCCAAATGTCCCCCTTTTAACGTCAATGACAAACTAAGGGTGACAGTTTGGTTTGTAACTTTGCTTTTCAGGCGCTGACATGCAAAGCCAGAGGTGGATGACGTTTGGCAAGCTTCCCTTATTGAGTGACAGACATGCTTGTAAATTGTTTGTACTTATTTGTAACAAGGTAAACAATGAATGAGCAGTACTTGCAGGCCAAAAGCTATTTGCGCTCCTATTATTTTGTCTTTGTGGTGTGTGTGTGTGTGTGTGTGCGTGCGTGCGTGCGTGTGTGTGTGTGTGTGTGTGTGAGGCACTCACACGTGCATACCCTACCATGCATTTGCAATGTCCTGCAGCCCTTTGCAGGTAAAAATGAATGTTTTTAAAAACGTTCAACTGACACGATTCAGATTTGTATATCAAATCTACACTCAAAGCACAAAGTAGTAAATATGCTCTTTAACAAGGAGCTTGCAGAGGGAAATTTTGGTTGACAGTTTAAAAAAATCTTTCCCCCGCAAATTCTAGTGTCTTTAAATTAATGTTTGAATAAATTATCTTTTTTCTAGTTCTTTTGGTCTAGCATTCATACATTCCAAACCAGGGGCGGGCAAACTTTTTGACTCGTGGGGCCGCATTGAAGTAACAAAATTGGCCAGGGGACCATACTGTAGACGCAGCTAGCCATTTTTGGTTCCCAAAACGTTATGAAAATTTTTTATGAAAACGCATTTTTGTGGCAGAAATGTTGGTTTTGGTTACCACTTTGTTGCAGTGGCGACAAATGTTTTTTGAATGGTTTTGTTACAATTTTGTGTTCCCCAAACATTCCCCAAACTGTTGGTTTTGGTATAACATGTAATACCAAATAATACAAACAACAATAAATTACAACAATGTAAGCCAATAAAAAATATAAATGTAAAATAACAAAGTATTTTATTATTTCATGCACGCGGAAACGACTTTCTGTGCCCACAAAAGGGTATTTTTTGAAAACTGCTTCCAGAGTGGGAAAATCCAAAAACACTGACTCGTCGTTTCCGTAAGGACTAGCAGTCGGCTACTTTTTAAAAACGACGACGTCAGCGACCCATTGCCCTGAGGTGGCCAGAAGTGAACACACACACTAGTTACGCTTATCATTCAATCTAGTAATACAATAGCAGAAATCTAACTAATGTGTATGGTACTGACTGTGTCCTGCACAGGTTTAAAATAAAAACATGACTATACAAACCCGTGTATAGCTTAGTGTCGAATGCATAATAAGAATAACAAGGTATGTATAAATGATTTTTCTTCATGCTTACATGCTGTTCACACTTATTGGTTTACCAGGTTATGTTCCAGAATTTACTTGTGGTGTAAACAAACCACAATATTTGTATTATCTGCTCAGTTAAAAACGGTGTTGTGCTGCCTGAACAGCCCCAACAGCTGCAGCCTTCCTTTTAGAATAGGACTCAGATGGAGTAAATCTGTTTGTCTTGCTTCCTGCCTGGGCACTGCAGCTGGAGAGGAACCAGCTTTCGGTTCCGGGTTAATTAATGATGGCTTTATCTTATCGCTTGTGTTGCTTGGGGAAAATCCATACTGAGGGTGGTTGAACACAGAATCAGTCAATTTGATTGGTGATTAATAGTAAGGGGAATTAGTTAGAGAGGACTGGTTTACCTTTTATCTGGTGTGCATTGTAATCCGCAGCTACAGCATCAATGGACATGAAACATGCAGTCATTGTCATTTTTTTCTCAGGTTTTCAAACTAGCCAGAAGGAGTCAGTTTACTTCCAGCTTGGCTTTGTTTTGCTTGGTGAAGCATAAAGTTTAGTATGCTTTCCTCTGCCTCCTCGGATTGGCACAGCTCTAAGGCCAAAATCCCCCCCTTTCTGCCTTTACTTCCTCCCATACAAATGACTTAGGTTGAAGTTGTGTGTTTAAAATGCAGCAGGGAAAGTGCCTCTCATCCTCTGGTGGATAATTGGCAGTAGATTTGTTGTTTAAATCTCAAACACGCTTTTAAAGTTAACAAAGTTTACAGGCTTTGAGCTGACAAATGTGCTAAATAGAAGCTGCATGCAAAAAATGCAAAAACGTATTTAACAGGGATGTCCTTATCCACATTTTTTGGTGTCTGGTGTCCAGCATGTTGGTTGGAGCAAGCGCTTGAAGTCAAGTGCGTAGAATAAGATAACTAGCATGTAGATTGTCTTGTCAAATGACTGACAGCTAAAAAAACAAAACAAAAAAACAACACTTCCTGTGCAAGCTTCACCATGACAGAGGAGTCTGGGCACAGAGACGGAAGTGAACTGCTCTAGCTACTGAGCCGAATATCCAGCGTCCAACATGAAACTAACTTCACCACGGTACCCCGCGGACATGTCTGCACTGTGGTGTTGCGTGTTCTCCTTCATCTGGGTGACGGTCAAGTGGCCACCAGCTTTGAGCCGCATTTGCCGCACCTACCATGTCAAAGTGTGTCCCAGATTTACGGCAAGTAGATCGGCTCGATCTTGTGGAGGATGCCTATCTTTTCCATCTTCAAAATACAGGGGATAGGCAGCTGATCCTGAAGATTGGATCGGGCCATCCCTTGTGTTTACCAACCAATCGCATGAAGGTGATGTATCATACAGTTTATTGTAGAGGTGTAACGGTATAATCACAATCATGGTTCAGGATGTACCTCTGTTTTAAGGTCACGGTTTGGCTCATTTCTGGCACAGTAAGGGAACAAAGTGCAAAACACAAAACGTCTTGGCTTTTGTGTAAACAGATGTAACAATGTTCTAAAAACATCAGTGTCACATTGTGTAATCCCACAAAATCTCTCTTTATGGCAGACGAAGAGCATCAAAGGATTCCCCTGAGAACAATTCCATGATCTGTTGAGTGTCAACCCAAGGATTTGGTGGGTAGCAGCACAAGTCATGTACCAGGTTGTACCAGGGGGAGCGGGAGGCACAATTACAGATGTTATCCCCAAGCAAAAGCACAGCAAGGACACCCGACCCATAGTTGGAGCAGGAGTTTTCGGCCTGGTACTGGTGATAGCTGCAGTGACTGCGTGGTCTTATTACATTGCCTCTCTCCGAAAAGCTGAGTTGCTGAAGACTCAGCTGCTGGATCTAAATAAAGATGGGTACATTATTCGCAACCAGGGAGGGGCTATTGTTTTTAGGATGGATTTCAGGTGAGTAGCGTTTTCTTTCTTTCTTTCTTTACTGTTGTGGGCCAAAAGACTTGTCAGTTATTCAAATTGTGTTGCTTTAGTTTTTGTGATTCACAATGCTTCTATATTATTTTCATGAGCAGTTACAAATATTTTTCTGTAATCCAAAAAACCCTCTGGTATTCTGAAGCAAATCTACGCAAGAAGGGTCGATATTATCTGCGCAGCTTTCAATCTAAATTTTAGGAGTGCACTGTTGGGCTGCTACCAGCAGAGGCGCTGTTGGTCCAGTCTAGTCTGTGCTCTAGAGCAGCGGTCCCCAACATTTTTATCACCGCGGACCGGTCAGTGCTTGACAATTTTGCCGTGGCCCGCTGGGGAGTTGTAAGGTGTGGGGTGCTGAAAGTGCTAAACATTGTTAAAGAAAGAGCAATAAAGAGATTTGAACTCACCATAATGCCAAATCAATACACTTTGCCACCAAGTACGATGTTGCTTTTCCATTTACTGATGTTGTGGCCATCAGTAATTTCTTTTGTCCTGTTTCTTTCCGGGGTGCTTGGTCTCCTAGTACCCGAGCAGTTTTGAAGGCTTCATTGCCTCGTTAGAGAGCCGTTCTCCGCATATTATTCAGAACGGGCTTGGTGTGTGGGTATCACCTCCACGGTAAATTCATATTTCAAGTAGGATGCTTAATATTGTTTGTTAAAAGCTTTCTCTCTTTGGAAGTCGTATGCTCTTCCCCCGTTTCTTCATTCAGCCTTTTCTTCTTTGCAAAGAAACTTTCTAAAGATAGCTTATGAGGACGGGTTACATTTTGGCGCTAAAGTGACCGAGACGTAACCGAGAGAATTCGGTCATTTTTCAAAATAAAAGCTCGTTCAGACTCAGATAATACATAAAAACAGAAATAGTTAACTATTTCTCGTGCGGTCCGGTATCAAGTGGTGGTTGGGGGAGCGCTGGTCTAAAGAACAACATGATGTCAGCTATTGGAAGATGACTTACAGCCAAGCAGATATCCACTTTGGAACTTCTCCAAGGCTGCATTTGTTTTGCATTCAGATGCTGTTTATGCCCTCCTTATACTAAAATATTAATTGCTGTAGTCGATTGAAATATCGTTAGACCCTAATGCTCACCCAAACAGACCACCTTCTGTTTGGTAGATATGATCCTATTCTTTGAATGGTATTAGTTACAGTACACCATTTTTAGATTAGATTAGATTAAACTTTATTGTCATTACACGTGTACAAGTACAATTCAACCAAATGCAGTTTAGGTCTAACCAGAAGTGCAATAAGCAGCAAAAGTGCAGGATATGGGTATTAAAGTAAAGTTATGTAAATTATAAAATGCAAAAGAAAGAAACAATAAATATTTGTAATATTTACAGATGAATGTACTATGGACATAACATACAGGTTTCTATCGACTATGTTCAGAGATTTACAAAGTAAAAAAAAAATTACAGGTTGTTATTAGTATATGAATATGACGATTGAAACATTAGACATATTATTATTATCGTAATTAGAAATCTACAAATAGATAAGTACATGTGTATATACTGAATTTTACAAATGTATATGGTTGGTTATGTACATTTACAAGTGGGTATCTACAATATAGTGCAATTATTATTGGCAACGGTAAATAGTGCAGTAATAATAGGGAGAGTGTATGGGGTGTATGACGGGGGTAAATAAATCAGTGTGGGGCAGAGTTCAACAGGGAGACAGCTCTGGGGAAAACGCTGTTCTTCAGTCTGCTGGTTCTCGTCCGATGACAGTATTTCTGTTTTTGTAAGTATTTTATTTGTTTGACTAGCTCTACGTCAGTGGTTCTCAACAACATTTCTTGCCCTTAGGGGGAGCGTGACAGAAAATAAGTGAGAACCACTGATCTAAGGGAATCACAAATATAGTTACTGGTACGAATACAAGAGTTGAATTTTTACTTTGAAGTATTTAACGCAACATTGAAGAAACATCACCCTCTGTATAACCTTATTTATTCTTAAATGTTTGCAGATCAGGGACATTGGATTTGGACTCTTGCACTAAAGAAGGAGAGATTCTCAGCTGTGGACGCACCACAGACAGAAGCCTCAACTTCTTCATTGAGACAGTGCGGCCCAAAGACACGGTGCAGTGCTATCGTGTGCGCTGGGAGGAACTGGTTCCTGACATTTCTGTCGAGCACGCCATGACATACAAGTTTGCTCACTGGTATGGTGGTGCAGTGTCAACTATTCAACACTGGCCTATTTCTATCTCAGGACAACAGTCTCCCAAACCTTTCGTTACGAATGACATCTACTCAAACCGCAATGAGTTTGGAGGAATCTTGGAGAGCTATTGGCTTTCCTCTAATGCCACTGCCATTAAGATTAATAATTCTGTGCCGTTCCACCTGGGCTGGAATGACACAGAAAAGACCATGTTCTTCCAAGCTCGTTACAATGACAGCCCCTTCAAGCCAAACCCAGGGGAGGCTCCTTGCGCTGAACTTAGCTACAGAGTATGCATCGGCTCTGATGTTACATCCATACACAAGTACATGGTTCGTAGGTACTTCAACAAACCAAATAAAGTGCCTGCCAAAGCCATGTTTGAGCATCCTATTTGGTCCACATGGGCACTTCATCGGACTGACATTGATCAAGAAAAGCTTTTGAGATATGCTGCCAATATTCGTAAACACAATTTTAACTGCAGCCACCTGGAACTAGATGACCGTTACACGCCCCGGTATGGAGAATTTGAGTTTGACCCAATCAAGTTCCCCAATGCCTCCTTCATGTTTCAAAAGCTCAAATCAGATGGATTTCTTGTGTCCCTCTGGATCCACCCTTTTGTCAACTATGAGTCTAAGAACTTCCATACTTGTGTGGAGAGGGGTCTATTTGTTCGAGAGCCTACAGGCCATCTGCCAGCGTTGGTTCGCTGGTGGAACGGCATAGGTGGAATTGTGGACTTCACAAACCCAGAAGCTCGGGACTGGTTTGCATTTCAGCTTCGTTCCCTCCGCTTCAAATACGGAGTGTCCTCTTTCAAATTTGACGCAGGTGAGACCAACTACTTACCGTGGAAATTCAGCACCAGAACTCCCATCCGGGATCCAAGTTTTTTCACGAGGCGCTACACCGAGATGGCAATTCCATATAATGACAGGGCAGAGCTGCGTAGTGGCTACCAATCTCAGAACATATCCTGCTTCTTCAGACCTATTGACAGGGACTCTGTATGGGGCTATGAGTTGGGGCTCAAATCTCTTATTCCCACAGTGCTCACCATCAGCATTCTGGGTTATCAGTTCATTCTACCAGACATGATCGGAGGGAATGCTTATCAGAACCGCACAGATGGAAATCGGGCATTACCTGACCGAGAACTTTACATTCGCTGGCTGGAGTTGTCCGCTTTCATGCCCTCCATGCAGTTTTCTATCCCACCGTGGGAATATGACAATGAGGTGGTTGAAATCGCTCGCAAGTATACAGCTCTCCATCAGAGTATTGTAGCGCCACGGGTTCTGGAACTGGCCGGTGAGGTGCTGGACACCGGAGACCCGATCATACGACCTTTGTGGTGGATTGCCACAGGCGATGAAACGGCATATAAAATTGACTCCCAGTTCCTGATTGGAGATGATCTTATGGTTGCTCCTGTTTTAGAACCTGGTAAGCAAGAGCGCGATATTTACCTACCAGCCGGTCGCTGGAAGAGCTATAAAGGGGAGAGGTTTGATATCAAAGAGCCATTGCACCTCACAGACTATCCTGTAGATCTGGATGAAATTGCTTACTTTGTTTGGGTGTAGAAGAAAAGCTTGCCTTGTCAATTTTGAGCTTTTTTGGCCAAGGAAGTTTTAAAGCTCCTGGCCAAACAGCTCTCACCTCAAGTGTTAAATTGTTTTTCAGAATGGCTCTCGATCTCACTCATTAATCCTAAATTGAATTAATTCATGTATATCTTGCAATATGGGATAGCAAGGTAGTTTTATGTGTAAGTCAGTGCATGCATGCGATTATCTGTTCAAAGGGAGAAAACTTACGTTGAATCAAATAAGGCATAACGATGCATTGAAGGACGACATAAATAGTAAGACCTCGTTTTCGATCCAGTGCGTGAAAATTATTTGTCGACGTTCCATCAGTCATCATTTTAGACTCTACCTCAGATCACCGGATTTATTGGCTCAACAAATAACTGTTAGAGGTTAATAACCTCTCATAGATATCTCATGGCAACTTTGTCCAAAACCGTATGCACGGTTTAGAACTTTTTAAAATGCAGGCTACTGTGGAACTTCGTTAGCATCATTCATTTGTTCCCCAAAGTCCGACTAACCACAGCAGACGCCAACCGAACCATTTTTTCCCATAAGAAATCATGTAAATCCTATTAGTCCACTCCAGAAAGCCAGACATATTAACACAATACATACAAGGTTAGTGGGTTTGTAATTAAAATACATAAATCAATACAATACATGAAAGGGATGAATACATCTAGAAAGCCAAACAAGTAACACAAAACACGGTTTTATAGTTTTACATGTACAAAATAATCAGAATGCATATAAATGATGAATGAAAGTCATAAGGGAACATATAAGACATTATTTTTGACTTGACTTTTGTGTTAGAAATGTGTTTCTCTCCTCAGTAAACCAAAATGGAGCCAAAGAAAGTTGCAAGTGTCAGCATTTTGATAAAGAAGGTGACACTATTAAAGAAATAACTCATGACAAAAGAGGATGCTGGTTTTGAAGAGGAACTCTTCAATCTTTGCGAACAGTTTCAGTTAAGGTTAGCCAACCTTAAATGTTAATGTATCCCTTTTATTTCTCATTTAAATGCATTTAGAATTTTTTAATGCATTTTAAACAACAAAAACATGTTTTTTGTTAACATTTTCCAGTTGTTTTAGTGATGAATAATAATAATAATACATTAAGACCAGAGTTGAACTCACACAGTGTATTTAGAACACAACAAGGCACACAACATATTGTATGCTATCCTGAAAATGTATGCAAATGGAGGGTTGTTTAAACGGTTGTTTAATGCAACATAAGAAAAACTTTTTTTTTTTTTTAATAAATTCAGATTGACTTAAAAATATGAAAAAACAAAACTCAAAAGAAACTTTGCCAGCATCAGACAGTAGTTATTTTTTATTCTGGAATTTTCCTAAGTGGGAATATTTTACAGGCTTGGTGTTGTTAATTGTTTGTTTTTATTTTGCTTATTGTGATATTCCTAAACTGCACAATGTCTAAAACGTACATCCCATCTGCTAATTTTATGAAGGTGTTTTATGAGAGCATGAAAATATTTTTTTGAAAGTTATACATATTTATTATGCATGTAAAGATGTTGAAGTTTGATTTGAATGTGTTTTTATTCTCTGACGTAAGGATAAGTCTACCTCCACAAATGGTTGTAATTTCTTGTACGGGAGGTTTTTTTTTGCCTGCATTCTACTTATTCTGACGGTGGACTTTGACATGTGGCTTAATCATTAACCTCTGTGGCATCTGTGTGTGCCTCTGACATAGTTTCATGCTAACAACACTGCCTATATATAGTTCTTCTCACCCAGCAGCTATTTCTGCCACAGACACTCTTGCCTTATGATGGGAAAAATATGTAGCTCATATTGAAGGTTGCATTGCTTACTGGTTTTTCGACCATGAGATGAGCTGTTTTTTTGGTGGAGTTTCAGCAAACTGACAATTGACATTTAACACCATTCTTTTTTCATGTAATTAGAGATAACTATGTCTTGCAGACTCAGCAATTATCTTCCACATAGTCTGTTTTCATGAGATACACCCATTGAAAGCATGAAGGCCACAGTTATTATTTGTAAAGGTAAACTACAATGAAAGCAAAAATGTAAAGCATGAAATGTAGGTCAGTCAGAAGGCCATACAATAAACGAACCAATAAAAAACTGCAGCTTGTGTAGGTCTGCAATGTATGAAAAGGAATGTTCTTTTCAATATAGTATTGAAAGATTCACCCTTGTGGGACTTTTCAAACTTTTTGACACTCAGCTCATGATGGGGCGATAATGGCGATGTGATGAAACAATTATGCAGGTTCTTTGGAGACTGTTCAGATCAATAAATCATCTGTGTGAGGCCAGAAAGTAAAAGTGTGTGACCAGATACTGAGATTAAACAATTACAGGAATTTCTCTTTTGAGTTCCAACACATGCCACCACCTGCTCGTTACATTTATCACTGCTACCTACCACAATCTTTCATTTGTTTTTGTTTTTTTTAAGCGTGTCCCCTTACACAGCACGCTGGATATGCTTCTGAACTACTTCACTTGACTTGCTGATGCCTCATCTTCAAAATTGATCTGGTTGTGCCGTCTGCGGGGGGAGGATATACATTCATTGATTAGCTGTCTTGTGCGTACTAGCGATCGATAATATTTGTTGCTTTGCTTTCTGCAATCATATTGTTTGTGGCTCAGACCGGAGAGATAATTTATGCGGCATGGAGCTATTGGTGGAACTTACCAGATGGAAAGAAAGAGAATCATAACAAACAACTCCCAGTTCAGACAACCCCAATTCCTATCTTACATCCATTTTTTCTAAGGGATTGCAATACTTCAGTAAATGTGTCAGAACCACTGCCATATTGAAATCCAAATGTCACATTTCTTCTGATCATGTGGCGCTGCAAACATCCAGGAGGGTGCAGTGTAGATTCATTGTCAAATTCTCTCGACAGGCCTGTGGAAGAAGATCCAGATGTCAGGCGAGGACATACACACATTGCAGTAACACCACACAAGTAATGCATGAGCACACAACACTTGGCTGAGCACTTCGCCCCCTTTCTTTCCCCCACCTGTGATCCCACCTGTGTGTCCATCTGCAAAAGTGTGTCTGAAGTACCTTCACATATCCCCTTTGAGGATGGCTGCTGTCTGTCTTCAATGAATGGCAGGGCTGGGTTGTTTTGGGTTATGGTTAAGGGGGTTAGCAATGTGGCAAAAGGGTTGTGGGTTTGAATCTAGAAAGTTGTGGATCTGTTTGTGCCTGCGAGTGTGGTGTCACGGCAGACATGATTGACAGGCGATCAGTCCAGAGAGTTCCCTGCCTCAGTTCAACATATTATGCAGAGCGATTGCGTGTTATTTAACAACGCATCGGGTTAGTTCTGTTTAGACTGAATGTATACAACCAAAAGTGTAAAGGGCACTGTTGCCAAGTTTTCAGTCATGGCTGTCCAAGAAGTCGCTGCATGCTGTCATTGTCTAATTTGCATGTCATTTTTATGCGTTATTTTATAATGCTGTAGGAAAAAAGCATAACCTTGTAAGGTAATCCACTTCATTTTACAGATAAAGAGTAGCAATAGACCAATAAAATACAAACACAGTAAACACACCATCCTAAAACATTACTTTTAGATCTCGCTGCGTTAAACAGGGCAGGCTCCACCCCTGCGGCATCGTGACTCATGCACGCATGATTCATGTGCACTTCGATGCGTAGAGCTCCACATCATACTCGGAAGCTGACTTTTCTGGGGGCGGACCTGTACCAGAAATACCAGGAAACTCTCCAACGATGCCAGAAAAGTCACTAGATTTGTCGCTAGTCGCTTTTGAGGAAAAAGGTCACCAGATCTAGCAACAACATTGCCCAGTTGGCTCTGCTGGTGACAGGAAAGACAATTCCAGTGTGCTTATGTTGCGGCAAACATTGAGAAACAATATCCTAACACTTCACAAACAGCCTTGTTTGATTTATATTGTTTTTGGTAACTGGTGTTCCTTCATGCTAGTAGAGGTTCCTCATCTGGGGCTACTAGGGGAGTGGTTGTGGCTGTGATAGCAAAAGTAATATTTTGGAAATCTATTCCTCTCAAGTTTAGTCTAAACAGCAGCCCTGATATATTCCTTCCAGTGTCTCTGCCGTGACATGGTGTGACCCCGGTCAGCTGGAGGGATCCCGAGTCGTGCCAGGCATTTGTTCTGGTTTGTTGTTCCTTATCTGGAGAGAAGTTTTGTGTGAAAAGCCTCAGTGTATGTGGTTTTACTTTGTCATGATATAAGTTTGTGTGTCTCGTGGCACTCTCCGCTTGACAACTTTGGTAATAAAATAGTTAAAAGCCAATTTGGTTTTGTGGACAATGTTTATTAATAGAAAATTGCCAAAACATAGGGTTACTCATCTGGGTTTTGAAAGAAAATTGGTGCCATCCATCAAACAAAGGAAAACTACCGCAAGTCTGGCCGACAATAGGATGAATAAAAAGGCATGCAGCAAAGTGGGGAACATGTGAGGTTCAGGGATTGGTAAGGGTCAATCAATCAGCCAGTCAGATCTTTTATTTAACAAGCGAGGAGCACAGACCCCAAAGGCCACACTCCATATTCTGGCTGGTTGAGCTTGCTGTCGGTTCCTGTAGAAGGAAGGAAAGGGGAGGGGGAGGGAATGAGATGAGAAGGAAAGAGGGCGGTGGGAGGAGAGGATTGGGGTTGGGGTTGGTGATGGAGGTGCACAAAGGTTTGGCCTGTGTCCCCTGGCATGCCGGTGTGCTTCATCTTCTCAGTGCATGGGCCTGGAACTGGAGCTTGATGGGATTTTCAGCCCTGTGGCCTATACGCTGTCCCAGAATCCATCTGGAGGGCTGCACAGCAAAGAGCCAGCCACTCAGTGACACAGCCATAAAGAATAACCCATAGGCAGGCCAATGCCAGTGATCTGAGGCTCACAGCTCCACTCAGTGGACAGGCCAACACTCTGTGACACATATTCCTGTCAGCCACAATGGCTGATCCCTAAGTTACTGTGTACTCGGTGGAACAGACGGCACGCTCTGTGAGGCAGCCTCCATCTACTCGCTTCGAAGCTTGGAAAATTGGAACAGAACAAGGACTATTCAGCACCCTTAATGGTCGGAACTACAGTATGAACCTCCTGCTTGTTTTCTCTCTGTATGTGTATCACACTACTTACTGCTTTCAAGACAAGGTGCTCCAAAATCTTGACAACAAGAAGGTTTTTGTTCCCGGATCAGACCTTGTGCTTGTTCAGTTCCAACTTTGTCAAGAAATTTACTGACATTTACTGAAGACTTTTTTTTTTTTTTTTTTTGCTTGTTTGTGTGAATCTATTTTCTTGTGCCCTGCATTTGACTGGTATTCTGTCTTATAATCTGTGTTCCCGGACTACAATTCAATATTTAATGAGCACATATCACTTATTTGAGTGCAGACCTCCACCAAGGCCAAATTGTTAAGAAAATGCCACTAGTATGTTTACTTGTGTTTGTCCATCTGTTGGTTAGTTGGCAGGCTACTTCCTGGCTCATAGAGAAAGGAGGTTGGGGGGGGGCATTTTGATGCAGGAGGTGGACCATTGGTTTGATGCCATAGTGACTCAAAGTGTAATTATTCATTCCTGTATTAGTCCCGGCTGCATGGTGGTTAGCACGTTGGCCACACAGTCGTTGGGCATCTCCGTGTGGAATTTGCAAGTTCTCCCCGTGCGTGCGTGCGTGCGTGCGTTTTCTCCGGGTACTCCGGTTTCCTCCCACATTCCAAAAACATGCATGTTGGGTTAATTGGCGACTCTAAATTGTCCTTAGGTATGAATGTGAGTGTGAATGCTTGTCTATATGTGCCCTGTGATTGACTGGCAACCAGTCCAGGGTGTACCCTGCCCCTCACCCAAAATCAGCTGGGATAGGCTCCTGCATACCCGCGACCCTAATAAGGATAAGCGGCATAGAAAATGGATGAATGAATGAATGTATTAGTCCCATTATTCAAAACCTCATCAACAATTAATTGATTCTTTCATTGTTCCAAGTGCCAACCCCTTTACAAAGTTTGCTGAGAAATTGTTTTGTAAACCTGCTAATTATGTAATTTTTACTCTTTACTTTCTGTGTCAAAATAGTAACATTTGTGGTGCCCTTAGAGTACATCTATGTTTGGCTAATACTATGCATTTCAGGCAGCTTGGTTGGTTGGTGTTAAACCGAAAAGGTTTGGAAAACCTTGTGTTAAAGCAGGTCCAAACATTCCAAACAAGACCACATACTGGAAAATCAAAGGGTACATTGGCCACTTACATTTTTTGAGCCAGCCCATGTAGATATGCATATCTTTTTTTATATTTAAAGAAATAACAGATGCATCTAAGCTGTGTTATTGGTGACTATTAGTATGAACATTTTCTCCTTACATTACACTTTTTTGTTCGCGTTTACGTTTCTTTTATTTTTACAAATATCTCACCTGCATACCATTTTTTCCTCATGCCTTTTTTCTTGTAACATTAGGTCTTTATTCTCATATTTTGACTTTATTATGATAAGATAACAACTCTTACCCAACCTAATTTATTTCTGGATTTGTTTTCTATACTATTACGACTTATAATAAATAATTACTAAATAATTACATATATTAATCTTTCAACTTTATGCTGTTTTATGCTCTTAATGTTGTGACTTTAGTCTCACAATTTTTCCTTTACTCTCATAAAATGACTGCTGGAAGTTTTGCTGTTATTTTTAGTTTTTTTGTTTAATTGTAATTGTGTTTTTAGAATGTGCCAAAGGCTACAAAAAAAAAGCAGTAGTGGGCTGTAAATGACCCATGGGCTGCACTTTGGACACTGCTGTGTTAAAGTATAATATGTAAAATCCGTCAATAAAACCGTGAAAGTTTATTCCCATGAACTGTCAACTTGTCCAAATTATTTACCCCTCATCCATTCTTCGTACTGTTTATTCCACTTCAGGGTCACAGGTGAGCAGAAGCTTATCCCAGCTGACGGCAGGTGAATTACAACATGGACTGCTCGCCAGTCGATCACAGGCCACAGACTCTATTTCGACAAACAATCATTCACACTCACAACACACACACACACACACGCATTGAGTGGGACTGATGCTGCCTACTCTATTAATGATTCTTTTCTTCCAGTCTAAAGTTCTATGGACTGTTTCCATAAGATTTCCATAAATTGAACACAATTTTCTGTGACCCTGAACAGGATAATGATTACCAAATGGACGGATTTCAGGACAGCATTCCATTTGAATAAGCGTGTTGGAACGGTTGCGTCCCTGCTTGCCAACAATGCTTCCTTCGCATGTTCATTTCATTGCTGCAGAGGAGTGCAATTAAATGGCATAACACACAGCATCCTGAACAATAATGCCAGAAATATATAATTGAAAATCAGTACCAAATATGCAGAGACAATCATTACTGCCTCTCATTATTGGATCCAATTTATGCACACCCCATGAGATAGAGTAGCAAATAATAGACAAGTACTATAGAGAGCAATATTGGCATTGAGCACGACGACGATCCAGCCTGATAAAAAGCAATATGACCGTAGAAAGTTTGGATCGAAAAATGCTTTGCTTCCCCTCAGAGATAGCCCGCATTATTAGCATTTTTTTTCCTCCCTCGCCCGACGACTGTAAATTTCGTAAATGTAGCCCTGTGGTGGTAAGGTGGGCAGACGGCAGATTGTATAAATAAACAGACTGTCTGAGGGCAGCACTGTGGCCCCACCTGCCCACCATCAATCAGTATTACAGCAGCCAGTGGCAGCCCAATCGCCTTTTTATAGGCTTGTGAAATGATCAAACATCTGCTCATGACCATGTTTCATGGATACATGCTTCTACATACAGTATCACGTCTGGCGTCATACCACTACACACATCAGGATGTAATAGCGACACCACAAAGTTAGCCCAAAGTCTGGACTGAGACTATACTGTTGCCTTTAGGCCCATCACGTCAATAACAAGATCTACAGCAGACTTTTAAAAGTCCCAAAGCAACAACTAACGGAGTGCGATATGCGTTCGCCTGCTTTCTATGAAACGCCATTGAGTAAGGGACTGAGTCTCTATTGATTGATGCCAGAAAGTGTAAGAAAATAGATGTCAGAGGGGGTTGAGTTTGTGGGCGAATTAAGAGAACAACCTAAAGTCGCTTGTGAGTCTTTAGGTGGTCGATCATTTTCAATGTTGCTGGAGCCAAATACACAGAAAATCTCTTATCTAAAAAGTCAAAGGGCATTCCTGAAAGCTTCAATTCACACTAACAACTGATTTTGAATAAAGAATAAATATGAGGTTATCATAAATCATACATTTCTGTTAATTCAAATTACTTTACCTATTACCATTTATTTGTTCACGAGTGAGGGAAGGTTGGAGCGTGAGATCGACAGACGGATCGGTGCAGCATCTGCAGTAATGCGGTCAATGTACCGGACCGTCGTGGTGAAGAGAGAGCTGAGCCGGAAGGCAAAGCTCTCTGTTTACCGATCGATCTACGTTCCCACCCTCACCTATGGTCATGAGTTATGGGTCATGACCGAAAGAATGAGATCGCGGATACAAGCGGCGGATATGAGTTTCCTTCGTAGGGTGGCTGGACTCACCCTAAGAGATAGGGTGAGGAGCTCGGCCATCCGGGAGGAGCTCAGAGTAGAGCCGCTGCTCCTTCACATCGAGAGGAGCCAGTTGAGGTGGCTCGGGCATCTAGTCCGGATGCCTCCAGGGCGCCTCCCTGGTGAGGTGTTTCGGGCATGCCCAGACGGAAGAAGGCCCCAGGGAAGACCTAGGACACGCTGGAGGGACTATGTCTCACAGCTGGCCTGGGAACGCCTTGGAGTCCTACCGATGGAGCTGGAAGAGGTCGCTGGGGACAGGGAAGTCTGGACTTCCCTACTGAAGCTGCTGCCCCCGCGACCCGGACCCGGATAAGCGGTGGAAAATGGATGGATGGATGGATGAATTACCGTTTATATAATGCAATCATTTTTTAGACAAAGTAATTTTTCACATATTGTTGTCCTTTCAACCACTCAGTAAATGATCTAATTTGTTTTAAGCACGCCTCAATTTACTAATTTAATCCACTTCTACAAACAAACATCCATTCCCCCCAGAAACACATAACCAAGGTATGACAAGCACTTGAGTATCTGTTGGATTTCTGTTGGACTACTAAATTAGAAATTAAAATGAACACAGAAAACATGTGTGTTGCTGTTTGTCGTTGAGTTCAGGGATACCCAACCCATGGATCACTGGCCTACATTTAGCTGTGGGGTAAATAATATACATTTCATAGTATAAAAAAAACCAACATGAGTTTAATAGTTTTAATCAGTTTTGCTTTTATCTTCAATGAAACAGTAGAGATTTGTGCAGGGGCGTCAAAGAGTAGCCGGCTTTGTGAAGATGTTGCAGGGGGCAAACCTCACGACTGAAGGCGCTCTTCTTTGTGGTAATGACTGTGTTTATCAAAAGACAACACTGCAGTTCTCACTGCCCACCCGACAAAGGACTTCTTCCAGAGGAATAAACTCACTCGTTTGGACCATCCTGCATGTTCCCCTATCTAAATCCAACTGAGAACATTTGGGGATGGATAGCAAGGGAAAAAGTACAAAAATGGCCATCAGTTCCTGACAGTGGATGCCCTCTGTGAAGCTTCTTCACCACCAACAATCCCTCTAGCCTACTGGAAACACTGGCATCAAGCATTCCCAAACCACATTTTAAGATGATGACAAAGTTGCTCATTACTGAGTCCTTCTTTTGAAAGAATATTTCTATTTATATGGGTTTCTGTTATTTTTTATAGCCTGGTCTTAAACTTTGGATCAGCTAATAAACAGTCTACTTCAGTTGAATGGTTGTTTGCAAGAAATGTCATTTTTGTCTCACGCCCATCTCCTCTTTTTGCTTTTGGAAGCTCTACTTAGAACCTCATTAAAATCCAACGATGCAAAATGTAAATTATTGAAAATTTTTAACAGGTTCTGAAATTTTTGATTAAAATATACTGTATGTAGATTTTAACATGTTTTGAAATGTTAATTCATACTGACAGACATGAACAAGGCGTGAACATTGCTTTTGACAGCTGCAAGAGGGCACTCTAGGCTAGTGAAGAATTCATTGGGTTCAGGGGTGTGCGATGGGTTCGGGACCTTGGTGAACTTGCTTACCAACTTAGGCTTCCGAGGTGAGGAATGAAACAGGGGGTATATGAATATGTGACTACATTGGTGTTTGAAAGCCCAGAGAGTTATGTACAATAAGCATTGTGCTTTGGTCTGTTTGCTTGTCCCATCACTGCTACTCTGCTGTTTTTCTGACATTTCCATGACTTTGTTTCCAGGAGTCATTCTGATAATTTTGAAATATGACTCAACTTTGTAGTGGGTGTACATTTGGACTAGTTTGTATTTTATTTATTTAAATATGTCGATGGCATTTATAACTGGTGAGGAGCAATTCTGTTGCAGTCAGTCTATGACTTGGCTAGACTGTGTGCACGTAATTGTACCGTTTTGGTAGGGCAATTTTCTGTACAAGAACTACTGTGAACTGTCAGAACTAACCAAGAAGAAGACCTTTCCGCCCTCTTTGGACTCTGGATGCTGATATAACACAAAGCAATGTGGTTGTTATCACTGGTGCTGATAACGTAAAGAAGAGACACAGGCAATGTGACCTGACACGTTCTCAGCGCACAACAAATCCATGCTGCGCCCAAAATGCAGTCCAACCTGAACTGTAAATAAACCCATAACAATTTATTCTGTACCCTTTTGCAATGCAACCCACTGAGTGACAGGTAACAACAAGCGGTAACAACATATAACACAATGACCAACACTTTCCAGCCAATGATAAGATTCTGCTTGCTAGTATTTACTTCCGCAGCCGATCAATTCATTAACAGCGCCTTACGTAGCGCATGCCGCCGTTTTGCAGATTAGCGTCTTGCTGATGCTGCAGCAGAGTTAGGGGAGTTAAATGCCGCTTTCTAACCTGTATTATGGCGAACAGACATCCACTCACACACCCAGAAATCAGAAGTATGTGCCAACCAGTGGCGATTGCTCTCAGACTGCAAGGGAAGTTCAGCTTCCCCTAAAAATGCTCTACAGTACATTCATCTTTTCTTTATAACCAGCTACTACTATATACAACATATGACAGAATGGAAGTTCTGGACGGGTGTGATACTGCAGTGTGCACGTCTGATGCAACTCACAGCGGTCCAAGGAATGGTCCCGGTCATTTTTGTTTTTGCTCAAATACTTGTAAAATGAAGTGGCATATTGGACACAGGTGCATATACAGTAGATGTGCAGCAAGATGCAATTTGTGCATCCACTGTACGCAGGTGTAGTGAGGGAACGTGGCACATAGTTTGGGAAATCATCAGCCGTAATTGCTTGAACTCCAACAAATTAATTTCTGACAAGGTTGAAATTCACCTGGGAACTGAAAATGGCTTCCTGTTTTAAAAGTCAGTTGGCTGACTTGAAATTAGGCTTGAAACAGGCTTTACTTGCACATTGCACGGCACATTGGAAGGGTTACAATCATGGGTACGTTCTTTTCCACAAAGTCAAGATACCCTAATTAAAAAAGCCAGACTATGTTCAAATGAATGTTAAGGAAGTGATGTCCGTTACCGTCAGTGCTGAAGTATTCTATTGCATATTTAGTCCATGAAATGTACACATAGCGGTACATATTTCCCCACTTTTTGGTGGACATTTTAGGGGAAGCTGCAGTCCTAAAACAATTGCCAATGGTTAAAACTATTGCACTTCCTCATTCAGTACGGAAGTTCAGCAAACGTGACAAAAGTTGAGGCCAGTATCTAGCTTGGCAGCTGTAGTCGACAAAAGGTAGCAAAGGGCCTGTCCATAGAGGAAGGAAATGAATCCAAGTGGTCCAAGGTTAATGGTGGCTTAAAACAAAATAGATTCAGTGCCAGGGGTGTGCTGACAGGTGATTTGACAAGAGTGAAGGCGCTCCATCAATCTCATGTTGGCCTCTCTGACCCTCCCTCGCCCAGCAATAGCAGCTAGGGGGCGCCAGGTGTCACGCTGCTCTGACCTGTACAGGTCTCCAGACAGCCCACCTGCTGTCAGCCTAAAGCTTCCCCTATGGGCGGAGGAGACGCCATCACTTCATGCTCGACTGCCATAATGAAACTGTGATTGGAAGATAGTGAACTGTGACAGGCAGCGCCAGACCTGAAGTCGTCCAGTCAAAATCAAACGGCTCGCTTCAGGTGTCCTTTTTTACGGTCTGGTTTTCCTTTGAATCGGTTTGACAATTTAATGGTGCAAAAAGGGTGACATGCCAGTGGAGTTTTGAAACGCTTTCATACATCACGCACTTGTGTACCGTAAGTCATTCACACTGAGAAGCAATACCAGGTGCGGTTATGTGCACTTGGATTTTCGTTTGGCGTGTGCTCATGACTTCTCACCCCCACCAGCAAAGTAGCCCCAGGGAGGCTTGCCTTCACGTTTAAACCTGACATAAATTCCCTGTCACAAATCCCCGGGGCAACCAGGCCTGTAGGCACAAGAGCAAATATTTCTGTTGCTGATCATGGCCATTCCCTTTTAACATCCTCACCCGTTGCACCCTCCTCTGAACCTACCCTAGCACCACGAGCTAGCCATTTGTCACAAAGTAATTATAGAATTATTGATCGGCAAGCAATTAACACCTTTCTTCTCTTCCTCTTTGCAGCACCACCCTCCTCCCCATCCTTTAATTTGAACTTGGAGAGCGAAAGAAAAAGAGGGGGTGATGGAGGTGGGGATGGCTGTGGGAGTAACACATTTAATCCTGTTGGCATTTCCTAGTTCCCTTTAAATTAATAGGGGGACAGGGACAAAATGGCTTTTCTTTTTCTGCCGCTGATTTTCCTCTCCTTGTCTCGTCTGCTGATTGTTCTTGAACAGACAGGGTGCTGCTTAGATTACAACCATTTCATATGGCCTGAAAGTAAAACCTTCCCAATGCACTTCTTATGATACTCTGATTTTTACACTCTTCTTCTTGTTTTCCAACCACCTCTGCGATGGATGGCTATCATGAAACGTCACCTTAGGAACTTACGGCAGCGATGGCCAGGCATGCTGATTTGCCTTCTGGAGTTTTGATAACAGTATCTCTGTCTGTGCATCACATCTTGTTCTTGTATTCTCATATACTGCACTATTGACCAGTGGCGATTGCTCTAAGACTGCAAGGGAAGCTCAACTTGTCCACAAATAAAGTGGTGAAATGTGTACTGCTGTGTGTACATTTTATTGACTAAATATGCGCTACAGTACCTTCATCTTTTGTTCAGAATCAGCTACTTCTCACATCTAACTGACACGACTTCTATCTGATTCATACCCACAGCGCCATGGCTGAGCACAGTCGGACGCTGAGCATCTACTAACTTCACCAGGGAAGTGTAGAGTGGGTTGTTTCACTGCACAAAACTGGACGGTCATTGGATAAATGCCGGGCTTTGTCTTGGCCATCGGGCGCTCAGCATCTCTGGGAGTATATGGGCAGTGGGCTGGACCGGACGCTGGGCTTCTTCGTGATGATTTGATGATTGATCGGTCTCTTCCCTTTTTGATTGACAGTGAAATGAGTGAATCAACGATCTTTAAGTATAACTCTAAACCATAGCATTTTCCACGTTTTTTATTCCGTTGTTCTGAACTGATCCGGAGACTTCACCGAGCCGACTTTGTCTTTGGTAAAAACCACTAGGAAAGGAGGGTAGAATTACATCTAAATAAATAAACAAACACATTTATGATGTAGGACGTAGGCCGGAAAAAAATGACTATTCTAGCTGCAAATGTCTGGTTTTTGGTGCAATATCAACATGGGTGCATAGAGGCCCGTTTCCAGCAACTATCACTCTAGTGTTCTAATGGTACAATGTGTTTGCTCATTGTGTGTCAGAAGGCTAATGAATGACCAGAACAGCCTCGTGCAGTCATGTTAGCACAGCTGAAAACAGTTTAGCTGCTTAAAGAAGCCGACCGACCTTCCTTTGAGCAGGTTGAGTATGTGGAGCATCACAGTTGTGGGGTCGATTAAATGTTCAAAATGGCCAGAAAAGGACAACTTTCATGTGAAAGTCGACAGTCTATTCTTGTTCTTGGGAATGAAGGCTATTCCATGCGAGAAATTGCCAGAAATGTTTAAGTAACTTTTGAACGGTGGTGTATGTTCTGCTTCTTATATGCATAATGTGTGCTTTTGAACTATGACTCAATCCCAAAATTGGTTCATGGCTCTGCTTTTAGTATGTGGTTTACCACAAGGTAAAAGTGAGTCGGTATCCCAGGATAAAGGGTCTCAAGTTCTAATTTGGGCCCTACACTAAAAAATATTTTTGGTGTCCTATAGATTTGGTTTTGTCCTCCTCAAGTTGGGGGAACCGCTACTTCTAATTTACAATTTTTGTCATCACACCAGCAGATGAAATTGAGCTGAGGATGCCACCTACCACATGAGTTTTAACAATATAACCACCCATTATAACTCTCTGGTTATGAACAGAGGCCATTTTAAGTTCCTCAGTTTAATAATGTTGTCAACAGGGCTCTACTGTAGCACCAAATGAAGCACATTCAATTTCACAGCTTCCTGGCTGTGATAAGAAGCTACTGTGGAGTGGACCTTATTTGGCAGAAATTGAGGGACAATTTGCGGGACCTTTTCCTTCCATGCTGAAATGTTGATCAATAGCTACTCTTGGGGTTTCATTCAAACACACACATAGCAACGCTCCCTCTTGAAAAAGTCTGTGCTATTGACCTGTTTTTCTTGCCCTGCAGCCCTTCTTATTTTCTCAAAGAACGGGTAACCCAGGAGACAGACAATGTTGTGGCTTTTATGGCTTTTGAGACTCCCTGTGACCATTGCATCAAAGCCTTCAATGCATTTTGTGAAGTTGGCAATCACAGGGTTTTTGACCTTTGTCATTCTTCATTCATTTCAGCTTATCTGTTAATCTACATTTTTGATGTTGGACATGTTAAATTTACCATCAGTGGAGGGCCTCTGCAATCAACCAATACCATACATATTTTGCATTGTGCAGTGCATAAACTATATACATTTTTGCAAAGCTGACCAACACAGACAATGGAAAACTTACTTAAACCCTGTTTTTTGAGGGCTACTGCAGATGCACCTTCAAGAATTTGACCTGTCAATGCTACTTGGTGTAAATCAACCTGCTTCTTCACTGTGTTTTTGTGGTATAGGAATATTTGTACCAATGGGACGATTAAGTGTTTGCGTACCATCGGCGTCAAATGTATTTTGTTAGTTCTTTCATTCATTTCATTCATTCAATTTTTATACCGCTTATCCTCATTAGGGTCGCGGGGATGCTGGAGCCTATCCCAGCTGACTTTGGGCGAGAGGCGGGGTACACCCTGGACTGGTCGCCAGTCAATCACAGGGCACATATAGACAAACAAACATTCACACTCACATTCATACCTATGGACAATTTAGAGTCGCCAATTAACCTAACATGCATGTTTTTGGAATGTAGGAGGAAACCGGAGTCCCCGGAGAAAACCCACACACACGGGGAAAACATGCAAACTCCACACAGAGATGCCCAACGGAGATTTGAGCCCAGGTCTTCCAGATCTCCTGACTGTGTGGCCAATGTGCTAACCACTCAGCCACCGTGCGGCTTGTTAGTCCTTTGTTTTATAAAATTATTCATGACACATGCTTATCTCAGACCTTTTTAGCTGATGTTTATTTGTTGACGGGGATGTTGGGTAGCAATTAGCCCACCAACCCAGCTTCCCCCAGTACCAAGGTTTGGTGGTTCTGAAAGGTTAAATCAATTTTGAAATAATAGGAAATACTACTACTAGTGCTACCATACCTGTCAACATTTGCATTTGAAAATAATGGAAACTTTTCTGAAAATAATGGCCCAAAAGCCCACTGCCAATGTGTTGCACCATTGTCCTTGCAGATTGCTGTTCATGGTTGACTGCAGCCATTTATTAATAATAGAAATATAGATATTTAAGCTAATTTTCCTGTGTTATTGGCCTAAATATAAATATTTATCATTTTTTACGCATTAAAATAGCTAAATGAAAGAAATAAAAAAAAATGGCACTCCAAAATTGCATTCAAAGATGTAACATGTACTGTAATACAGTGGTCACTAGGTGTCAGGAATGTTACATTAATGCAGTTAATTATTTTCAACTGTTATGCCCCCACGGGGAGATAGAAATGTTTTCACACACCCCCAATTTCAAATACTATTGATATACTGATCTACTTATTTATCAGTACTGTACAGGCTAAACTTAAAACTGAAACCGGCAAAATGCAACAAAATGGTGAGTGGTGAGTCAAATGGCATGCTGAGTATGACAAATTCATACATGTTGGCATGTTGGCACTAATATTGATAGTTCTCCTTGCCCCTCCCAATGCAATGCTATCATGGGAGTCTGTTATGTCTCATTAATATATGTTATGTCTTATTTCCTGGTATTATGTCTACTATATTGGGTAATATGAGGGTAAATGTGACTATAGGGGTGTTATTTAATGTCTAGAGGGCTTTATTTATTTTTTTTGTATTTATAAGGTTGTAAACCTTTTTAATGCTCTAACTACCAAAATATTCCATTTATAAATAAGGAATCCTATTTTGTGGAAATTCACTTATCGCAATTGAAGGTAATATTGGGTAATATGAGGGTAAATATATATAGGGGTGTTATTTAATGTCTGGAGGGCTTAATAATAAAAAAAAAGTATTTAGAAAGTTGTAAACAGTTTTTAATGCTTTAACTACCAAAATATTCTAATTATAAATAAGGTATCCTATTTTGTGGAAATGCACTTATCACGGTTGGGTCTGGAACAATCATTCATTCATTTTCTATATCACTTATCCTCATTAGGGTCACGGGGATGCTGGAGCCTATCCCAGCTGATTTTGGGCGAGAGACGGGGTACACAGGCAGGGAGGGCACATATAGACAAACAAACATTCACACTCACATTCATACCGATGGACAATTTTAGAGTTGCCAATTAACCTAACATGCATGTTTTTGGAATGTTGGAGGAAACCGGAGTACCCGGAGAAAACCCACACACGCACGGGGAGAACATGCAAACTCCACACAGGTCTTCCATATCTCCTGACTGTGTGGCCAATGTGCTAACCACTCAGCCACCGTGCGGCCCTGGAACAATCAATTCCAAGCAATTAACCGTGATAAGTGAGGGATTATTGTATTTAAAATCCATGTAAGCATATCATAATTCACCGTTTGGTTATTGTTAATGGTTACAATTCTTGAAGCGCCATGTATCATGATGTACACCACGTTAAAAAAAATCTCTTGAGAAAATATTTGCATTTGCAGAAACTGCCGACCTGTCTACCAATTGAGGGAGTATCCTTAAAAACACATGAACACAAGAGGTTTTTCAGGTTGCTTAACGTGCAGATTCACAGTATATTAATATTGGTGTTGTTGACCCATATTAAAACAACAGCCATGCGCTTTCTTGCTGTGTAGCAGTGGCGATTGCTCTAAGACTGCAAGGGGAGCTCAGCTTACCCTAAAATGTCTCAAAAAGTGGTGGAATACAGTATGTACTGCTGTATGTACATTTCATTGACTAAATATGCGCTAGAATAACTTCATCTTTTTCAGGTTACTGCCAGGACTTCCTTATGATTTATCCCCGCAGAGTCACAGCGTTTTAAGAACGCCTTACACAGAGAGTTAAGATGCTGAGAGTCTATTGACTTGGATGGGGAAGCGTAGAGTGGGTTGTTCCACCACGCAAAACTGGATGGTCATTGGATAAAGGCTGTGCATTGTCCCGCCCATCGGATGCTCAGCTTCTCTGGGAGTGTATGGGGCAGTGGGCTGGCCCAGACGCTCAGTTTCTGCTGATTGGATGATCGGTCTGAGACGGAATCCCTTTTTGATTGACGGTAAAATGAGCAAAACAGCGATCTTGTAGTATAAACATCCACCCAAGCATTTTCCAAGTTTTTCATTCAATTGTTTTTCATTCCTGATCCGGAGACTTTACCGATCCCCAATGACTTTTTCTTTGTTAAAAACGACTAGGATTGGATAAAGACAATTATAAAATGAATGAATGATGTAGGCTGGAAAAAATAAGCTTCCTCTCCTTAAATGACTAGGTGCCGCCACTGCTGTGTAGATGTTATCACATTCCATCTTATTCAGCAATTGTCCATTTTCATGATGAGGTTTCTGCGGCATCTCAGAAACAAGTGACCTCTGACATTTAAGTCATGGCTGTCTTACAGCATTCATGCATCCTACTATCTCATTTTGCAGTGATTTGAAGTCAATGTGCTACTTTGGAATGTAATAAATCCATGCAATAATTTTAATATGACATAAAACAGTTAAAGACATAGAGAGAATATGAAGTACGTGGCTTGAGGAAAGGACAAAGACCTATGTTTTATCTTGCAACTGTTCTGTGCAAATTGAGCCCATTGTGCTAGATTTCATGAAGTCCAAATTAGTCTCCCCGGGGGAGTGAAACTCATCTCAAGCATTTAAAGCTCTAATTTGCACAAACTGTGATTTCAAATGAAAGTTGCAAAGAGAGCGTTGTTAGGTCATATGGAAGTAGTCGGAGAGGAAAAGGCTTGATCTGACACCCAGATTGAATTGGATCAGTTGGTGGAAGCATTCTGCCATCACCGCACCAAGCAAAGATCAATTTACCCAGGCAATGATACAATAAAGTATGCTTCCTTTGCATTTTAGTCTTATGTCAACAGAAGGTCCTATTTTTGAACAGACTTGATGCATAGTGCTTGTTTTTCAAAAGACTGTTATTTGAGCTGACGTAGGCTGTGGGCCATATTTGGCTCGCAGATCGTTTTGTATTGGCCTGGCATACTAAAAAAATACATCCATAATTAATGAGCAATACTAGATAATAGGCTAATTTACTTTGTCACCTATAACCATACCTGTCTATGTGTTGCCATCTGTCCAAGGCCTTCTGAATCAGGAGTTCGCTTTCATGTCACATACACGCTAATAGCAATGGAGCTGGAGGAGAAGTTGACATGTCTGGTGAGTGCCTGTAGTTGACTCCATCTTTTTCTGTCTTTTATCTTAAAGTTAAATAAATATTGATCGTGAACTACTTGTAGTGTAGCTTTTTGGAGCTGTCTAAACCCTTAATCATTGAGCCATTTTATTTATGTGTGCCAAGTTTTGCAAGGGAATTCCGACACAATAGGCGTCTGAGTTCCCTGTTGTATCTGCCAGCATGACGCACTGGTAACGTCGCCGCTGTTAACACTGACCATCCTGGTTTGAAACCCTGTTGCGGCAATTTTTATTATAATTTCTTAAACAATGTCTGTCAAACAAAATTCGGACCGGTTAACTTAAGGCCCAATTACCAAATAAACTGACTGGCACTGCTTGTGAATCCTTCCGTTTTTCCCGGAAATGACTGTCTTTCTGCTTAACTTTCATGAAAAGTTAACGTTCTGCCGGAGCAGCACAGCCTCTGGTCTGCTTGGCAACACATGGGCAACCTTGGCGTAAAACAAATTGAAGAAGCACGCCGTTCGGGTCTTAAAATAGCAAAAAAATGTTCTTCAGGGACTGGGAGTGCTGGTTGAAATTCCTGGGGGATGTCGGAATTTCTATTATTTTTTCATGAAATTCCCCTTATTTTATAATGTTGCAGCTCCTGCCTGCAACACACAGTTAAAATGTAGATGTTTTGTTCCGATAGCTCTGAATACACTGACCTACACTGAATTGGTTTTAGCATTTTGAATGCACAAAATGTATCAAAGTGGTCCCCACACATCCCTCACTTTTCCTGTATATGGACACCCCTGGTTTAGTTGAACAACTTTTATTGTATGTTTTATAGTATCAAGCAGGAGATGCCTAGGATAGTCTGTAGTCATCCATAACATGGAATTGGAGAATAAATATAATGTATTGTTTTTTTAAATAGTGTAATTTTCAGTGGGGAAACACGAGCATGTGGCCCAGTAAATGTGCATCATCAAGTCATTTTTCCATGTATTTACATGAAAGCGCTTTATCATAGCTTCTCTTGATATGACAGTGACAAAGGTGTAAGTTTAGAAGCAATTAGCTCCAATGTGATGCCTAAACCTCAGTGCTGCTGATCTGTCTGCCACCTCTATAGGCTGCTGCGTAGGCTTTGTACAGTATAATTCAACTGCTTTACATAATTGACAAATGGGGAATACTAGATTACATCGACCAGACAGGTAGGTCAGAATATCATTTATCCTCTTTATATCATCATAATGACTTAATGAATTAGTGTCTTGAGAAACTACTAAATGAGGATGAGAAGCGGCCGGCGGAGACTCAAATTGGCCGTCCTCCCCGAGTGGGTGTGACAAAATACAGTATAGAGTTGTGGGGATGCTGCGTGGCAAGGGGGCTTGCTGGCATAACATGGTGGAACACGGAGCTGCTCTTGTTCCCAGCTGAGGCGGGACCTGTGAGCAAAATCACGAGACCCCCGTGCCTACCCCTACACTTGCCTTCCAAGCTCTCATTTTCCGCATGATTAGCTGGCCACCTGTCCTCCGACTGCCCCTTGGCCTCCGGGTCACTCACGTCACAGTGGCATTTAGCACTGGCAAGGTCTTCGCGGAGATGTGCTTAATCACTGTGGAGATCTCCAAATGTTTATGGTTACACTTATGGTAATACTTTGCTATATTTCCTACGAATGCATATCTCGACAAATGAATGCGCCGTGAAGATATTTATTCAGACATTTATGCCAGTGTAGTTCTTTCATGAATCAGTGGAAGGCACTGTTTACTACCGAATAACTCTGCAGCTTTGCTGACTGCTGAACAAAACGTGCTAATGCTGCAGCTGCTCTGCTATCAAATATGAGCACATGCTATGACAATATCACCAGTCTAAACGCATTAAGAATTCATACGCTGTGGACTGCTGGGCAACAACTAGAAAAACACATTAACATGACAAGATCAGATGCCCTGAGACACTGACAGTCTTCAAAATAGTGCGCCTCATATTTTCAGTCATAGCTTGCATCTCATGTTCAGTCAATATCCACAATTACTTGTTTGCATCATGGAAAATATGTATTCAGATATGTCCAGATTGTGTCCTGTTGTGCCGTGTTCAAAACCTGCCTTTTTATTCTTCTTCTCTGAATACATTTTCCACCAGTTTAAACCTGTTGTGTGATACACGATGGCACCGTGTGACACACCGCGTTATCCTTTGGTAGCAACGCACACTGCTGATACATTTGCGCTCCGTCAGAGCAAAGGATTGGCTCTGACCCATGTTGGCCGCACTTCTGATGTTAGGGGCTTTGGACAGCAGGGAAAAGCAGAGGGTTACTAAACAGAGATGGAGGTCACGGTGTTAAAAGAAAAACCTACTCTATTTAAAATGATGACTAGCCCGATTCAGCATTCATTTTCGCGCCCGCATGATTCCATATTATGACCCGATCCAATTTCATCACCACTGTTTGAGCTACCTGAGTGATCTGTACTAATAGGACATGACGTCATTTCTGGTTTGCCTTTAAAAACAATGATAGGTTGAAACTTTATAGGTTGAAGCTACAGCAAACTGTGTGAAAAATGTTGGTAATGAGCTGGTGGCTGCACAGTATCACCATGTATTGCAGTAGCTTGCCAATGTAGTCATTGCAAACCCAGATGCTTTTGGTTTTTAAGGTCACACTGCCAGGTCTGAATCATTTGCAAAGAAAATAATACCCAGAGTTTGTACGTCAGCCTGCTCAATACAAATTCAGGCATAATTGAGCACAGATTGGAGTTTTCTCTCAAAGGCAACAGAAAAAAAGAGAAAGAGCAGCGCCTCAGACTGAGTAAAGTTTTTCAGGTCTTTGTCCCTCTGCAATTTGCATGCCTAATGAAGCTGAGCAGGAGTTAATAGTGGGTGTAATGACTTCTGACTGGCTAGGTTACAGGCTGCAGGGACAGGATCGGCCCTCCAAATGGTTGACTGTGGGACAATGTGGGCAAAGGACACATAGGGAAGCAGTTGGAAGGAGAACCTGAGTTTACCTCTCAAACTCAGGGCGACCGAGCATTTCATAGACAGTGTTTGTTTAAGTACACAAATCATGTTCCTTCGGGCCAGGCAAGATGTTTTCTCTTTGTAATACTGAGGCAATTCGGATATTTCTGCTTCACTCGTCCCAACAGTCACACACACTGTGTTAACTTAACTACTGACCATGTGCTCTTAAAAGATGAATCAGTGGGGCCTCCTTTAAAATCACAATACTGCAATTTGACCATTTAAAACTTGTAGACAAACAATGTACTGTAGAATCTTCAGCATTTAATAATCTTAATCTTAATTAAAAAAAAAAAATCACTGGCAAAAAAAAAAAAACATGGCCAGGAGAAAAATACCAAGTGATGCAAATGGCAAAATAAAAATTAAAGTTAAAAAAGTAAAGACAAGAAAAAGAATGTGACAGAAGAATTACTCCAGCTGAGATTTGCAGTGCTGGGACCGCCACCAATCCACTATCACAAAAGTGGTTTCAAAAGGCAGAATTACTGCGTGATGAGGACAGCTTAAGCTAAATGGCTAATTTGCCTTGAGACAAAAGTGACACCCAGCGAGACAACAAAAGAGGGAGAGAGAGAGAGACTGACAAAATGTGTGATGAAGGAATTATTGAGGCTGGTCAATTGTGGTGCTGAAGAAGTTAATATTACATGCACTGTTTGGAAAAAAAAACATTCCATCCTATTTAATCAAAAGTTTAAATATTGTTGTATTACATCTTTATGTGTACTAAATATCCCATGCTACAACATGGATGCACGTGGCTTATAGAAAGTGGACTATATGTGTAAAAAAAAATTTTTTTAATGTAGTGGGTGCGGCTTACATACGAGTGCGCTCTACAGTCAGGTAATTCCAGGAATTGTTTGGTTTTAATGTCTGTATTCTATAACTGGACTAACCTGTTTCAACACACACGATGGACAAATATGACGCATGCAGCAAGGCATGTGTACAGCAATGTGTCTCACTGTCTACTGTGCATAAGACAGGTATTTGTGGTGGAAGTGCACAGAGAAACAGAAAAGCCATCACCATGGAAGTGAAAATAGGTATTACCGGAAGCTCCGAGAGAGCACCCAGACCTCCAGTATTGGCCACACTTTTGGTGTTATCCATTCAACAGTGACGTCAAATCATTAAGTGTAATGATTGCATCCTTGACCGTGCAAAAGGATGTGCTCACATGAAAGAGACAGAGATAACTAAGCAACATAATGTTCTTATTATTGAGATGTAAATATTGCTTGTGCTCTGGCTGGAAGACCAGAGTGAGAGAGTATCCTAGATTGATGTAGTTGGATCATAGGAATATAAATCGATACATTGATGTAGTGAATGAATCGTTACACCCCTGATACGTATGTAAGTATTACCTGTAATCCTACTTTTGGCCCACCCTGTTTTCCGTCCACAGCTTGAAAATATGAAAGCTATTGTAAAGTGAAAATAGAGAAATATGAGGAACTTTTGCACAGACTCAAGCTTGACAGTCCGGACAGCAAATATTGCCACAGCTGTCTGTCTCCATCTTTTGCATCCTCAAGCTGATGTGTTTTGCTGCGTTTTTGGCGCACCTCACAGAGAACTCAAGTTGGCACCATCACCCACACTAGCCACTCTGTGCCAACACTTCTGCTACTGCTGGCTGTAGGACACACACACACATGCACGCACGCACACACGCACGCACACACACGCACACACACAGAGTCCTCATGGCTACAGATGTAGCCTCGACCAGCTCATCTTCACCAGGTGTTGCTTTATAGCCGTGTCACTTTGAGCCTGACTCCATCTGCCACACTCAGCAGGCAAAAAAAAAGGTGATTTTTACACTTTTTGCACATCCTCACATGGATAAATACATGGATTGGAAGAAAACCTACATCTAGTGAGTTGACATTTCTAATATTTTTCTTTCATTATTTAGCTATTCATCATTTTTACAAATATTAATGCTATGCTGTTTATGCAAAAAAAAGCTCATTGAGATGTTTTTTTTTGACATTAATGTTTTAAAGTAACATCAATAATGATTATTATGTTTTATAATAATCAGGCCGCACGGTGTTTGAGTGGGTAGCGCATTGGCCTCACAGTCTGGAGGTTCTGGGTTTGAATCTCTGTTGGGCAAATCTTTGTGTGGGGTTTGCATGTTCTCCCCATGCGTGTGTAGGTTTTCTCCGGGTACTCCGGTTTCCTCCCACATTCTAAAAACATGCATGTTAGGTTAATTGGCGACTCTAAATTGTCCTTAGGTATGAATGTGAGTGTGAATGTTTGTCTGTCTATATGTGCCCTACGATTGACTGGCGACCAGTCCAGGGTGTACACCACCTCTCGCCCAAAGTCAGCTGGGATAGGCTCCAGCATACCTGCGACCCTAATGAGGATAAGCAGTATAGAAAATGAATGAATGAATGAAAGGATTATAATCATACAGTTGTCATACATAATCACACACTTGTGTATAACAGTGACATTCTAGGACATCGCAGGCCCAAATCGCAGGCTTCCTATTTTAATAGCATTGTTTAGACTTGGCAATCCGTCATCCCACCAACGGGTAATATGATAGTCGAGGAAACAGGCAGAGCAATTAGATTTGCGATGAACAGTGGGGCGTGTTTTTCTTCACCGCATGCTTGAATATTTAATCACAGTTCTACTTTGGCAAAAAAAACCCCACCTGCCCCACATCAGTCTGCAGAGGCGCAAAAGGTTGAGCCCTAGAGGTGATCAAGAGATGGAGATACTCATCACTGACTCGTAAATATTTATACATTGTTTCATTACACGTAATGAGTGTGTGTATTTGATTGCACACTTGCTCTGCATCAGATGATTTTCTTCTTCCAAGTACTTTGAGTTTTTGGTGTTATATTGTATAGTAGTGTAGAGTGCCAACTTGTTTTGGAATTTGTATTTTGACAAATTCAAAAAACTTCAATTTTATTGTCAATGTAAGCAAAGACTTGAGCATGAAACTGTAGTATCATCTCACTTTGAAAGAATTGCAGCATACTGTATTTCAGGAGGTAATTTTTTGGTGTTTTTTTTGTTGGCCATCTTCACAAAATCAGAAATCACATATACTGTAGTGTTAGATATTACACTAATTTGATTTTTTTAAGATAACACTAACTAAAGCATATTTATAATGCAAAATAATAGCAGTGCATTGTGACCAACCTGATTAATCACTGTTATCAGTATATTTTTATTGCTACAGGACAAACAAGTTACCAGTAGGTGCAGTAGATTCTCAGAAATCCAGCATTATATGCACGCTCTTAAGGCTGTGCAATTGGGCAAATAGTTGAAAGGGGGGAGTTTACAAAATAGCAGAGTGGCATTCAATCAGTTATCAGTTATCAGTCAGGTGGCCCTTATTTAAGGATGAACCAATCGCTTGTTGAACATGCATTTCTCTTTGAAAGCCTGAGGAAAATGGGTCCTTCAAGATATTGTTCAGAAGAACAGCGTACTTTGAATAACTGACTGGAAAAGGGAAAACTTATGAGAAGGTGCAAAACATTTTGGCTCTTTAGCTAAAATGATCTCCAGTGCCTTCAAATGAAGAGCAAAACCAGAGACACGTGGCAGGAAGCGAAAGACTATCAAAATGGATTGAATAACAACCAGAATAGCAAAAGCTTAGGCAATGATAAGCTCCAGGATCAAAGACCTTACAGTTACCTGTAAGTACTGTGACAGTTAGAAAACGTCAGTGTGAAGCTAATCTATTTACAAGAATTCCCTGCAAAGTCCCTTTGTTACCACAAAGGCATGCGAAGAAGAGGTTACAATTTGCCAAAGAACACAAAACTGGCCTAAAGACAAATTGAGGAACAACACTGATGAGAGTAAAATTGTTCTTTTTGGGTCCAAGTGCCGCAGACAATATGTGAGATAAGCCCCAAACTCTGAATTCAAGCCACAGTGAAGACAGTGGTGGTACATGTTGGGCATGTTTCTCCTACTCTGGAGTTGGGCCTATTTATCGCATACCAGGGATCATGAATCGGTTTGCATATGTCAAAATATTTGAAGAGGTCATTTTGCCTTATGCTGATAAAGACATGCCCTTGCAATCGGTGTTTCAACAGGAATGTTGCAAAATATTATGTTGTTAGGTTATGGAGTGGCCAGCCCAATTAATCCAGTCTTGTTGGGGTGACATCAAAGATGCTGTTTCTAAAGCAAAACCAAGAAATGTTAATGAATTGAGGAATGTTGTTAAAGAATCCTGGAGTGAAATAACAGCTGATAGGTGCCACAAGTTGGCTAACTCCATGCCACACAGATTTGAAGCAGTTACAAAAACTAAATATTAGTTTAGTGATTTACAGGATTGCCAAATCCTTGAAACAAAAAAAGTTTGTACAAAATAATTTTGAGTTTGTATAGTCACCGGCACTGGTTTTGAAATGGTTTGACGGCGGGACCCACTATAACCGACCACTTTAACCGACCACTATAGTTTATAGTCCACAATATAAGACAAGCCGTGACCCAAAGTTTTTCAAATCAAACTAAAATATTTTATATTTAAATGGACTGTTTTCAACACTAAGTGAGATGCAGTCCTCTCTTCATATTGTGCTGTTATCCAGCAGATATCTGCAGCTGTGTATCAGACGGACAGCACATTAAATCCATACTCAATGTCACGCTCCGTGATGTTGTCTGCTTGACGGCCTGTTTTAGTTTCACTCCTTATGCATTAGTTCTGGCTTAGGGACTCTTATTTTGTAGTTTTTTCTGCGCTACCTGGTTTACTGTTTGCCTGCTTTACTTTCTTGGTTCTCGCACCTGCTGCTAATTTCTGTACTCCTATTTAGTGTAGGTGCGCACTCCTTTAGTTTGTTGGCGCGTTGTCTTAACGATGATCTGTAGTCGTTTGTTGCTACATTTGTTCTGCTCACTGGATATCCCTGCCACTGAACAGTGATTATTATTATTATTAAAACACTTTTTACCTACTTTTGGGTCAAGCATTTGCCTTCTGAGTTAATTGCCACAACATCATCATACCCACAAGTGACACCCAATTTCCTTCCCTGCCCTCTCGAGCTGGACAAAACCGCCCAAAATATGGCACAGACCCTGTGGTGCCATAGCAAGCGAACAAGCAAATAGCATAGACAAAAATGTGAGATGCATTCACCTATATATATAAATACACACACGCACACACACACACAAACACACACATCTCTCTCTCTCTCTCTATATATATATATATATATACTGTGCATACACTCCTGATCTAAATCTTAGACCAGTTGAAAAATTGCTAGAAATGACCTTTTGCACATTTGGATCTTAATGAGGTTTTAAGTAGAGCTACAATATGCAAAAGCAAGAAGGGAGAGTGTGACAAAAAGCACTTTGAAAAAGTAATTTATTGAAAACAATTACACTGAAATAGGCTGTTTATCAGCTGATCAAAAGTTTAAGACCATCGCTCAAAAAATGACAAAAAACTCTCCAAACTAGAACAAAAAATGTTCTCAGTAGGACTCAGTAATGAGTAGCTCCACCATTCTTGTTAATCACTTCAAAAAGTGGTTGGACATGTTTGGTGCGAGTGTTTCCAGAAAGCTTGTGGGAACATTGCTCCAAGTGGTGAAGATGGCTTCACAAAGGGCATCAACTGTCTGGAACTGATGGCCATTTTTATGAACTTACCTTGCCATCCATCCCCAAATGTTCTCTATGGGATTTAAATCAGGGGAACATGCAGGATGGTCCAAAAGAGTGATGTTATTATCCCTGAAGAAGTCCTACATCAAGCAAGCATTGCTAACTCCAGCGCTGTCCTGATGAAAAAACCCAGCTGTTACCACACAGACGAGGGCCCTCAGTCATGAGGGATGCCCGCTGCAACATGTGCAAAAGTTAAATTCTAGCAATTTTGCAACTGGTTTTAAGATTTTGATCGGGAGTGTATATATATATATATATGTACATATATATACACACACAGTTTTTTTGCCCAGTTATAGACCCCCACTGAAAATGGATTCACGACCCACTTTTGAGTCCTGACCCACCAACTGAGAGTCAACAGCCCATATAACGTTTGCATTTATTTACACTATGACTTCCTACAGCTTGTTTAATGTCTTTAATGTAACTGACATGATTATTCATAGTACATAGAATGTCATACACGGAAGCACTGCAGTACTCTGCAGTGCCTTACTGTGAAGGTAACTTAATTCCTCTCCTTTCCAGGACAAACCTCCACCCCTCAAGCTTCTCCTCCACCTGCTCCCTGCTCTCACTACATATCACAATGTCATCTGCAAACATCATAGTCCATGGAGATTTCTGTCTAACCTTGTCCATCAGCCTGTCCATCACCATAGCAAACAAGAAGGGGCTCAAAGCTGAACCCTGATGAAGTCCTACCTTCACTCGAAACTCCTCTGTCACACCTGCAGCACACCTCACTACTGTCTTACAGTCCTCATACATCTCCTGCACCGCTCTAACATACTTCTCTGCCACTCCAGACTTCCTCATACAATACCACAGTTCCTCTCTGGGCACCCTGTCATAAGCTTTCTCCAGATCTACAAAAACACAATGCAGCTCCCTCTGACCTTCCCTGCACTTCTCCATCAAGATCCTCAAAGCAAATATTGCATCTGTTGTACTGTACTTTTTTGGCATAAAACCGTACTGCTGCTCACAAATGCTCACGTTTGCCCTTAGTCTAGCTTCTCTTTCTTGTTCTTCCTTGTATGGCTCTTCAGCTTTATTCCTCTGTAGTTGCCACAACATCTCCCTTGTTCTTAAAAATGGGCACCAGCACACTTTTCCTCCTTTCCTCAAGCCTTTTCTCATTATCTAAGATCCTGTTAAACCCAGTCAGAAACTCTACTGCCATCACTCTTTGATACTTCCATACCTCCACAGGTATATCATAAGGACCGAGTGCCTTTCCATTCTTCATCCTCTTCAATGCCCTCCTCACTTCTTCCTTACTAATCTTTGCTACTTCCTCGTCCACAACAGTCACCTCTTCTACTTGTCGTTCTCCCTCATTTTCCTCATTCATCAACTCTTCAAAGTACTCTTTCCATCTTCCCATGACACTACTGGCACCTGTCAATATCTTTCCATTCCTATCCTTTATCACCCTAACCTGATGCATGTCCTTCCCATCTCTGTCCCTCTGCATTGCCAACCTGTGTAGATCTTTCTCTCCCTCCTTGCTGTCCAACCTAACATACAAGTCATCATAAGCCCCTTGTTTGGCCTTTGCCACCTTTACTTTCACCTTACGCTGCATCTCTCTGTACTCCTGTCTACTCTCTTCAGTCCTCTCAGTGTCCCACTTCCATTTAGCTCACCTCTTACTCTGTATACACTTCTGCACCTCCTCCTCATTCCACCACTAAGTCTCCTTATCTACTTTCCTTCCAGATGACACACCAAGTACTCTCCTACCTGTCTCCCTGATCACAGTAGCTGTAGTTGTCCAGTCATCCGGAAGCACCTCCTGACCACCCGTTGCCTGTTTCAACTTCTTCCTAACAGTCATGCAACACTCTTCCTTTTTTAGCTTCCACCATTTCGTGCTCTGCTCTGCTTCACTTGCTCCACTTCATCTTCCACACCAGTAGAGTCATCCTACAAAACCCCATCCTATGCTGTCTGGCTACATTCTCACCTACCACTGTTTTGCAGTCACTGATCTCTTTCAGGTTAAACCTTCTACACATGATGTAGTCTTCCTGCGTGCTCCTACCACCACTCTTATAGGTCAACCTATATTCCTGTCTCCTCTGAAAGAAAATATTCACTACAGCCATTTCCATCTTTTTTGCAAAGTCGATCACAATCTGTCCTTCGGTGTTCCTCTCCTGGATGCCAAACCGGCCCATCACCTCCTGATCATCTCTGTTTCCTGCATCAACATGTCCACTGAAGTCTGCAGCAATGACAACTCCCTCATTTCTAGGGCTGGTGAAGGATAGTTTTACAAATAAAAGATAAGACCACAAATGCCTCTCTGATTATAAAAAACAAAATAATACGGAATAAGGCGTATTTCAAAATGACATTTATAAAGATAATAATTTATTTACTTGTATTTTTTTTTTGCCATTTTTTTGTCATCTTGACCTGCATGGAATCTTTCTTTTTTGTTATTATTCTTTTCAATCTATGTATATTTCCTCGGTCCTTGATATTGTCTATCAATAAAATAAATACATACATTGTTAAAAAACAACTTTTTCCACCTTGTATTTGTCAGAACTGTTACTGAAAACTCTATGAACAAAGAGTGCAGTAGACACGATTCGGTCCAGTGAGAAAATGAGTGCCATCAATATAGGGTTCTTGCCTCTGTTGCTATTAGGTTTCTTGATACTATACTTCGGCTCAAATTTGCCTTTTGCTATAAAAAATAGCCTGCTTCTTTTGGTTTACAGGACCAAACATGTCAGGCTTGTTGTGATTCTACAGAAGTCTACATTCTCCGACGCAATATTTCTGAAGACTTTTTTGACCCTCAACTTCACTTTCCATAAACATTTGCATTCAGAGTCTACAATTGATTGATTTTCATCTCGAAAAACAGACAGTGATGAATACACTGCAGCTGCTCTAAAATGAAATGCCCTCCCCCTATTTTGAAGAGAAAGTATGAAAAGTTTCATTAGTTTGGGAAGGCTGGACGGGGCATTGATTAAAGATGGGAGGTAGTTACAGAAATCAATATCAGGCTGTGGTGAATTTTGGTTTACCATCAGTTCATCTGTTACTTGAGCTGTTTGGCTCTTTACTGTTATTTTTCTCTTTCACTGTTGCAAAATTCCTTGTCTCGCCTAACTTTCTGCCTTCGTTCACCTGCTGCATGTCTCTGCACGTCCGTCCAGCAGCCCCGCTCCCATCCGACACCCACCGTCCTCCGTCACAAGGAGATGAATGGTGTTCTGTCACTCGCCAGACTCTTCAGAGGGCCGGCGCTCTGTATGAGGAAAGTGCCAGTCATTAACAGGAGGGGGAGGAGGGTTGGAGGCAGGATGAAAAATGAGTTCATTTACGGGCAAGTCCTGTGAGCCGCGTAGCAGCAAGCAAGCAAGCCCATCACCTTCTTTTCTATTCTTTCCCTCATCACTTGCTGGAGGTGCTTGCTGTGCGAGGAGGGAGAAGTTACTCAGCAGATTTNCTCCAATCACAGGTTTTGGCGGGAGATTTGAATTTTCAACTGTTTCCACTGCCACTTCGGTCCTGAAGTTTGCCTCTGCCATTTTTTCCTTTCCATTTTCTTTTCCTGCTTTCAATTTGTTGGCAAAAGATTTTGGGCAGTCTCTGAAGAGATGGTTTGAGTCTCCACAGAGGTTGCACTTTCTGCCATTGGTACATTGCTCAAAAGTGTGACCAATTTCTCTACATTTTCGACACACGGTCTGCTGACATGCTTCTGCCAGGTGCCCATGCTCACCACACTTGCGGCAGAGCTTGGGCTGACCTTGGTAATGTATGTAGCCCCGGTTTTCTCCCAGTACTATCATTGATGGGAGATGTTTCAGGCCCCAGAACCCCTGAGGGTCCTCCCATTGTTGGATGGGGACTCTCCAGGCACAATTCCAGATACCATCTTCATCTCTCTCACCTTCATAGGCTGGCCTTTAACCGTGCAATATCTTCCCAGCCACAAACAAATGTCATCTGCGCTTACTGTCTCATTAAACATTCTAACAATTACAGTTTTAACTGCATTGTCAGTCAGTTTTTCCACAGCAAACACGGACAACTGAGGTCTAACATCTTGGTACCTACTCCAAAAATCTCTCAAAACTGCAGCAGACTGAAAACTTACATCAAACTCTTTACTAAAAGGTAGCGCCAAGATGCAATTTATTTCCTCCGGTTTGAAGCTGAACGTCTGCTGTACAACCTATTGTAACACAGTCTAGTCTACACATAATAGGCTCATCATCAGTTTCTCTGTAAGTAAAACACACGCTGTGGTATCTCCTCATTTCCGCATAGCTGCAAACATGATGGAGGCACCACCACTGTTACTTCCAACACCAAATATCAGAATGAAAAGACCAAATCAACTTACCTTAACACTGCGATGACAGCAGTAATTGCCTCCAATGCTTTTGAACTTTAAGCCATCACAAACAACTACTATTCTACCCCCAGTAGGCCACCACTGTATTAATCACAGAGAAAAGATATCCTTTCAAATCGGTACCGGGGTAGTGATTCCTGACACAACCTGCTAAAGTGACGGTTACACGCAGCAACTAATCACGTCAGCGTCAGACCGCGCGAAACCAAACAACAACCGCTCACAATTTGCAGTATAACATGTGTAAATGTGTTGGTTTCAACGCTTTAAATGACAGAAATCACTCTGTCTGGCGCTCTTTTTACCTCCAGGACATTCCCCGCAAACTCCTCCTTCAAAATAACTCCCACTCCATTTCTCTTCCTATCTACACCATGGTAGAGTGGCCGGAACCCTGCTCCTAAGCTTCCAGCCTTGCTACCTTTCCACCTTGTCTCCCGGACGCTCAGTATGTCTACCTTCCTCCTCTGCATCACGTCAACTAACTGTCTACCTTTTCCTGTCATAGTTCCAACATTCAAAGTCCCTGCTCTCAGTCCTAGACTCTTGGCATTCCGCTTCTCTCTCTTCCTACAGACACACATCGCTCCTCTCCTTCTTCGACCAACCGTAATCCAATATCCACCGGCACCAGGTCGGTGAACAGCGCCGATGGTGGACGTTGTTGAGCCGGGCCTCGATCGATCCCGTACGGAAGTCATATGCTCGAATGGCAAAAGTTTTACATCGGGTGCCATTCCTGTGAATGCGTTCGGGCGTGCGCCTACATGGCTTGATGACAAACTGACATGAAAGGAAACAATCTAGGGAGGCAGAAACGCTAAAGCTTAAGGAAAGTCGCTCCAAATTAACTGATCCTCTAAGGAAAGCACAGAGCTGGAGCTCTTTCACGATACCGTCACTACGGAGCCCACGAGCTAGTGTAGCAGAAGCCTTCAGTGTTTTTCACAAAAGTAGGGTGTGCACTACTCCTGGAGGTACTGCAATACCAGGTCAATGCGTGGAGTGGACAGAGCAAGCTCCTATTCCATCTCCCAGGACCAAAAATCAATTTAATATATGGTCCCCGGGTAGGGGACGTATCAGATATTAAACTGATAAGAACAGATACTACACTTGATCTTAGCCAAAAGGCCGAGAAGCGATGCCTCCATGCAGTCGGAGCCGAGGAACTGATTCCTGACACAACCTGCTAAGGTGACGGTTACACGCGGCAACTAATCACGTCAGCGTCAGACCGCGCGAAACCAAACAACAACCGCTCACAATTTGCAGTATAACATGTGTAAATGTGTTGGTTTCAACGCTTTAAATGACAGAAATTCTTGCGAATTAGTAGTCTAGTCGCCATCACTTGGAAGGAAGCGATGGTAAACATAATTAAATACCACAGCATCACAGTGGTTTTAAATAACCAAGTAAAACAAGCAACAGTTAAAAGAAAACACTCAAACGTTTGTGTCATTTTGTTTACTAAAAGCAACATAGCTGTGCGCTCAACATTTGTAGCAAACCTAAATCATCGAGCCCGCCACACCAAACTGCTTCCGGCTTCTTCCTCTTGCCACCGACAGCAACCGGAGGTACCGTATACACTCATGCACCTCCTCATTCCACCACCTAGTCTCCTTATCTACTTTCCTTCCAGATGACACGCCAAGCACTCTCCTACCTGTCTCCCTGATCACAGTAGCTGTAGTTGTCCAGTCACCTGGAAGCACCTCCTGACCAGCCTGTTTCAACTCCTTCCTAAAAGTCACACGACACTCTTCCTTTTTCAGCTTTCACCATTTTGCCCTCTGCTCCGCCTTACCCTTCTTCATCGTCCTCATCGCTAGTCATCCTGCACACCCCCATCCTATGCTGTCTGGCTACACTCTCACCTACCACTGTTTTGCAGTCGCCAATCGCCTTCAGGTTACACCTTCTACACAAGATGTAGTCTACCTGTGTACTCCGACCTCCACTCTTATATGTCACCCAATGTTCCTGTCTCTTCCGGAAGATAGTTTTCAGTACAGACATTTCCAGGCCTTTTTGCAAAGTCAACCACCAACTGTCCTTCGGCACTCCTCTCCCGGATACTAACCTTGCCCATCACCTCCTCGTCATCTCTGTTTCCTGCACCGACATGGCCATTAAAGACTGCACCAATGACAACTCTCTCACTTCTAGGGATGTTCTGCATCACTTCATCAAGGAGTGACCACAATTTCCCTTTCTCCTCCATCTCACATCCTACTTGTGGAGCATACCCACTAAGAACACGGAACATCACAAGTTCGATTTACAGCTTCAGGCTGATCACTCTGTCTGGCGCTCTTTTTACCTCCAGGACATTCCCCGCAAACTCCTCCTTCAAAATAACTCCCACTCCATTTCTCTTCCTATCTACACCATGGTAGAGCGGCCGGAACCCTGCTCCTAAGCTTCCAGCCTTGCTACCTTTCCACCTTGTCTCCCGGACGCTCAGTATGTCTACCTTCCTCCTCTGCATCACGTCAACTAACTGTCTACCTTTTCCTGTCATAGTTCCAACATTCAAAGTCCCTGCTCTCAGTCCTAGACTCTTGGCATTCCGCTTCTCTCTCTTCCTACAGACACACATCGCTCCTCTCCTTCTTCGACCAACCGTAATCCAATATCCACCGGCACCAGGTCGGTGAACAGCGCCGATGGTGGACGTTGTTGAGCCGGGCCTCGATCGATCCCGTACGGAAGTCATATGCTCGAATGGCAAAAGTTTTTCATCGGGTGCCGTTCCTGACACGATCCTGTGAATGCGTTCGGGCGTGCGCCTACATGACTTCATGACAAACTGACATGAAAGGAAACAATCTAGGGAGGCACACACGCTGAAGTTTAAGGAAAGTCGCTCCAAATTAACTGATTCTCTAAGGAAAGCACAGAGCTGGAGCTCTTTCACGATACCGTCACTACGGAATCCACAAGCTAGTGTAGCAGAAGCCTTCAGTGTTTTTCACAAAAGTAGGGTGTAAATTAAGGAGAAACCAAAAGGGCCTAAAAATTAAGAAGATTCTAAAACTGTGACCAGGAAATTTCTTCGGGGAGGGGCTCCTCCCTTACTGTAGTCGGTAAGTGTTGGAGGAGGACAAGGTCCCATCCAGCTCTGCGTCTGGGTGTTGATCGTTCGTATAATCTCACAACAAAAGTTCCTTTCTCATGTGGGGTTGACTGTAAAATAACATTTTAACAGGATAGTTCATTAGGGGAGATTGAGGATATGACTATGGGTTTCTCCAGAGAAAAATGCTCTTAATGGATCTCTGATCTTCCTCTTTTTCTTTTAATAATGAAGACTGTACAAGAGTTCTGAACCAAACCTTTATGTTTGACGAGCTTTGGGAAAGAAGTTATGTTCACTCTCTTCACTCTCAGGTGTTGCTTGAATCATGACTGGGAAACTGCTAATTTCAGTTATCAGACCACTTTGAGTCAAGGTTGCTGGGGATTCTACTAGCCCCTCCTTTTTGCTCGCCTCACTTGTCTCTTCTCCTCCAATCACAGGTTTTGGTAGGAGATTTGAATTTTTAACTGCCACTTCGGTCCTGAAGTTTTCCTCTGCAATTTTTCCTTTTTCGTTTTTTTCCTTTTTCTCCCAGTACTATAATTGAGATGTTTCAGGCCCTGGAACCCCTGAGGGTCCTGCCATTGTTGGATGGGGACTGTCCAGGCACAATTCCATGCCATCTTCATCGCTTACCTTCATAGGCCAGCCTTTAACCGTGCAATATCTTCCCTGCCAAAAACAAATGTCGTCTGCGCTTGGTACCTACTCCAAAATTCTCAAAAGTGCAGCAGACTGAAAACGTACATAAAAGCCTTCATTAAGAGGTAGCGTCAAAATGCAATTTAATTCATCCGGTTTAAATCTGAGTGTCTGTTGTACAACTTTCCGGGAAGAGCCTACGCTAGACATAACGGGCTCATCAATTTCTCTGAAAGTGTAACGCACGCTGTGGTGCCTCCTCATTCCAGCATTGCGGCGTACATGGTGGAGGCACCACCAACACCCAATACCAAATTTCTAGAAAAAAATATACTCAAAAGAAGTTTAAATGACTTGTCTTGAAGATGCAATGAGAATAAATGTGTTTATATGCACAATAAAGTACAATAATTTCCTCCAATAGGAGTCGTATGCCACTGCAGACATAACATTTCCACCCTCAGGAAGCGACCGCTGCATTAGTCAACAATGCCAAGAAGCATACTTTAGTTCAGTCAGAGTACCTGATTCCTGACACAGCCAGCTAAAGTGACAGTGACCGTCTTACAGCAACTAATGGCTTCACACAGTAAGAACCCAAACAAACAAGCGTGCGCGATGATGCTGACGGCTACACACGGCAATTACTGACGTGGCCATTTTAATTAATATCCTCCATGTGGTCAGGGAGGGGCGATGACACACATTTGACTTTTCTGGGACATGATTTGAAATATTGACATTTTTAACGATGGTAGCTGTCGCAGACACAGCTCGTTTGAGGTGTTGTTTCATTATTGATATCCGTTTTACATCAAATTTGATGTAGTTATCGTAGTGGCTTATCGAATCCTTTACCACAAAGAGATTTACATCCCTACTTATTATAGATAAAAACTTATTTTAGACTTAGACAGTAGCTCAATTATAGAAGAAAAAGACAAATACTCTTATAATAAAGGCAATGAAGGCAAGGAAACTGACCTTTTTAGAAAAAAAAAACAAATCAGGCCAAAAAAATGTAGCAGGAAATGCATGTTGTAACTTCACATAAAAAAAGCTGAATATTCACAAATAAATCAAACAAGTAAAAAAAAAAAGAATGACGGGGTATGAAACCCCCACTGAAAACTAAATTCTGAAACTTCAAGAAAAAAAGTTGTAAAAAATAGTATTTGATTTTTGTCTTGGTAATGTACAACATTGTTTTAATCGACATATCACTTTTATTTCAAAGTGGGCCTAATGCTTTGCCGTACAAATGAAATGGCTATTCTTCTTTTTTCCCCCCGTTATTTGGCAGCATCTTGGTGATTATTAAATATGCAAGAAACCCAGACAGTTTAGGAGTCATACTTAGGGTTTAACTTTTTTACAGAGCGACAAAATGCACTTCGGCACAGTTCACCAGTCTATTGAACACTTTGTTTGTATGCATTGTTGTTCTGTATTATACATATAATATTTAACAACGTTCTTGTGTGGAAATCATTGCACTAAAAGCTGTCTTACACGGAAATTAATTGTAGCCTGCTTTGTTTTTAATGTTTATACATGTTGAAGTCATGTTTTTTGTGTTGTTGTTTTTTTTAAGTAGAACTTTATTGAAACATACAATATAATACACAACAGCAATACAATTAACAGGATGGCATATTTAACATGATAGAGGAAAAAAAATACAATTACAAAATTAAAAGGAAAATAATTATAATAAAAAGGGAAAGGAGGGATGGGGGTCCTCCCTTGGCCTTGGGGTTCAAATAATAGTCCAAGTCTTCCAAATATGCGATCAATAATACCTTAAACACAACAAAATGTGGTTGTTGATTTTTAAACTTTACAGAATGAATATGATATTTTGTCAAAAATTAAAAGAAGGTTGACAATATAAACCTTACTTAACTCCACTTTGTCAATTTTATCAATCCCAAAAAGTTACTCTAATGCATTAAGTTTCATTGAAACTTTCATCATGGCGGACCGCACCGTGGGATGAGTGGGTAGCACATTGGCCTCATAGTCACGAGGTTCTGGGTTCGAATCCCCGTTGGGCATGTTCTCCCCGTCCGTGGGTTTTCTCCGGGTACTCCGGTTTCCTCCCACATTCCAAAAACATGCATGTTAGGTTAATTGGCCGCTCTAAATTGTCCATGAGAGTGTGAATGTTTATCTATATGTGCCCCGTGATTGACTGGTCCAGGGTGTACCCCGCCTCTCACCCAAAGTCAGCTGGGATAGGCTCCAGCATACCCGCGGCCCTAATGAGAATAAGCGGTATAGAAAACGAATGAATGAAGCTTGGGATTTACTTAAAAAAATTGTTTAGCTCGATCCAAAAAACGTGAGAATATGTAGTCCCAGATATAAATGGGATTTTGTTGCTTTGTGTGCACCAGCATGCAGCGTGTGAATGTCCATTCTCTATCTGAGCAGGTTGTGTTCAAGTCATGGATTTTACACATACACACAAGTAGTGACGTCACTGTCAAACACTGTCATTGAGTCATATGGCGCCACCTTGTGGAATATTTACAATGACTCCATATAGCAGGGGTCCCCAAACCTTTTCATGTGAGGGCCACATAACTTTTCCCTTCTCTGACGGGGGTCAGTTCGTAACAGAAAAAGTGTGAGTATCGCAGGGCGGCCTAAACGTAAACGTTTACTGTATTGTTTTCCAGAAAGCCACACATCACCAAATATTCATAACCCTCTCGGAAAAGTCATAAAATAAATAATATCACTATTAATGAATAAAACAATTTATGAAATAACAACCAAATAACTCTCTCTGGGCTATTGTCTACACGTAGCAGGGAAGTTTTAAGCAAATACCCGCCCCCCCTCCGTGTAGGAAAGTTCTGTCCACATCGCCACGATTTTCCCCCAAAACTGCATCCACACACGTAGGCGGGTACCGCATAACACGAAGGTTTTTGCGTATCATCCACACAAATGGGCAGATATACGGCACTAAAAACCCCCGGCCCAAGGGTAGAATTGGAGAAACTCCGGGTATTCGTTCGCGTATGGACACGATACCCGGAGCTTTGCGTTTCCAAACGACTCTTCCTACAACAACGTATGCGGTGACGTCACACATCCGACCTGTATTTACATCCGAAACAACACGGATGCCCTCAGAACTGACGACATTTTCTTGCGTCTTGTTGACTTTGTATACTAAATCAACGTTTAGAAGTAATCCTACCTCCTTGTCAGTCTACAAAAACGAGCCTGGCGCCATGTTTTCGAAGCGACGGGAAGAGAGAGGATGATTCTGATTGGATAGAATGTTAGTACTGCCGCCTTCTTCTTCTTGTTTTTTATTGGCGGTTGGCAAGCAACTTCTGGTGTGCATTACCGCCACCTTCTGGTAAGGACTGTGGATCGAGATGCTAGAAAAACACTCAAATCACAAAAAAATATAAAAATAAAATAACATAACATAAATGTAATTTTAAAAAATACAAATAAATAAATGTCATTACCTTAGTTTTCCCTACAGAAAACTTATACCCAACTCCCTTGCCCATTTTTGTATCTTATTGACCGCTTCTTGTATTTTCCTTTCTATATACTTTATATTTCTTCCTCTTTTCTACATGACTCCATCATCTACAAACAATGTAATATCTACTGATCCTTCTACTTCATTAAAAACTTCATCTATCATTATTAAATATAATACTGGACTTAATATACTTCCTTGCGGAGTTCCGTTTTCTACTTCATATTTATCACTGTACTCATTCTCTACTTTCTGTGTTATTTTTCTATTTGTTAAAAATCCTCCTCCTTTGACACCTATTCTACTTAAGGTAATCAATAATCCTTGCTTCCACAACATGTCATACGTTTTCCTATATAAAAAAAAACTCCTATAACATTATTTGCAATTATGGGAACTCTGTCTTCTCCACCTGTTGTAATTCACCTTGCACTTTTTCCCACGATATATCTTTCATATTTAAAAACCTTTCTGCTGCTTTGACAATAATCTTGATTTTTTCAGTCCTATTTTTTGCTTGTTGTGTACAATTGATGACATATGCAAGAAAAACCACCAATTTGTCCATAGAAATTCCTGTATCTTCTGGTGCTTATTTGGCTCTCATTCCTTTCCTCTGTTTCCCTTTCTTGTTGTTGTATTTTGACTGCTTCTGCATATGTTATATGTCTTTCCACTTGAATCTTCTGTATTTCTGCCGCCTGTTTTCTTATATCCCCATACCCAGTAACAACATTGAACATCACACCTTCGATTTCTAGCTTCAGGCTCATCACTCTATCTGACACTCTTTTTACCTCCAGGACATTGCTAGCAAACTCCTCCTTCAAAATCACCCCTACTCCATTTCTCTTCCTATCTACACCATGATAGAACAGCTTGAACCCTGATACTAAGCTTCTAGCCTTGCTACCTTTCCACTTGATCTCCTGGACACACAATATGTCTACTTTCCTCCTCTGCATCATGTCAACTAATTCTCTACCTTTTCCTGTCATAGTTCCAACATTCAAAGTCCCAACTCTTAGTTCTAGACTCTTAGCATTCCTCTTCTCTCCTTCTTCGGCCAACAGTAATCCAGTTTCCACCGGCACCCTGTCGGTGAACAGCACCGGTGGCGGGCGTTGTTAACCCGGGCCACGTCCGATCCGGTATGGAAGTTATTTGCTTGATTCGCATGTTCTGGTTTGGCAAAGTTTTACGTCGGATGCCCTTCCTGACACATCCCTCTGTATTTATCCGGGCTTGTGACCGGCACAATAAGACACTGGCTTGTGCCCCGTTGCGGCTACATTAAAAATGGCATTATTTTCCCCTCACAATATTACCTTCTTCTTGTAAAATAGATGATTCCTTATTTTTTCTCTTAATAATATTTTTACTTTATTCTTGTAACAATATTGCTGATATATTTCGTTTTTTGCTGTTTTTTTTCGTTTGTTTGTTTTTTGTTTTTTGGACAATTTTCTTGTTAAAATTGTATTTTTAGAATGTGCCGTGGGCCAATAAAAAAACAGCCCATCCATCCATCTTCTTCTGCTTATCCAAGGTCAGATCGCGAGGTCAGCAGCCTAAGCAGGAAAGCCCAGACAATCAGGAAATGTAAAAAACAACAGGGCAAATAAACGCCAAAATGGAAAAAAACAAAGGCAATACACAAAAAGCAATGACAAAATGGAATTACGATATGACTACATTTGTATATTTTTGTATTATTGATCCTGTATATATTCCCACATGTATTTCCTTTTCAATTTGGCACTCCTGTGATTCCATAGTGTATGTGCATTGTACAATACAAATTGCTGTAGTTCACTTCCTAGCCAGAGGGGCGCTGTAATTTTTAGTGGCAGCTTTGTAGCGGTCGCTCCTGGAGACGTCATTTCCTTTGTGGTTCAAATATGGTGACGACAAAAAAGCTATTGAGGCTGTGTCGAAGCATGTTACTCAAATTAGATGCCATTATACTGTGTACTATGTACACTCTATACTTGTTTTCAAAAAATATGAATCGAGTTAGTGCCTCCTTCCGCTCGATAGCCAAGATGACGACGATTGAGGGCGGTTCCGGTGCCTCGCCGCACACTCACCAATTGGGGCGTGTTGAGTGAGTGCGACATCCGGGTACTGACAGCTAACAGAATTGGTTAAGCACATCATGGGCGCACTTATGTACTCAGAATGCTAAGCGTAAGTACGGAAGTGCGCGAATTGAGATACACTCCGACCCTGTATTTGGACACAGCTTCAGCCTGCTAAGCGTCGAAGGTAAATGGGTAGCGATATGTTATATAGTTCTTTTAGCATGTCGAACTTATTTCCTCACATCATTGCAGCGTTTAAGTTTCGATACGGCCTCAGAGCAAGCAGTTTGTATATCGGAGTTATGTTGGCCTCGCTTGTTGTCTCGGGGTGCTAATTCTGTTAGCATGCTAGCTAGTAGCCCCATAGAGTAAAGCATTTCTAATGGACAATCCTTTTATGTAACTCGTGATTTATCACCATTAAGTTGAAATAAACATAACTGATGCTAATACGTTGACATATATGAAACATGACACAGGCTATATACTAAGTGAACTTTCACAGGCTATTATGTTACACATCATTTTTTCTATTCAAATAAGTTATAAGTTCAGCTAAAAAAACAACAGTATCATGTAAACAACAATTGCACCACAACTACTTTCAACAGCCATTTTAACGAAGGAGCAGGTTTTAAGCTTCTTAATTGATTAAATGAAAGTACAGAAGTACTAAAGTACTTCTGTATGACTATGTAGTGTATACTAACCTTACATTGTTAGAATTTGCGCACTACTCATATGTACTTAGAGTACACGCACTAAAGGACGTTGCATGCTCTGAAGTGCACGCTACTAACCAGGGTGGTGGTTTGATGCTGGTGTTGGTGTGTTTGCTGCAGGGCCATGGCTCGCGGGCAGCAGAAGATTCAATCCCAGCAGAAGAACGCTAAGAAGGCAGCTGAGAAGAAGAAATCTCAGGGTGCGGATCAGAAGACGGCGGCCAAGGTGGCGCTGGTCCACACGTGTCCCGTCTGCAGGGTACGTCCACACTTTGCCTCCTATGCCAACTCCTGCTCAGTCTTGCACTTTGAGTCACTGTTTACACGCAGTACTGTTCTAAGTAACTTGTAGTAGTAGCAGCAATGGTGCATAGCGTAATATGACCACACATACATATACATGTATTCTGCACACATATAATTGGCTACCAAGTGTACCCTGCTAAACCATGTAGTTCATATTTACAGACAACCTACCTATTACTGTATGTACAGACGTATGCATGCTCCTAAACTACCAAGTGTGCTACTGAGTATACCCTGCAAAACTATAAACTACTGAATTCCTATGGTATGTACCTAACAGTATGCACACTACTACAATTCATAGTATATCCTACCAAACGATATAGTTACATACGCTAAGGAACTACTACACTTCATAGTATACCCTACTAAACTGTGTAGTTAGTAGGGATGCACGATAATATCGGTCACCGATAATTATTGGTCGATAATGACTGTTATGATGTCACACTGATAATTGAATAATGCAAAAATCAACCGATAATATAATATGATAATTATAAACTTAATTTTAGCTTCCAAATTTGTGCAGTTTGCGAGGTCCGTGCGGCTCCTAACAAATAACGTCATTTCTGCCCCCTGGAACGGCACTTTTCATGCGGGGAAACTCCTACTGCACGTATTTTTCTAACTACGCGGACGGAGACGTGCGGATAAGAATGGCAGACAAGCAGGAGATCCTCTGATCCTCAGCGGAAGGACAGAAATACCGGCATTTATATGAGTCGTTGTGCAGAGACCACCGGGACAGCCCAAGACGTGAAAATGATGCTGTGAAAATGAAAAAAAAATAGAAAATGCATGAGGCAACCTACCCTGACACAGAGTAGTTTAGAAACAAAAAAACACTGATTATTAAAAATGTTGTGTTTTCTTTCCATGTCAAAGCAGTCATGTGTTGTCGTCAGCCATGTTCTGCATGCCTTCTGTAAGCACTTTCTCCTGCCAGGGTAGTCTTCAAGAAGTCAATGTGGAAGGTGTGCTATGATGAAAGTCGAGTACACAATTGCAATCCTCTCCTCCACTCTTGTGTAATACTGCGGTAGACGTGTGTTATCGATACACTGCCCCCTGCAGTTTGGGAGCAGACGCTGCACGGAATAGAAACTCCCACACTGTCTCTCGAGGGGATTTCCATGCACCTCGTTTGTGTGGAAAGTAAATATAAAGGCTGGGTTATTTAACCTGCCCAGATCCTACCCCCGAAGCTCCTATCACATGAGTGACGTCACGTGAAACGCTTGCATGGTTACCATTGGACTGTTGTCAGAGAACCTGTTTAGATGTAGGATTTGCTGGCTGTCCTCATTTGATGTGAAAAAGTACTAATCAATTATTTTTGTACAATTACATTTTGTTGTTTATATATTTTATCGCTGTACATGCGTCTGTAATCCAATTATTTTTAGATTTCTTAATACAAATATCGGTTTGACATTATCGACTGTCAGCTGTAAAGAGGAGCAAATTATCGGTTATCGGCATTGGTTGAAAAATGCATTATCGTGCATCACTAGTAGTTAGAATTAACACACTCATTAACTACTATGGTATGTACTTAGAAGTACACACACTGCTAAACTACAGTCAGTATTTCCACACTAAGGAACTACCGTGGTATATACTTAGAAGTAGAAGCACACTAGTTCACCTCATAGTATACGCTACTAAACTATTTAGACACTGATGACCTACTATTGGATACACTTAGAAGTACACAGTCTGCTAAACTCACTTGCATAGTCCTTTTCCACCTGTGTGTGTATACTGAGCCCGAGGGTATTTTGGCATGACCAAGGAGGATCAAACCAGCAACCCTCTGGTTGGGAGATGACTAGTGTTACCACCTAAGCCATGCCACCTCAAGTAAACTAGTATGCTCCTAAATGACATAGTGCGCTACCGAGTGTATTTACACAGAAGTACAACATAGGTGATGTACTAAGTTAGTACAAGGTGTATTTGATGATATAAATGTGTGTGTATTGCAGACACAGATGCCTGATCCAAAGACGTTCAAGCAGCACTTTGAAAGCAAACACCCCAAGTCCCCGATGCCCCCCGAGCTGGCTGACGTTCAGGCTTGAAGGAGCACAGGCTGGTGAAAACATTTCCACTATAGAAATATACGTTTTAGGACAAGAAATAATGTACTTTACTGTTTTTTCTGTTTGTGTTAAACGGTACATTAGGAAGATGAATGTCTAACAATAATGACGCTTTTCATCAAATGACGAACAATAGAAATGATTTTTATTACCAATGTTGTTCATTTAGTGCACATGCAGCGGCATAAGCCTGCCACTGGGTGCCGCTCCAATACATGTTAGAATTTATTCTTTCATTTCCCTTACCTTTTACTTTAGTAATGTGTTGATGTTGCACCCAAAACTTACATTTCAGGCGAGAAAATAAATGGATATAAGTTTTTAACTCTAATAACTTTATGTATTTCAGACAAAGAACTTCTTGGACTTAAAACGCTGACTTGTAAACCATGAAGCACTTCATAGTATGCAGTTGGAAGTACACACTTTGCGGACCACGAAAGACACTGGGACCTGGCAGTTTAAGGACATTGGCCATAAGTGTGTGTGTAAGAGTTACCCTGGGGAAGAAGAAGCACAGCCCAAGTTAAAAATAAGATATTTATTATACTTGCTGAATGATGAGTTTGTATCTTGTGTCCTGAGACACAAGAGGAAGAGTGTTGGGTCGTTCCCGGCGCTCCATCCTGTAATTGGACAGTTAAGTCTTTGCTGAGAGGTGACACTTGGAAACCACTAAACGTCTGTGCTCAGTCAGACGGCAGGATGTCACAAGAATACCTCAAGTCCTCCTTGGACACGCGTCCTTGCATCATCGCAATAAGTTTACCTTTCACTCTCTAGCTGACACTCATCAACCACAACCAGTATGAATGACTTTCATTACTTTCACATCCTGCGGCTGAGGAGTTCAACGACATACAGGCAGACTAAAAGTACTTTTCAACAAATCCATCATGGTGTGCCATGTCTTCATCTTTGTACGACGTTTTAGATGACTATTTATTTCCAGACAATTGTGTAAAGTGGCTTGTATTCAACCGATCTTGTAATAAAATAAAAGCAGCATGTTAGAAAAGGAAAAGCTGAGTGTGCTCACTGATATTTCTGTAAGATGAAAGTGTTTGTGGCTAAACATTGACAAGAAGAAGAAAGTGTCCAGTCAGGTTTGTGTGTGCTCATAGACACCCGCACGTCTTCACCACCATGTTGCGATGCTTCTTGAGGATCACATTGTTGTTGTCATCGTAGAAGAGCACAGAGATGGGGCTCAGCTTGGTGGGGGCGCAGCACGCCTTGGGGACCTCGTCCGGTTTGAGAAGGTGAACCTGGAGCAAACCCATGTGCTGTAAGTGAACATGTCATGCTACACATCTTCAGTAATGCATCCATGTATGCGACACAAACCTCCAATAATCCCACATTCTGTGGCAAAATATGGCATGCTAGTCACTATATGGTGGCCAGCCAATGGCAGGGCACGTATAAACACTTAAGAATGGTCAATGAAGCTAAAATGTTTTTTGAATGTGGGAGGAAAGCGGAGAAAAGCCACACGGGGAAAACATGCAAACTCCACACAAAGACGCCCAACGGAGATTCCTGTGTGGCCAACATGCTAACCATTGGGCCACCGTGCGGGCTATACTAAAGCTATATAACTAAGTATGTACAGTATATAAATGTATATGAATAAGTGGATCTGTTTTTAATATATGTACATACAATGCATACATACAAATGTAACTTACACATCGTGTATCTGCGTAAACACAAACAGTACATACAGTATGCATTGAATGTAGTAATGTGTACATACAGTGCAGTACAATGTGCTTATATAAAGTAATTCTTTTGAAGTGCGTACATCCAATGTAACTACTGTATGTGGTTTAGTACTACTATGTGTACACTACACAATTAATACTTGAAATAAGCGTAATTGATCATAACAAACATATATCATAAGTCATAACAAACTCACACACACACATGCATGCACACGCAAGCACACAATAACACAAACACACAAGCTCCTGAACGCAACAGTGGTACTGACCACTTGCTGGATGAGGGCGTGGTTGGTGGCGTTCATGCAGGCGCCCAGAGGGTAGAAACACTCTCCATTGCAGTAGTAGGCCGAGTAGCCTGTGGGGGCCAAAACCCAGTCCTGACCAATGGAGCACAGAGCTGATCACCACTACACAACAATCAATGCAGACTCATAGGAAGATAGTAGTATTTCCTAGAAAAATAACTGTTGCTAAACTAAACAATAGAATCTTTTGATGCAGCTCTCTCATTGGTTCCTTGTCTCCGTCACATGATGCAAGCACATACTGTAGTTGTTGGAAGCCAATAAAAACAACAACATCCCACCTTCCATCCCAGGTCACTGAAGCTGACGTAGAGCTCGTGTTTTTTACACGGCTCACCTCCGCTGTTGACGGGACTTCGGTCTGAGTGGGGGAGGGGGTAAGAGATGAAACATTCTCAAGTTGTTAGCAAGTCAACTAGTATGCCAGACAGTACTCCCGAAATGAAAATAAAGAAAAGTACTAAACAGTATAAATATAATCAAAAATAACATACAACCAAACTTAACTATGAATGCTGGGGACAGGAAGGTCATATTTGGGCTTCTTCCTGCGGGGGTGGGTCTTGACGGCGCGAGGAGGTCGACAGGGGATCTGGCTCTCCCTAAAGAAGGTCACCATGAAGGGCTGCTTGGAGCGAGGACCCCTGCGGCCCACCAGCCCGATCCAGGCTGCCGAGAGGGAGCGATCTGGAACACGACGACACCGGAGTGCTTGAGAGCCCAGCGAGTGACACAGCGAGTGTCCAACGGCGATGCCCACCTTCCTCCGTTTCCACGTAGAGGCGGATGCCCAGGTTGCTACGCGGGTGAAGAAGCCAGTGGTTGGAGGCCGAGGTGACGTCAAACGCCAACCAGCCTTCCTGGCCTGCAGGCACGGACTGCATGTCCAGAAGAACCAGCTCAGGATCCCTACAAGGACACCACACATCCTTGTTAGGCTGCAAATGTACGCCATCATAACGCTTTATTTCGGGTAGAGTGAGCGACTAAGAGGACAGAGCAGGAACATTGAAGGCGACCTGTGTCTGTTGTCTCTCTGGATCTCGTAGACGGAGATGTGCAAGGTTCTGTTCGCTCTCTGGCCCAACGTCAGCGTCTTGTAGATGCGAAACTCGGCAGCGGTCACTGTCTCGCCCTGCGGGAGTGGGGTTAGGTCAAAGCGGAACTCCTTCCAGTATGGACGAGGCTGCAGGAGGTCACGCTCCTGCTCCACTGCAAGCACATCAACACAAATGACCCACTGAACAAAAACACCACCACACAAGAGTGTGTCCAAACTTTTCATTAGCCCACAGCACATTCTAAAAGTATCATTTCATTACACAACTAAAAAAATCAAACTCACAATACTATGAGAAAAATAAGGTCATTTTAGTAGCATCAAGTTCCACCCATCCATCCAATTTCTTCCGCTTATCCGAGATCGGGTCGCGGGGGCAGCAGCCTAAGCAGGGAAGCCCAGACGTCCCTCTCCCTGGCTACTTTTTCCAGCTCTTCGCCGAGGCGTTCTCAGGCCAGCTGAGAGACATAGTCTCTCTAAAGTGTCCCGGGTCTTCCCCGAGGCCTCCTACCGGTTGGACATGCCCTGAACACCTCCCAAAGGAGGCGTCCGGGAGGCTTCCTAACCAGATGCCCGAGCCACCTCATCTGGCTCCTCTCAATGCGGAGGAGCAGCGGTTCTACTCCGAGTCTCTCCCGGATGACAGTGCTTCTCACCCTATCTCTAAGGGAGAGCCCAGCCACCCTGCGGAGGAAACTCATTTCGGCCGCTTGTACCCGCCATTTTGTCCTTTCGGTCACTACCCAAAGCTCATGCCCATAGGTGAGGGTAGGAACGTAGATCGACCGGTAAATCGAGAGCTTTGCCTTTTGGCTCAGATCTCTTTTCACCACGACAGACCGGTGCAGAGTCCGCATCACTGCAGACGCCGCACCAATCCGCCTGTCCATCTCACGTTCCATCCTTCTCAAATTATCCTTCAGCATCAAGTTGAAATATAAAAAAAAATGTTATTTTTAGTTGTAATATTATGAGAAACAAACAAAACAAGAATAAATAGTAATTTAATTGATGTAAAATTATGTTGGGGGAAAAGTGTTAACATCATGGCCATAAAGTCAAAATATTATGTCAAGAAAGTTGAAATTTTTCGAAAATACAACAACAACATAAATCCAGCAAAAACAGGAAAAAGACCAAAGACTAAAGTTTATACTATTTTTTTTTAAACCTATTTCACAAAGCTGAGATGCAAGCTATTTTTTCTTGAAATATATAGACAGTGCAACTTCTTAGCATATCTACACATGATGCAGTACAAAATATTAAAGTGGCATCCTTTTATTTTTCACTAGGTGGCCCTCAGTGGAAAAAGTTTGGACACCCTTGTCTTAAAGAGACAGAGTTGTCTCCGTCAGAGAGGCTAAAGTCGGGCAGCTAAAGTGTACGCTTGAGAGAGAGCATGTGGAGAACAACAGGGAGAAATAATAACAGGAGAAAGTGAGAACACGGAAAATGTCAACAAGCAAACAGAGTACATACATTATGCTCACGTCTGATGGTGGAAATATAAAACATTATAACAAACTATTAAAACTAGTGGCAACACTTGTAAAGGTAAGTCAAACAAAAAGAGTTGAAGCTGTTCAGATAAATTCCTGAACGCTCTTTTTCTGCATGCATGATGATGATGATGATGAGATGGAGACCTCAGCGTCTGATGTTAACACACAAAACCTTCCCTGCCTTTCAAACGGGACACAAGCATGCATGGCGCTCACACACTCTCTCTCTCTCGCACACACACACACACACACACACACACACACACTGCTGCAAATTACCATGCAAATGAACACACATATATACAGGAGTGTTCAAAATAAAAGCAGTGCAATGTGACTAACCAGATGAATCACCGTTACTAGTGTAACTTTATTGCTACATGGCAAACAAGTTACCAGTAAGTGCAGTAGATTCTCAGAAAGCAAGACCCTGCATTCATGATATGCACACTCCTAAGGCTGTGCATTTGGACAATTAGTTGAATTTTGGGGAAAAAACCAGGTGTGACTCAGGTGACCCCTATTTAAGGATGAAACTAGCACGTGTTGAACATGCCTATGAAAGCCTGAGGAAAATGGGTTGTTCTAGACATTGTTCAGAAGAACAGTGAAGTTTCATTAAAAGTTGATTGAAAAGGGGAACACTTATGAAGAGGAGCAAAAAAGTTTTGGCTATTCATCTAAAATGATTTCCAATGCCTGACAATGGAGAGCAAAACCAGAGACATGTGGCAGAAAACAGAAGACAACTATCAAAATGGATAGAAGAATAACTACTGTAGAATGGCAAAGGTTCAGCCCATGATCAGCTCCAGGATGATCAAAAACAGTCTGTAGTTACCTGTAAGTACTGTGACATTTAGAAGATGTCTGTCTGAAGCTAATCTATTTACAAGAATCCCCCGCCAAGTCCCTCTGTTAAAAAAGGGCATGTGCAGAAGAGGTTACAATTTGCCAAAGAACACATCAACTGGCCTAAAGAGAAATGGAGGAACATTTTGTGGGCTAATGAGAGTAAAATTGTTCTTTTTGGGTCCAAGGGTTGCAGACAGTTTGTGAGACGACCCCCAAACTCTGAATTCAAGGCACAGTATACAGTGAAGCATCATGATATGGGCATGTTTCTCCTACTATGGTGTTGGGCATATTTATCCCATAGCAGGGATCATGGATCAGTTTGCATATGTCAGAATACTTGAAGAGCTCATGTTGCCTTATGCTGAAGAGGACACGCCCTGCAAATGGGTGTTTCAACAAGACAATGACCCCAAACAGTCTGGTAAACCAGCAAAGTCTTGTTATGTTGTTATGCTGTGGAGTGGTCAGTCCAGTCCCCCTTAATCCAATGAAGAATTTGTGGGGTGGCATGAAAACTGCTGTTTCTGAAGCAAAAGCAAGAAATGTGAATGAATTGTGGAATACCAGCTGAAAGGTGCCACAAGTTGGTTGACTCCAAGCCACACAGATGAATCAAAAAACAAAATATTAGTTTAGTGAGTCACAGGATTGGCAAATCCTAGAAACAAAAAAGTTTGTACAAAATAATTTTGTGTTTGTGAAGTCAACAGCAGACACTGCTATTTTTTTCAACACACCCAAATCAACTAATTGCCAATTGCACAGCCTTAGGAGCGTGCATATCATGAATGCTGGGTCTGGTTTTCTGACGATCCACTGCACCTGCTGGTAACTTGTTTGCCAAGTAGCAGTAAAAAAATACTAGTAATCGTGATTCATCTGCTTAGTCGCATTGCACTGCTTTTATTTGGAACACTCCTGTATATAAACAGGAAGGGCGCTATGGACACACACGCTGGATGGATGTTAAATAGAGATACTAAGGGTTGGACACTCCTGATGCTTTGAGTCTCTTCCACACACACACAGAGCAGTAATTAGAGACACTTAGTGCCGTGCACTACAGCAGCTGCTGTGCGCACACACACACCATAATTGCAGGCCTGCGTTGTATTTTTAGTCGCTGCCTCCCCGGCCACATGTTCATCTCACTCGGCTACGTTGGCTTTTTTGTCAGTGCTTGTCATTGGTAGCCTTTAATTGAGTGCAGCTGTGCACTCCCTCACATACGTGCACGGGCGTGCACACTAATGAGGTCATGAGCGGGCTACAAAGTCAGTGTACCTGCTAGGGGGGCAGGTGAGAAGCTTTCCAAAGTTACAGGGGAGCTTTCAGAGGCAAAATGACGTGAGTGAGGAGGCTGCTGTTTGCACAACACTGCTGCTCTGGACCTGCCAGTGTTTTCCTACAGCGTTGACTGATAAATTCCAGGGTGTACTCGCCGGCAGCAGAAGGTTAAAGATGTTCTTCAAGCATCAGGCAGTGCTGTCCTGCTGCAGGAAGGAGGCAATCCAGACGGGCATGCTAATATTTACATTGTGACTGATAGACATCAGGCAGCTTCTCACACACTCACAGCTTCATCTCAGCTCATCTTCTCATACCCTCATGCACAAAGTCAGAGCATTCATTCATTTTCTATACCGCTTATCAAACTACTTTTAATGCCACTTCATTCACGAATACAAGCATGAGCAAGCAAAGTACTACCCTTGACTGAAACATGCCAATCTCCTTCTTGAGCCTTCCCACTCGTACCCCGATACGTATGTACTTACATATATACCACTTACATACCACTCGTACCCCGATACGTATGTACTTACATATATACCACTTACATACCACTCGTACCCCGATACGTATGTACTTACATATATACCACTTACATACCACTCGTACCCCGATACGTATGTACTTACATATATACCACTTACATACCACTCGTACCCCGATACGTATGTACTTACATATATACCACTTACATACCACTCGTACCCCGATACGTATGTACTTACATATATACCACTTACATACCACTCGTACCCCGATACGTATGTACTTACATATATACCACTTACATACCACTCGTACCCCGATACGTATGTACTTACATATATACCACTTACATACCACTCGTACCCCGATACGTATGTACTTACATATATACCACTTACATACCACTCGTACCCCGATACGTATGTACTTACATATATACCACTTACATACCACTCGTACCCCGATACGTATGTACTTACATATATACCACTTACATACCACTCGTACCCCGATACGTATGTACTTACATATATACCACTTACATACCACTCGTACCCCGATACGTATGTACTTACATATATACCACTTACATACCACTCGTACCCCGATACGTATGTACTTACATATATACCACTTACATACCACTCGTACCCCGATACGTATGTACTTACATATATACCACTTACATACCACTCGTACCCCGATACGTATGTACTTACATATATACCACTTACATACCACTCGTACCCCGATACGTATGTACTTACATATATACCACTTACATACCACTCGTACCCCGATACGTATGTACTTACATATATACCACTTACATACCACTCGTACCCCGATACGTATGTACTTACATATATACCACTTACATACCACTCGTACCCCGATACGTATGTACTTACATATATACCACTTACATACCACTCGTACCCCGATACGTATGTACTTACATATATACCACTTACATACCACTCGTACCCCGATACGTATGTACTTACATATATACCACTTACATACCACTCGTACCCCGATACGTATGTACTTACATATATACCACTTACATACCACTCGTACCCCGATACGTATGTACTTACATATATACCACTTACATACCACTCGTACCCCGATACGTACGTATACACTACTTACATATATACCACTTACATACCACTCGTACCCCGATACGTACGTATACACTACTTACATATATACCACTTACATACCACTCGTACCCCGATACGTACGTATACACTACTTATATATATACCACTTACATACCACTCGTACCCCGATACATACGTATACACTACTTACATATATACCACTTACATACCACTCGTACCCCGATACGTATGTATACACTACTTACATATATACCACTTACATACCACTCGCACCCCGATACGTACGTATACACTACTTACATATATACCACTTACGTACCACTCGCACCCCGATACGTATGTATACACTACTTATATAGTATACACTATATACATATACACTATTTACATGTACAATATACACTTACCACTTGCACCCCGATACATATACACTATTTTTATAGATACTTACATACAACTTGCACCCTGATACATATACACGATATACATACAGTATACACTACTCACATATAAACTATACACTTATCACTCGTACCCCGATACATATACACTATATACATATACTGTATACTACTCACATATAAACTATACACTTACCACTTGTACCCCGATACATATACACTATATAGATATACTGTATACTACTCACATATAAACTATACACTTACCACTTGTACCCCGATACACATACACTACGTATAGACCACTTGTACCCCGTTACATATACTGTACACTACACACTTACTACTTGTAAATCGTTACATACACACTACATGCTAAAATCATCACTTACCTCTTTTAGCCTGTTACATATACACTCTACGTGCTAAAATGACACAGACCCTTACTTATACACTACGCCAATATGGGTTTGCAAAATACAACAAATCCAATTAAAACGAATGAAGTGGTTTGCTGCACATTCCTAATTTACCATTCACAGCCCCGCAAATCTACAGCTTTTTCATAATTTTTTTCTTAGAACCAAGGTCCTTTTTTACATAGAAAACACATCTCATTCGCCTTAAGTCAGTAATCATTCACAAATAATACAGTTCAAATGTACAACATACAGGTATCACTATTAGAAAACACCACAGTTTTTACCATTTTGTGAGATTTTGCAAAAAAGTCGCTGAGAGACGCAAAAGTCATACCCTAACCCAAACCTTAACCCCAACACCGTGACTCTGTGTGGTGGGTTTTCACCATTGGATGATCACAGAACGGGTAATGTCGATGCTCTGTATGTCCTTGATACTGTATATGGCGTACTGACAGTAAAGACACATCTAATTGTGTGGACATGAGACAAAGCTGATTCCAGTGATGGAGATGTTTCCTTTTTATAATGTGAAGCTGCGAGCAGCTGGAACACACCAACTAATAACCATCAACTCTGCACTGTGCCTTCAATATAAATGTTAATGCATTGCCGGCAATAAGTCGGACCCGTTTCCAGTGAGGGTTGGACTTCGCCAAGACTGCCCTTTGTCACCGATTCTGTTCATTACTTTCATGGACAGAATTTCTAGGCGCAGCCAGGGCTTTGAGGGGTTTCGGTTTGATGGCCGGAGGATTCGATCACTGCAATTGCAGATAATGTGGCCCTGTTGGCTTCATCGAGCCGTGACCTTCAACTCTCACTGGATCGGTTCGCAGCTGAGTGTGAAGCGGCCACGATTAAAATCAGCACCTCCAAGTCCGAGTCCATGGTTCTTCCCGGAAAAGGGTGGAGTGCCATCTCCGGGTCGGTGATGAGGTCCTTCCTCAAGTGGAGGAGTTTAAGTATCTCAGGGTCTTGTTCACAAGTTAGGGAAGGATGGAACGTGAGATGGACAGGCGGATTGGTGCGGCGTCTGCAGTGATGCAGACTCTGCCTGTCGGGTCATGGTGAAGAAAGAGCTGAGCCGAAAGGCAAAGCTCTCGATTTACCGTTCGATCTATGTTCCTACCCTCACCTATGGTCATGAGCTTTGGGTAGTGTCCGAAAGGACAAGATGGCGGGTACAAGCGGCCGAAATGAGTTTTCTCCGCAGGGTGGCTGGGCTGTCCCTGAGAGATAGGGTGAGAAGCACTGTCCTCCAGGAGAGACTCGCAGTAGAACCGCTGCTCCTCCGCATTGAGAGGAGTCAGATGAGGTGGCTGGGGCATCTGGTTGGGATGCCTCCCGGACGCACCCTTGGGGAGGTGTTCAGGGCACGTCCAACCGGTAGAAGACCTCGGGGAAGACCCAGGACACGTTGGAGAGACTTTGTCTCTCAGCTGGCCTGGGAACGCTTCGGCATCTGCCAGGAAGAATTGGACGAAGTGGCCGGGTAGAAGGAAGTCTGGGCTTCTTTGATTAGGTTGCTGCCCCCGCGACCCGACCTCGGATAAGCGGAAGAAAATGGATGGATGGATGGTTGGATGGATATTTGAGTTGTTTATATGTAACAATGACTTTCATGATTCATGTTTGATTGGACCCGTGATAAATAATCATATAATAATGTGTATAGTGGTCCTAGGAGGCGACACATTTGCTTGCCAGTAGTTGGAATAACATAATTAAAAGTAGATTACATTTATCTGATACCTTTATGTTCCTGATTAGTGTAAAAAATAACCTCATTAAGAAAAGTCAAATGGCAGAAGTTGGTGTTGCTATGGTGATATACCACGGTCACAAACAACTTCCTGAGAGGACTCACCCAGGTTAACGAAGCTCATTACGGTGTCGGCCTCGCTGACCACAGTGCCGAGTGGCGGCGTGTGCGTGCTGAGGGTGGGCAGCGCCGGGTGGTGGGCCGCCGCCCGTCGCTCTCCGCCTCTGAGCTTGACAACTGGGCCGATTATGTCGTTGCCGTCGTCCTCGCCGTCCGCAGCCATGGCGTGGTATAGGTCTAGCATGAAAAGCGGCGCCGAGGAGGGGGGCCTGAGTGGCGGGTGGGGCCTGGGCCGTCCCGGCAGGCCGAGGATGGACAAGATCTCCTTCTGCATCTCCTTCTTCTCACGGCCGCTCAGACGACGAAAGCTGGAGTGGAGTGCTGCCTGCGCCTGCTGCGCGAGGAGGAGCAGAAGCAGCGTCTTAGGAAGAAGGTGGAGGAGAACCTGACTGCTCCTTCTGGCCATGTGTCGCTGTGGAGACTTTCTGCAGAAGCTGAAGGACTCCTCTAATGCCATGATGCTTTGTCTTCCTCTACTTCCTGTCTCATCAATGTGCTCCACCTTGGAGGAGATGTTCACCTCCTCTGCTTGTCTCTCCACTCCTCCAATGGAGATCTCCTCCTTGGGGGCGAGGACCAGTTGCAGACCTTTAGGGAAGTGCAGGTGGTGTTGAAATTGTGGTGAAATACGGTATGATCCCAGCTGCCCTCTCAGAGGGAAAAACAAAGAAAACTTCTACAAGCTGAGCTTCAGACTGCTGGAAGTGTGCAAGCATCTGAGCTGAGCTACACTTTGAAGTGGCACGAGGGGGCGTGGTTCCACCCAAGCTCCGCCCCCACCAGCCCTCCCTTGAAATGGAGCTCATCTCTCACCTCCTCCTCCTCCTCATGACTGCTTCCTTTCATCACCCCCATGGTCCTCCTGAGTCCAACACCGGCCATGTTTACACTTACAACTTGCCAAATCTTGAAAAAGACCCAAGTCCTCCATTATGGCTCAGCTGTGGAACCAAATGTCTTGACAAAAACACCAACAGAATTTGAACCCTTCTCCTGCAATCATCTCCACAAAAGTACTTGACAACATCAACAACAGGTGGGGCTCTCAAACATCTCACTCACTGGCGCCACGCCAGGCCCACAGCGGTACTGCGGGAGAGTACACTGCCTCCGAAGTTGCACGGTGTTGCCAACACACACACAGATAAAACCTTAATTGGCGTCCATTGCTTGGCCTGAGCAGCTTTAACACACATACACACACAGCACATGTTGTTGTGTGTTGGAAGTCTGCACAAGGAAGGAGTGAGTCAAGTTGTGGTGGAGTATTTGTGTACACTGACCTTCAAAGTAGACGACGTGCTTGTGGTCAGAGGCACATGTGTGAGAGTCCTCCAGGTTTGCGTGTGTGTGCAAAGACTGCCGACATATTCACAAGTTTGAAACCACCGCCAACGCCGCTTCCTCTTTACTTGCAGCCAGCCGGGCGTATCCTTATCTCCTGACGGCAGAATTACTCGAAATTTCTGGCTTTCAGCTCCTAGCAACACTCCAGAAAGCGGCATAATACATATAATCATATCAGTGGTCTATCAGAGGCCTGGGACCTTGAGGGTTCTAGATGGAAACATAATTGGGTTACACTGCTGGGCCTTGGTACAGGGGACCAGGATTCAGGGAAAATGGTAAAATCCATTTACGCTATACTGTATATACTGTATATGTATGTATATATGTATGTGCTGTGTATACATATATATATACACAGGGTGTCCCAAAAAAAGCATGCAAACTTTAAATAATTGTAAACTAGGTGTTTATTATAATTTGTTTAATTTTCAACACGTAAAATAATTTACAAACCTCATTCTATTGTTTCGTCACTGCCTGTTCTCAAAACGATGTCCGTTCTGTCCACACACTTCCAACAACGGGAAACGATGGAGTAGCACACATCATGAAACAATTCTCCTGGTATTTGCATGCATTCACGTTCAATGGTTGCTCTCAATTCAGTGACTGGAATGAAAGACTTAACATTGTGATGGTAGTGTGAGGCTGCCTTTCCTAATCAGATATTGCAAACAGGTGGATTGGATGGAGGGGTTTTGTTGAATACTCCCCACATGCACCATCAAGGATCCTGCCAAGAGTATAGAACTGGTCCACAGTTCCACAACCAGGTCGAAAACCACACCGCTCCTCCTGAATCCGAGATTCGACTATCCGGGGGATCCTCCACTCCAGAACCCCTGAATAGACCTTACCGGGAAGGCTGAGGACTGTGATACCACGATAGTTAGAACACACCCTCCGGTCCCCCTTCTTGAAAAGCGGGACCACCACCCCGGTCTGCCAGTCCAGGGGCAGCGACCCCGACGACTACACAATGCTGCAGAGTCGTGTCAACCAAGACACGCTCACAGCATCCAGGGCCTTAAGGAACTCCGGCCGGATCTCATCCACCCCAGAGGCCTTGCCACCAAGGAGACTTTTGACCACCTCGGTGACCTCAGCCCCAGAGATATGCGAACCCGACTCAAAGTCCCCAGACACTGCTTCCATGTTGGAAGGCGTGTCGGTGGGATTAAGGAGATCTTCAAAGTATTCCCTCTACTGGTCCACAACATCTCGAGTCGAGTTCAGCAGCACACCATCTCCACCATACACGGTGTTGACTGTGCACTGCTTCCCCCGCCGGAGATGGCGGATGGTGGTCCAGAATCTCTTTGAAGCCATCCGGAAGTCGTTTTCAATGGCCTCTCCAAACTCAGGACCCGTCCCCCCACCCAAAGGCGTAGGGAAACTACCCTCTCGTTTCCTGGGTTAAACGCCAACGTGCAGGCTTGGATCCGGCAACAAGAATTGCCACCCCTCCCCGTTGCTTCTCATTGCTGGGAACACCAGAGTGGAATGAAGTCCAGCCCCTATCGAGAGGACTGGTTTCCTTGCCGTGCGTTGAGGTGAGTCCGACTATATCTAGCCGGAATTTCTCCACCTCACGCACCAGCTCAGGCTCCTTCCCCGCCAGAGAGGTGACATTCCACCTACCGACAACTAGCTTCTGTAGCTGAGGATCGGATCGCCAAGGCCTCTGGCCGCCACCCAGCTCTCTTTGCACCCGACCCCTTTCGCCCCTCCCACAAGTGGTGAGCTCATGGGAGGGGGGAAACCACGTTACCTTTTCGGGCTGTGCCCCATGGGTGCAGGCCTGGCCACCAGACGCTCGCCATCGTGCCCTGCTTCCAGGCCTGGCTCCAGAGAGGAGGCCCCGGGGACCTGCGTCCGGGCGAGGGAAAACGAAGTCCATTGTTATTGTGGATCATTGGGGTCTATTGAGCCACTCTTTGTCTGGTCCCTCCCCTAGGACCTGTTTGTCATGGATGACCCTACCAGGGCCATGACAGCCCCCGACCACTTAGCTTCTAGGATCATTGGGACACACAAACTCGGGGAGGAGATAAAAATAAAAATAAAATAAAAATACCTAGTTTACAATTATTTAAAGTGTGTAAACATTTTTGGGACACCCTGTAAATATATACACACTACAGTTGAAAAGTTTGGGGTCACTCGGGGTCATTTCTGGCAATTTCTCGCATGGAATAGCCTTCATTTCCAAGAACAAGAATAGACTGTCACGTTTTACATGTAAGGCTCCAGATACTCGAACTACTCAAAGGAAGGTTTTAGAGCTTCTTTAACCAGCTAAACAGTTTTCAGCTGTGCTAACATGATTGGGCAAGGCTTTTTTAATCATTCATTAGCCTTCAACATTCCAAACAACAGTTTGCTTTCAACTTTGTGGGAACACAAAAAAATACTGAAAATATTAAAATGTATTATTAGTTTTTCAAACACGGGGCGCGCCCCCTGGCGGAGGCCCGGCGTTATGACAGTGAGGGCGCGGGGCTACCACGAACACTTTCCATTATTACAGTAATTGTTTTGGTCTCCAAAAGGGGGGCGCCGCAACACAGTTTAGGAACCACTGTATTGTTACAATCGTGACTAAGAAAAAAGCAAGGTAGCTAGAGTTGGCTAGCTAGCATGACCGATAATAGATAAGTGAACGGCTTACTTTGGAGGTATGCCTGCGGATTCTTGGCTATATTTATCCAGTCTTTCTCTGTATCTGACTTTATTTGTCATGCTCCTCTGTATCTTTGGCTTGTACAAAAAAAATTCGCATATATAATATTAAAGTCGTAACAGGTAGCAGGTAATCAACTAGCTTTAACTGTCAAATCTATGGGCGGTGCTTGTTCTGTGCTGCTCTGTGATTGGTCAACGTTTTTTTCCGGTAACCCAATAATCACGCGCTTATGTTTTATCATGTGACCAGAAACGACGACGAAAGATTTTTTTACTGCAAGCATCATTTTAATACAAAAACAGAACCAAAAATGTTTATAATTTGTTATTTTTGCTTCACTTGTACACAACAGACTCCCCCCACTCTTCACTTCATGTTCACACAGTAACACAGTATCGTGCCCCCACACACAGAGGGAGACAATAAATAAATAAAAATCCCATAAGATGTCTTCTTTGTAAATGCATGATGTGTTGTTATCAACTTCATCTCAGACAATGACGTCATTGCTTTCTTATTACACATGAAGGGCAAAACCCTTTGGTCAAGGTCGTTAGACAAACGTGTGAGACACAATGCAGACCCACACAGATCTTCATCTGCCAACGAAATATTACTTTTTCATTTCAAGCTAAACAAGAAAAAAGCATAAATTAACAAAAATACATAACATTCGCAGATGATCTGTAACAAAGTGGGGGAGGGGGGGGGGAGGTCACATGGGACGAAAGCCACCACACACCAGGCGGGGGAGGGGCCCTGGTGCATGCTGGTCAGCCTTCAAAACAGTGCCACTTTGGTGGTCTGTGTGTGTGTGTGTGTGTGTGCGTCAGAGGCCAAACTGGGGCCCCTTCCATGCTGGCGTTCCGGTGGTAGTGAGGCGTTGCCCCCCCCCAAGCATGGCAGTCGTTGCATATTTTCTGGCCCGCAAGCCGACATGTTTTTTTTCTCCTGAATTCCGTTGCTTGTGTCGTTGTGGTGACGGAGGTCCGCTCTGAAATGTTTGCGTGCTTAGAGGTGGCCCCGCTCTCCTGTCGCTCCATAAGGCAGCATCACATCAGGTCGCTTTTGGCGGGAAGGACAACAGCGGCGGCGGAAGGCAAAGGGGTGCCGCAGCCTCGACTGTTTCTGGAATGAAAGTTCAAGTCAGTTTGAGACGCAGACTTCTGTCTCCTCCTTTCCAGATGCAAACGAGTTCCATGCCGCTGCATCCAAGATGGTCTCCTCCAGCGGAGGAAAGGAAGAGAAGTGTGTGCGTTGTCTTATTTCTTGGCTGCCCCGGGGGTTTTCGGACTCGGCGTCTTCTTGGTGATGGTCGGGATCTTGGAAGGTTTGCCCCCGCCCCCCGGTCTCCTCGGGGTGTCGGACGTGTCCGAGCAGACGGAGCGAGTGTCTTGGAGCTCTGAGGCGTCGGAGGCGTCGCTGCCTCTTCGACTGCTGGCTCTGCTCCCCGCCCGGCTGCCGGCTCTACTGGTTGGACCACTGGCTGAGGACGCGCCACGCTTAGGATCTGGCAGAACAAGGACAGGTTCAAAGGTCACATCCACAATGGCGCAGCAGGACGCTGGCATCTCACCGCTTCGCACGGGCTTACTGCCATGCGACGTTGCGCCGTTCTCTCCGGTCAGCGAGCCGCGGCTGGAGTGGAAGGTGGGCCGCTTCAGTTTGGAGCCCGACCCTGCCCCCTGCAGACCGAGACAAGAAAGGAGAGGTGAGGCCACCTGGAGGCCGGTGGTTGTTACTGCAGCTTGTTAGAAACATACAAAATGGCTGACACAATATGAACATGAGACACACCCACACAGACAGTGTAAATAATGTTAATATAATCCGTACATGGCATTAATATGCCCGTTATGGGTGTGGGAAGGGTCAACAGGGTTCAGGGTAGGTGGGCTTGTTGGGTGTGTTACCTCATGCCCGTTGTCGGCGAGATCGGGGCAGCAGTGACTCTTGGGCGGCGTTGGGGTTTTACTGTGTGCCAGCCACGGCTTGGCATAATCACGAGAATGAGTGTGCGAGGACTGGAGGGAGCAAGGGAGGAAGGAAGGAGGGAAGGAAGGATGGAAGTGCAGCAGATGAGGAGGGAGCCGAGTGATAGGCGGAAGTGTTTTATCGCGCGTTTTTTTTGGTTTGTTAAATAAAGTTTGATTGAGTCAAAAAGCCAGAAGCAAGCCAGGAGAGAAAGGGCGACAAAACAAGACAGGACAAAAACAGTTAACGTCATCCTCTGACTGACAAAATACACACAACACTTGCACAACAACACACACTGCATGTTTATTTTCTAACTTTTCTATCCATTTGAAATGATGAATATTGTCACTATGAAAAAACGCATGTGTTGGCAAAAAAACCCCAAAAAGACTTCATATAATAATGTAACAATAACACATGCCTTTTAAACATCCTGTGATCATAATTCCTTCCTGGCAGTCCGAGAATTCTTGTGCGTCTCTAGTTACATGATGAAAAAGTAACTGAAGAGTTACACGTGTGGGGAAAAGAATATATAAATATAATATAGATCACAGATAGAGTGTTTAAGAAAAAAACTACCCTGAGGATTCATTAACTCACTTTAAGTCCAATGTAACGAAAAACTTGACAAAATCCTGACATACCCTGGACGAAGCTGATGCTGTGGGTGTGGCCGGCGTGGAGGGTGCAGATGGCAGCGAAGCGCCGCTGTGTGAAGCTGACGAGGAGGAGCGAGTGGGCGAGGCGTTCCGGGAGCCGGGCTTGGACCGCCGACCGCGCGAGCGGAAGGTAGCGAGACACTGAGGCGTCCCCTCGGGGAGGATGAACTTCTCCCGCAACTCCAAGTTTGTGCGACCCCGAGCTGCAACACAAGACCACACAAGCTTGGTTTGCATCCAGCACGTGACAACGGAGGAAGCGAGTTGTTGCGTGGACGCTTGTATAGCAGTGGGGCGACGGTGCTTGGGCGGGTGCGCTCATTTCATGGGTTTGTTTGATTTGATGTCAGCCTAGACGTTCTCTTCCTTGATGAAATTCTATCTGTGTGTGTAGTCAAGTCATGCGTCATCACACGCTTAAAAGTCGTCGGCAGCATTCTGTGAGCAAACAGCGAGCGGCAGCCTCCATCCAGCACGCAACAACAACAAGCGCACGCCAACCAGAACAACGGCAGCTGCAATGCTTGAGAGGAGCATAGAAATATAACAAGAAGAGCAAGAGTGAGAACAAAGTGAGGGAAAAAGTGCAGGAGGCAGGAGGGGAGTTAAGCGGCTAGCTTTAGCAGCAGTGCTTTGAAGCGTCACGGAGATAAGTACCTTTCTCAGGTGTCATTGCGTCCCCCTACCTGAGGCGTGTCCACACAAACACACTGCATGCTTTTAGGAACACAGCCCCCGCGAGGCCTTCTTATTAGATACTACGGTAATAACAATTGCCTTTGCCATCTACTACACAAAGATAAGTTTACAAATTGTTTACTTAGCACAGGGGTGTCCTAAAGTTCAAAGGGTACTGTATAAACTGAAAGGGAAAAAAAAACGTTTACATTTTATGTTATCATCGAACGACATGTCACCTCTGGAATGCCAGAAAGAAGAGAGAAAGTACTGCAGCACTGCAGGTATTTCTTTTATTGACGTTTTTACTGTGCTACCCTGGGGGATGAGCGATCATGACGTAATCAGAGCCCTGTAGAACCCACCAACGCCACTTAATAAATTACTTTCTATATTGTACCTCATGCTACATTCTTTAAATGTGTTTCTATATCGCACTGCAGGCAACTAACGGGCCCTGTGCCACATTTTGGACACACTTTGCTAAGCATATTAACCTACATTGGATAGTTTTTAGCATTTTCAGCCTACAAAGTGCATCCCAATGCCACAGGTGGCACTGTGAGGCCTAACTGTCAGACCTTTTTTTTTTTTTTCTCCAAAACCTTTACCTTTCCATACAGAAAAGAAAAAGTATGCTTTTTTTAAACTCATGTAGGTGTGGACACTACCTTAAAGCAGCCATGTTGATGACACGCAGGATGGCCTCGCCCGGATCTTATGCACTAAACAAGACCGCTGTGCATCCACTACCAACACTCGTTCCCACCCCTTTTTTAAAACCATGAAGGTCAAGTCCAGTGTGGGTGGAGTCTCTGAGCAAGCAGCGCAAACATCCACACAAACACACTTGAATAGAAAACACACAACTGTGTCAAAGATTAGGTGTCAGAGTGTCAGGCAGCCGGATGGATGGATGGAGAGAGGAGGAAGAGAGGAGGAAGAGTAGATACCTCGGCAGCAGAAATAGCCTGGAGTGACTGCCACTGAGAGACACAGGAGACAATGTCAAACTACTGCATGCTCGCACTCACACACCCACACACACGCACACACGCGCACGCACACACACACAGACACATAGAGGGGTTTCCCGCCCCACCATATGAAAAGGGTTGGTAGGACGAGCAGTTAGTCAGCGAGAAAAGGAAGGCAGTGAAGAAGAAACAGAAAAGGGATGCTGAGTGCAAGCTTCCCGTCTGCGAGAGAGAGAAGAATTCCAACCTATACGGGATGAGATGGAGCTACTGGAGTCGGAGCGAAGGATCTTAAGTCCGGGATGTTGCACTGGTGGAAGAAAGAAAGGGAAGGAGAAGAGAGGGAGGAGCATGCATCATGCAACACTTGATACCCTGTTAATCCCAGAGAATGAAGATGAAGGTGAAAACCACACGCTGCCCACGTGGAGCTTTGGGAGTGTTAATTCTAGGGATGTCATAAGATCTCGCAAGATTAAAATGTGACAGAAAAAAACATGTCTGGTGGCAGTAGGCCTGGGATGATCATAAAAACATAAAGAAATCACACAATCCATGGAAATAATCAATATATTGCCATGTGCAGGAAGAGAGTTCACTCTGTGCATTGCTTTCAGCACGTTGGCACTTGCAATAGAACAACGGCATGAACGGTGTGAACCCTTTGGTCAGTCATAGTCTCTGTCTTGGGGGGTGGAGGCAGGGCTGCTAGCATACACATATAGTGCACAAGAGTGTAAGGTAGTAGAAATTATACTATAAATAAATTAATATTAGCGGAGCGCAATATATTGTCATGTACTGTATTTTAAAATATTTTTAATTCTATATTTTTTTCTATTACATCATTTTTTCAATTTTATTCCAGTATATTTTTTATTATATGTTTTCTTTGTACTTTTCCTAAAAGTAATGCTAAAACCATGTCTGGTCATGTAGACCCAAATCTCGTGTATCGTCTTGTCTTGTGACACCTCTAGTTAAAACTGAAGAAGATGAAGAATGGAGGACATCTTTGTTGTGTGAACATCAAGCAATCAGCATTGATACGTGCGATGGGAATACTCGGCGGTTGGACCACTCACCTCGACATGGATCGTTCTTGACCAGGAACTCGTCCAGAGCCATCCAGCCTCCTCCCACTCTCACCATGACGGTGCTGCGCAGGATCCTCACCAGGCGCAGCTGCTGGGAGTCGCCAAACTGCACTCATAAGAAGGAAGAGTCAGATGAGGAAAAACTACATTGGTTCATCACACCCACCAAGCAGCCAAGCCCCGCCTCCCATCACATCTAATCCATGCATGATAGGGAAACATCCATCATCATCATGAGGTACTTTCAGACATTTTGTTGCAGCACAAAGCAGACAGCAAAACAAAACCCCAACCCCCAGCACTGAAGAAGATCAAACTTCCATCAAGCAGCCTCATTTCGTCACCAGCGTCAGTTCAAAGCTCACAAAGTCTTGAGGAATCTCAGGATGAAGACGGTCAAACCTGCTTCCGTGTACAAAATGGCCCAATAATTGACGACATGCAAATAGAACAGCGCTGCGTAGCGCGGAAAGCAGGTTTCACTCGCCCAATCGCAGCAGCAGAATTGGATTTTACCTGGTTTCCGAGGAAGAACTACAATGCATCCCGTGGACGCAGCGCAGACAAACACGAGGAGGGAAAAGAAGACAAAGAGAGCACAAGTGAAACAACAACAACAACAAGAACAGGGACTGTTTTGTTTGCAGCATCTTCACTAAAATGTTTGTCTTACTGGAACGCCACATTAGTTGCTCATCAATGGAGACGCACAATGTGAGAAAGACGCAGCAGAGGACACCACCGCGCATGCACATACGATGAGATGCTACATGCTAACTGGCTACCATGTCATCATCAAACATGCCCAGCTACCATCATCAATATGTCCAGTGCTTAACGTCACACTATGAGGTAAGACAATGACATGCACATGAAGTCATGAGCCACGCATTTTATCGGCCTGTCTCCCTAGGATGAGACCACAGTAGTGTTCAAAATAATAGCAGTCCAATATGACTAGATAGATAACCAGATGAATCACTGTTGTTAGTATATTATTATTGCTACATGTTACCAATAGGTGCAGTAGATTCTCAGAAAACAAACAAGACACATTCATGACATGCACACTTTTAAGGCTGTGCAATTGGGCAATTAGTTGAAAGGGGTGTGTTCAAAAAAATAGCAGCGTCTGCCGTTGACTTTGATAGCTCGAAACTATTTTGTACAATCTTTTTTTCTTTCTAGGACTTGGCAATCCTGTGAATCACTAAACTAATATTTCGTTTTTTTTCATAACTGCTTCACATCTGTGTGGCATGGAGTCAAGCAACTTGTGGCATATTTCAGTTGTTATTCCACTCCCAAAATTGTTTAACAACATTCCACAATCATTAAAATTGCTTGGTTTTGCTTCGGAAACATTTTGCAATTTTGATGTCACCCCACAAGTTCTCCATTGGATTAAAGTCCACGGATTGGGCTGTCCACTCCGTAACGTTCATTTTGCTCGTTTACTAGTCTGTTTGGGGTCATTGTCTTGTTGAAACACCCACTTCAAGGGCACGTCATCTTCAGCATAAGGCAACATGACCTCTTCAAGTATTTTGACATATGCAAACTGATCCATGATCCCTGCTATGGGATAAATAGACCTAACAGCACAGTAGGAGAAACAGATGCTTCAGTGTCTTCACTGTGTTTTGTGGCTTTCATTCAGAGTGTGGGGGTCGTCTCACAAATTGTCTGCAGCCCTTGGACCCAAAAAGAACAATGTTACTCTCATTAGCCCACAAAATGTTCCTCCATTTCTCTTTAGGCCAGTTGATGTGTTCTTTGGCAAATTGTAACCTCTTCTGCACGTAGCCTTTTTTTTTTCACAAGGGGGAGTTTGCAGGGGATTCTTGCAAATAGATTAGCTTCACACAGCTTCTAACTGTCACAGTACTTTGAGGTAACTCCAGACTGTCTTTGCCATTCTGGTTATTCTTCCATCGTTTTGATTGTTAAGGGCATTGTAGATCATTTTAGCTGAAGAGTCAAAAATGTTTTGCACCTCTTCATGAGTTTTCCCCTCCAATCAACATTTTCATCAAAGTATGCTGTTCCTTTGAACAATGTCTTGACTGACCCATCCTCAGCCATTCAAAGAGAAATGCAACAAGTGCTGGTTTCATCCTTAAATAGGGGCCACCTGATTCCCACCTGTTCTTTCACAAAATTGAACACTGATCACTGATTGAATGCCACACTGCTATTTTTTAACACACCCCTTTCAACTAATTGCCTTAAGAGCGTGCAAATATTGAATGCTGTGACTTGTTTGTTTTTGGAGAATCTACTGCACCTACTGGTAACATGTTTCCCATGTAGCAATAAAAATATACCAGTAACTGATTCATCTGGTTATCTATCTAGTCACATTGGACTGCTTTATTTTGAACACTACTGTATACTTCTCATGCCATAAAAGGTGAGACCAGGAGATGTAAAGCATGACAGGCAGCACAACACGGAATGAGGTGTACAGAAAAATCGTATCTGATCAGACCATGAGATAAAGCATGACATGAGACAATGAAAGAAAAGCATGAGGTGATGCCATGAGGTAGGGAGCACAAGGTGTACATGGTCTCATCCAACATCATGAGATGAGACTTTGAGATAAAGCACGATACGAGAAAACAACACAGATGCTTGACATAAGACCACAAAATAGAGAGGTGCACATATAAATATCATCTGATATGATGACAATGACAATGTGCACATTTAATTATATCCTCTCATCCAATATGAAATGAGAGCATGAGGTGAAGCAGTATTTGGAACACACAGTGAGATGGAAGCATGAAATGAGAGCACCAATTAAAGAATGATACAATAGGAATAAACAATAAGACAGGAGCTGTAGGTGATATGACATGATCATCTGATACCATGAGGTGAGAGGCATGATGAGAAATGGCTGTGAAGTCAGGTTGTTAATGTGTTCCTTGGGAGACTTATTTACTAACTTACATATTTCATTGCAGAATATCAACGACTCATATTGTAAAGCAGGACGACATAACAATACATAATAATAAAAAAAAACATACTGTATTTATTATAGGAAGAAAATCATTCAAGTGTACCAATGGAAGTGAAAAGTGCGTGGGGCTTACCCTGTATTTGTTTTCTCCTATTTGCTCAACCTGGAACCTCTTGGCACATTTACACTGTGCCACCTGCCGAGTCACCTGGACCAGTCACACACAGGAAGACGCCATTAGCATAGCATGGCATAGCACAGCACAGCACAGCACAGTTTAGCCCCCCCCCACTGGTCAGTATGTGAGCATCCATCTTGGACTCACCTCATCCTCTATCTTGTCAGCATCAGTGGTGGGCCTGTAGGCATCTTTGTTGGGGTGCAGGGCGGCCACAAACTCGTAGTAGTCAATGTAACCGTCCCCATCTTGGTCAAAAATGTCCGCCACCGCTGTCATCTCTAACTTGCTCGTTGGGAACTCTGTGGAGGCAAAAACACAACACGCTAGGGCCGACTCTTTTATGAAACCACCGAGCGTGCTGTAAGCATTAACGCACTGGACGCCAGGATGCCGTCGATGAACTCCTGACGTGTGATCTTTCCATCTTGATCCTTGTCGATGCGTCGGAAAAAGTCCATGACGCGAGACTTCTTGTGGTTCATCCAGCGCATGTACTTCTTCCTCCACACGTCAAAGTCAAAGTTGGCAAACTCTTTGAGCTGGAAGCAAACAAAAAGTCACGGGTTTTATTTTTTAAATATTTATTATTAAAAATTACTAAATATGAATTAAAATTGGATCTGACAACAAAAAAGAACAAATACTTTTAGAAAGAAAGATCGTCTTTTAAAAATAATTGTATTAAATATAAATTAAATATAACCATTTAAATAAGTGAAACAATACACAAACAACTTGTGTTAAAAGAGTTACCAAAAACATCAATCTTAAAATTAAATTACATACAAATATTATTTAAAATAAGGTTAAATTGAGGTGTTATTTCCAGGCTTGGTAATGGGACGTTGCGGGCCAGATCCAACCTTGAGTTTGACACCTGCCCTAAGAGAAAAGGGGTACCTCCTCCAGCCTGTCCAGAGAGTCGTTGAGTTTGCGCTGGCGGTCGAGTGCCAGCAGCCACACTTGCTGCCATCTTGCACACAGCTGGTTGAGTCGAGGGTTTGCTCCTGAAAGCTGCATGGTCGCCTGCTGCTGCTGCTGCTTGCCTGAAGAGGACAAACCACCATATCAAACCACCATCACAAAGCATCCTTCTACCAATATATTCACTCTCGCTCCTCTGGACATGTCAGAACCATCTCAGTCTGGCCTCTCTGATTTTATCTCCAAAACCTCTAAACATGTGCTGTCCCTCTGATTTACTCATTCCTGATCTTGTCCATCCTAGTCACACCCAAAAAGAAACTCAGCATCTTCATCTCTGCTACCTACAGCTTTGCCTCCCGTCTTTTCCTCAGCGGCACTGTCTCTAAACCAAACAACATTGCTGGTCTCACCACAGTTTTTACACCTTTCCTTTCATTTAAGCTGAAACTTTTCTATCACACATCATACCTGACACTTTTCTTCACCCTTTCCAGCCTGCACATGCTTCTTCACCTCTTTTCCACACTCTCCATTGCTCTGGGCTGTTGACCCTAAGTACTTAAAATCCTCCACCTTCTTTATCTCTTCTCCCAGTAAACTCACTTTTCCACTTTTACAGCTTTATTCCTTTGTAGTTGCCTCTGTAGTTACCACAACTTTGCACATCTTATTCTTAAAAATAAAAACTACATTATTTTTGTCCAAGTACCTTTAATAGTACTGCAAGTTGGATTCACCTGCTCACTCTACAGTATTATATTTATACTACTGTCCTGTTTATGCAGGATACAGGAAATCCTTGTTATTTTTAACAAAAAAAATTATTATTATGCCACACGGTGGTTAACAAGTTGGCCATGCAATCAGGAGATCTGAAAGATCTGGGCTGAAATCTCAGTCCATGCTTGGGTCTCTCAGCATACTTTGGCTTCCTCCCACTTTCCAAAAATATCCACGTTAGGTTCATTGGCGACTCCAAGCTGTCCATAGGAATGAATGGGAGTGTGAATGCCTGTTTGTCTATATGTGCCCTGTAATTGGCTAGTGAACAGTCCAGGGTGTACAGCTGGGATAGGCTCCAGCATACCCTCTAGACCCTAAAGAGGATTAAGCAGCATAAAGGCAAATGAATGAATATCCATTATTGAATAATTAATTTGCTGTGTATTACTTTTACTCTAAAACATCAAATTACACAAAGGCAACCTAAGGTGTTCCTCGTTTATTTTTGTAGTTAATTTGCACATTTGATTTGATTATTATTGGATATGTTTTGTTGCTGACAAACTTAGTAAAGCAGAGTAACACACAAATGAGAAATTTTCCATGTGCACCCCTAAATTTTCTCCTAGTACCCCTCAAATGTGAAGTTAAGGGCCACTAACAAACAAAAAAAAGTTCCTTCCCAATAAATAAGCAGCTTTGCAAGAAACAAGCGACTTACGTCCTCCTCTCCTCTCGGCCAGGCTGCTTGGAGGCTCAGCAGGTTTCCTTTTGTAACTTTTGGTGACCTTGTCAACATCCGGCTGCTTCCTGGTCATCTCCTCCATGAACATCTAACACCAGAGAGGACAGAAACTTTACACAAACAGATGGAAAGTGCATGGTTCTGATGTGACAAAATATTCTGTGCACTGACCTGATGTTCTGTGATGAGGTTTTTAAGCTGTGGGATGTCCTGAGGGAGGGCCTCAGTATCTCTCTGGACCAGCGTGGTCTCGGCCCACTGTAGCCATGACAACAGCTCTTCCAGCAAGTTGGCGTTGTTGAGCACCTCAGTCAGTGCCGCCTCCAGACGCTGCTCGTGCTGCTTGGCCCACGCCAGAACCTGCACAGTGGATCAGCATCTTGTTGAGAAACCCAAACCAACTTAAAGAGACGTGACTTCTAGAGCAGACCCTCTCTCGCTCTGACCTCCTCGAAGCGAGCCCGGATTATGGTGATCCAGTGCTTAATTGTGGTGATGGAGTCAGGATGGCACAGGGTCAGGATGGCCTCGCCCATGCCTGCTGCTTTGTTGACCTCTGATCTCTTCTCCTCCACTGTTCCCATGAAGTTGCGGTGCGTGTGCAGCAACGCCTGCAGAGTCTCCGCCTCCTCGGGGAGGACACCGCGAAAGCGCAGGCTCTGCTCAGCCTCGGAGAGCCACTCCAGGAGCATCTGGACGGCCGTGCGGAACTCCTCCGCCTGTTGGATGTGTATGGAGACGACAGTAAGGTTTTGTACAATGACAGTAAAGGTTTTGTCAGTGCTCTTCAGACCTGCTTGAGGGCCTGTTGGAGGCGGGTCTGCTTGGTGACGGACAGGGCGCACACTGTCTCCCATCGATTGCTGAGCTCCTGCAGCTGAACTTTGACCCAGGCCGTGTCGTCGCGGCCCGTCTCCATGAGGTCGCGGGCCGAGCGCCTCAGGGCCTGGACGCTGCAGGTTCTCTTACCCAGCTCCTTCTGGAAAGCCTGGAGGGGTTTGGGACGGCGGGCGACGTTACTGAGGCTCAACTTCATGAGTTCTGTTTCAAATGACGGGAGCAGAGTCTGCACCTTATGCGAGTCCATTAAGTTGGAGACCAGGTCCAGGTCGCCGTGCACAGGCTGATCCTCGGCAAGCTGCGGCTCCACTCGGTACAGCCAGTCGACCAAGGCCTGCAGGGCCTCTGCAAACTGACCTGAGAACAGCAGCGCCTCCTCCAGCTTGTGTTGCCTGGTGGAGGACAAACATCTCACATGCTGCTCTTGGAGCTCGATTTCTTTCTTTAAAACCGTGTCCTCACCTCTCTACACTCTTCCCACAGACAGTGTCCCACTTGTCACGGACCTCCCCGACAAGGTGGTCCAACTTCTGGGTGTCGTCCGGCAGCTGCGCCTTGTCCCGCATGGCTTTGCCGGACCTCACGGTGGTGTCGTAGACCGGCTGCTTGGAGCCCAGTGCTTTTTGGAACTCCTGCAGGACAAAGACGTGAACGTGAGGAATGTTGCAGAAGATGATGGTCCTCAGCGTCACAAAGTCTAGTACCTTGTGTTTGACCAAGTGAACTTTGATCTTGTCTGGCTCGTTTGGGATCTCAAACTCAGAGTCCAGTCTCTTCTCCGCCTCTTCCAACCAGTCCGTCAGCTTCCTCCAGGCGTCATGGAACTGAAGGAAAGATCGTCGTTTTAAGAGCTTAACTTAAGAAATAAAGCTGCTCAACCGCTCAGTACCTGCTTGGCCCGTTTGCGAGCCTCGTCTAGATGTCGCCCGCGGTCCAGTGACCTCTGGACCAGCTTGTCCCAGCGGGCCTGAACGCTCAACAAAAGGTTCTTGATGAGAACCACGTCCTGCTTCAGACTGGCGAAGCGGAGCTGGGAGCCGACCTTCTCTAAGGCCAGAACCTGCTCTCTGTGGGTGTTCACCTCGTTGACAAAAACCTGCACAGATGCAAGATGAGTCAGGAGTCCGATCTGGACCGTGTTTCTCCCGCTTGGAGTGTTCTCTGATCTACCTTGTGCTCATCAATCTGAAAGAGGACCGTGTCCAGGAGGAGGCTGGGGGGCTGGGCCATGTTCAGGGTCTGCTCGGCCTGGGTCAGCCAGTTGATGGTGTCCTGCAGGGAGGTCTGGAAGTTGGTGGCTAATGAGAGAGCCTCCTCCAGCTTTGCCTGCAACGTTCAAGTAAATGTGAAGTTTAGAAGAAATCTCAAGTGGCGTGCTCCTCTGCTCACTTACCCTGCGGTCGTCCATCTTGGTGTTGAGACTGGCCCACTTGTTCTGCAGCATGGCCAGGTTCTGTTGGGTTTGGGTGGCTCCCAGCCCTGCGTCCTCCCCTCCTCGAGCCAGCAGCATGGACTCTCCGGCGTCCAGCAGTCGGTGGTACTGGTCGGCACGCTGGGTCAGCTGAGCTTGTAGCTCCTGCAGGCGGACGGGACAAGCAATCTTTTTAAGAGCCATTCAAGTTGAAGTGAAACACGGCGCTGGCTTACCATGTGTTGCTCTAGCTGCTCCCTGGCCGTCTCGGGCAGACCGCCTGTTGGCTTGGCGGCGGAGAGCTGGCTCTCTGTACGCCTCATCCACTGGAGGAATTCCTCCAGCTCACCATGGAAACCCTCAGCCTGCACACAAACATTCCATGACTGCCACCAACTATGTTTACCACCAATCCAAACCCAGTTGCATTTAACAATGATGGATGTATTATTTGGAGAGATGCACCACATCTATTCAAACGGATACTGATACCAATAACTTTCTACTTCTTAAGGCTGATATGATACCAATAACTTTTTATATCTAGTTCTTAAATGTAGTTTGTGCACACCTGGAGGTAAGAAGGAGTGGAAGAAATGAGGATGTGACCAAGTCCACCTGTTGATTTGTCCGGATCAAATATCATGGCATCACTACTACCACATCACTACTATCGGGAGAGGGAGGAGCCACCTGCTGTGGCCCAGCAAGGTGCACTGTATTCAGGCACGCGCTCCGAGCAGCCGGTGTGCCCCTATGGAGGTCAGGAGAACCAGAGTATAGAGGGGGAGGAGCCACCTGCTGTGGCCCAGCAAGGTGCACTGTATTCAGGCACACGCTCCGAGCAGCCGGTGGTCCCTGGCGAACCTTTTGCACTTTTCCAACTTTGTGGTGCTGGCGTTTCAAGTGCCTGATAAGGTTCTGTGTGTGCTCCATGTTTTTTTTCCCCCCATGCGGAGCATTTGGTACAACCAGCACACAAAATGTCTTTCTTGGAAAGTGAATGTTGGCTTACGAATGAGCACAGGGGAGGTTTTGACTGTTGGAAATGGAATTTCCTGGTGTTTGACACACGGTAGGAATTTCACATCCTTAAAAAAGGTACATTTGGTCGTGGCTGTGTTCAGCACCAAGAGCATAGTGGCCATGTTACCTGCTGCAAGGCAGCCTCCAGCAGCTTCTGCCTCTCCTGGGTCTTGAGCAGCAGGTTCTGCCAGCTTTGGTTAAGCTGGTCCAGCTGGTCTCTCAAGTGGCTGGCCTCATCACCAGGGGAGGACTCCAAGAGCTCGGCGCCCGCCGTGTTGACCGCATCCACCGTGGCGTGATGGGACAGCACATCGTTGCGCAAAACCTGCCCGAGGCAGAAGACGCAGATGAACACCTGGCATAGAAAAGACAAGCGCGGAGCAGAAGGAATAGGTGAGAACCTACGTGGTGTTTAGCCAGTTCAATCTCGATGGCTTTGGGGTCGGAGCTGACGGGGCGCTGTGTGTCCAGGGTGGTGTACGTGTGGCTCAGCCAGGCCTGCAGCTCAGACAGGGCATGCTGGAACTGACCCAGAGCCAGCAGGGCGGCCTCCAGCTTGTGCTGTGGTGGGAGGAGATCAGTTAGAAGCTTAAAAATAGCATTAACTGTTCGGATGGCACGCCATTTGTGAAGAGACGAAGACTTTTCCTTACTGCCAAACAAAGACTAACATCTCCGTCTTTCTCCTGAAGGAGCTGAAGATCAATACCTGTCTTTGAGTGATTTTATCCCCCAGGTTGTCCCAAAGGTGTCGGAGCTCGGTCAGCGGCTCTTGGATCATGTCCCTGTCCGTCTGGTCCGACACTTTCTTCAGCAGCAGCTCTCCCTGGTGGCAGAGCTTCTCCATGTCGATCTGCTGCTGGTAAACGTCCACTTTGTACTGCTGCTCGGCGCCAAAACACCAACAACAAGAACACAGTTTAGCACATTTGACCTTAAATATATACACTGCTGCCTTGGTTGAGTTGAGGTTGATGAGTCCCTTCTAGGAGGTCTGACTCAAACCAAAACGGACTCTAACCCAAAGCAAATTTTTGCGTATAAAATAATGTAAATCCGATTCATTCGTTCACCCAAAAATACACAAAAACACAGTTTATATACAATAATTATATTTTGACATGCATAAAATGATGCAAAAATAATTACAAATGAAGTGAACATTTAACATCACTTTGAATGCTAATGTTGTGTTTTTGCAAGTAGAAATTAGTCTTCTGGATGTAAAATAAGACCAAGTGTCACCCTCCATGCGCTTCTGGGTTGATAAGACTGTTATGCAGGAACTGGAGTAAATGTGTATGCATGGATGTGTGTGCGTGAACCCATGACGGTGCCACTCCCGTCACATTTACATAACTTTGAAATTACCCCAATCTTTTCTTTAAGCCATATAATTGAGAGGTCTTGCGCTCTTGTCTTGGCTTTCTCTTTAGCATGTTCCCTGTGTTTGTCAATGCTCTTGCTCTAAGATGGCGCCCGCGCCCCACAATGCATTGTGCAATCATTCATTTTCTGTGCCTCATTAGGGTCGCGGGTATGCTGGAGCCTATCCCAGCTGACTTTGGCCGAGAGGCGGGGTACACCCATGACTGGTCGGCAGTCAATTACAGGGCACATATAGACAGACAAGTCGCCAATAATTCAAATGTGGGAGGAAACCAGAGTACCCGGTATGTTTGGTCCTGCCCGCGTGATCCAAAACAACAGCATAAACATACCTAACGTAAACCAGCAGGCCAACGCAACCCAAGGCAACACTTTAACGGAAAAATCTGCCAGGTACCACTGTAATTACAAAACATCACTGTGTGAAAAAGTTCCACACCCACCTTAAGCTCTTCAATCTGATGTTTGACTGTTCCCAGGTCAGTTCCCACCGTTGACATGTCGCACAGTTTGATGACAGCGTTGTCCAGGTAGTCAAACATGGACTGGAGAATATACAGAATGATCAGATACCTTCAAAAAGCAGCATGGACAATCCAAGATGTCCTCACCTGCAGTGCGTCCTGGTATTGCACGGAGGCGCCCATGGCCTCGTCCAGCCTCTCCATTCTTTCTCTCCAGGTGCGGTTCAGGCCCTCCCAGGCACCGTTCATCTGAGGCAAAAGGGTCAACTCATTTTGACCTACATTCTTCAGCATCACATTTTGAACTTTTAACAAACTTCACGACTCACCTCGTCAATGGTCTTCTTGACTTCGGGTTTCTCGGTTTCTCCGCAGGCAAAAATAAGGTCGGCCCCGAGGGTCCTGACAAACTCCAGCTCCTCCCTCAGGCCGTCTGTCTCCGCCTTGATAGCCTGGAAAAGGAATCGAGTTGTCAAGCCGAGTTCAATCTGTCCAGCATCAGGTCTGTTTGCTCTTCGCACCTCTGCCGCCTCAATCTGCTGTTTGATGAGTGAAGGGTCCACGCCGGGGTCCTCTAGCTCCTTCACAATGTCCTGGGAGTCTCGCAGTGTGCTCAGGAGCGCCGCCACGTCTGCCCAGAACTTGCCGGCCAGGTCTAGGACATCGTTGAGTTTGCTCTCCCTCTCCTCGGCCCGCTGACGGATCTCATCCCACAGCGACCGCAGCCGCAGCAGGCGTGAGTGAACGGCTGATGGGGAAGAAGAAATTATTATTTTCTAGTCTGTCAGCGTAAACGCTACCCTGCCATTGACCCAGTAGACACTCACCCTGAGCAGCGGGATCCTCGCGAGCGGCCCGGCTGATGAGTTCCTCTCCTCGGGCGCAGAGGGCAGAGAAGCTGGGCAACAGTTTGTCCAGCTCTAGACCCTGTGCACGGTGCTCCGCCAGCTGCTCCCGGATCTTCTCCACCTCTGCCGCCACGGGAGGAGGTTGACGCAGACGCTGGACGGCCGCCTCAAGGGTCTCCAGCAGGGGGTCCATCTTGTCATGGAACTGCAGATGAGAGACGGGATTGCAGCAAGGTGACAAGGCAGTGCTAGCAATAGGCAGCAGAGGGCGCACTTGATTCAGTTTCATCTCTAGCTTTTGTTTTTACTTTTATCTACTGGGTCTCACACACACACACACACACACACACACACACACACACACAACTGCACACATCCTCACACACACACACACACACCAGAGTACAGGAACCTTTTAAAAGGATTCAGGAGAGGTCCAGAGGTCAAGGATAAAAGGGCAAAATGGGTTGAAAGGCTGAGGATCCAAGACTAGCCTAAAACTAACACTAGCCTTATTGATACACGTTAACATACCGTAAATTAATGATACACGTAAACACACTGTATGTTAGAGATAGATGTAAAGACAACAAAAGTTTTACATCGAATGCTCTTCCTGACACAACCCTCTGTATGAGGGGTCACTCTCTCAAGTGACAATTACTGGCCAAAATTATCCAAAATTACTGATACAAGTAAACACACCATGAGTTCCTGATACACGTAAACATACCGTAAATTATAGATACATGTAAACATACCATAAACTACTGATGTTTAAACAATGTAAGCATACTAGAAATGCTCCAATCAAGGCCTCAATCCAATTAACCACTGAGTAGCCAAGACTTGCCAAACGGCCAATACAGCAGTAATTGCATTTCAAGTATCACCCAGTAGTAGCTTTATCAAGCTCTGTATGTGCTATAAAACGCTTTAAAAACTAAAAACACATTCTGTACTGTTTTTATTTTACAATCAATTCATCAGCACTGTTGGACGTTGCCCATTATCCACAATTCTTAAATAGACATGAACATCGACGGCCCTCCTTTCTGTGCCTTCTAAAGAGCCAGCTAAAAAGAGGCAGCTAACAAATGCATGTATTGGGACATACCTATTCCGCCTTTGGAACCCTCTATTAAAACACCTCCAAATGGAGGGTTGTTGGTGTTCAATTGAGTTTTTTTCAGAAGGCTTTCTAGACGGAATACGTATGTCCCATTACGTGCTGAAGAGTTAGCACCTTGCGACATTGGTTCTGTTTGCTGTTTTGTTGTGCAATACAGTTAACACATGGCCAAGTGGTAAAAAATGCTATGTTTTCTCATGCACTCCAAATCATTATTTAAGTACAAACACAGATTGAAGTAAAGATGGCATTGAAGTAAAGATGGCAGTAGTATTTGTTGTACTTACTATAATCAATAAATCAATTAACCACACAATAAATAAAAAGGAACAGGATCATTATATTGACATGTGCATGCGTCTCTAGGCTGGAAGACAAGGCCAATGTGGCGGCAATACGTAGAGCATTTACGGTGCACAACATACACACTGGTATTTCTCACAAGTCACTTGGGTTTGACAAACACATGACTCGGTTCGGACTTGGTTTTGGTCAATTGTGAACATAATTTGCTACTTTCTTGTTCATTAGTCTTAGTCCACTACATCATGTGTGTTCCGAGCGTTAGTAGGGTGCGGTGCGGTGAGGTGGGTCTTACCTCCAGCAGCTGGGTGATTGCAGTGAGCAGTGACCATGGAGAAAGCAGTGGCGATGGTGACATGTGGCAACAACAATACGAGGGACAACAGCATGGTGGACGGATGAGGGTTGAGACAAAGGGGGCGGAGTTAAGAGAGTAAGGACAGACAGACGGGTTAGGCCAGAGTGGTGGTGAAGGTGGTGAAGGTGGAGAAACAATAGCATGAGTTCAATGTGGGACATGCCTTCAGTGCAATCAATAAAACGCTCCAGAAAAATATCCTTCATGGTCATGTAGCATCAAAACAACACAGAAAGTTCATGCGGTTTATTCACGGTCCAGCTAGCATACCTGAGCAGACTGGGACACTGCCTCGTCCAGCAGGGCCGCGCGACCTTTCACCTCGTCTTTGATGGCAAAGTAGCGCCTCTCAGCATTGCCGTAGCGTTGTATCACCTGCTCGCCCTCCTGGACGCTGAGCTGCGCCAGCTGGGGTCCGATTTTGAGGAGCTTGTCGACGTGGGGTTTGTGCTCAGCGATGGACTCCCTGAGCAACTGCACGTTTCAGTCAGTCATTTATTATATCAATATTATAGAGTCACACTTTTTTTACTCTTTTTTTACCCTCATCTGGTCCTGCTGCAGTCGCAGGGCATCTGTGTCGATGGCCGGCGGCGGCAGCTGCATGATGAGGCTCTCGATCTCGCCCAACCACGGCTCCAGTTCTTCGTACGTCTCCCAGAAGCGGGCCACTAAGACCTGCGCCTGCTCCAGAGCGGAGAAGCGCTCAGTGTGGCTCTGGCTCACGGCGTCGTAACGGGCACTCAGGGAATCTGTCTTCAACTGAAGAAGAAGGAGGTGTTGATTACTTGTGGGTCACTCCAGCTTGGTTCTGTAATCCCATTTTGTCCACCTCACCATCAGCGCGTCCTTCTGGGTGTCGCTGCACGTCTCCAGGATGTCATGTCTGGTGCCCAGGAGCTGGTCCACAGTGTCTTTGTGTCGGATGATGTCGATGTTGAAAGCCCGCTGGACCTGCAGCTGAGCCACTGTCACATCGGGCTCCAGACTCAACGGGCCCAGAGATGCCAGCTTGCGCTCCGTCTCGCCCACCCAGGCCAGCTCGGCATCCACGGCCTCCTCGTACTGCGAAGAGGAGACATTTCAGCGGACACAGCAGTGAAGCGGCTTTTCATCTCCTTCCCTGCAGTACCTGCTGTGACCTCTGGATGGCGGCCTGCACGAGCTGCACACGCTGCGTGATGGTGTCGTCCACCTGGCGGTAGCGCTGGTTGGCGTCGGCGACCAGGCGGTCCAGGCCCTCGCGGGCTCGCCACGGCACCAGATCCAGCAGGGCGCTGCCCACCTCGTTCAACGTGTCCAAGACCAGACGCTTCTCTGCTGACACTTTCTTCAACTCCTTCAAACGTAAGCAACAAGGATGCGTGAAGTGATGTCCAACTCTCTCGCAAATCAATCACGTGCTGTAAGTTAATACAAATCAATGTTTCAATGGCAACAAGGCCAGCGGGTACTGCTGGAAATATCTTGGCCACTTTATTAGGTACACACGCTAACAAGCTGTGGGAAAAATGTTGCCCTGACACTGTCAGAGATATATTCATTTCATCATACATCATACTGTCAACATGCAAACCATGATGTACCAACACTACTTTCATAGCTTGCTACCTGCCAACATCCTCATATGAAATTGCATGTTTACATGACATGATGCAAAATCACAAAATAACTGCGCTTTGTGTACTTGGTGCTATTTTGCTGGGCTCTAGCTTTAGCATGTTAGCATTATACGAATCACATCAGATTTTGCACCTTTGCAGAATTCATTTAAGAAACTTACGTTCCTGTTATCCACACAGGTTGCTACCATGCTAGCATCTCCATGTAAAAGCAGTTTCGAAGGCAGAGCTCTCAAAAGCTGCCATTTTAATTTTTTTCTAGTTCCTCCTTGTTGCCTACCTTCTGTCTCTCCTGGTAGGCGGGCGTGGCGTCTGGCTCTGTGTTGTTGAGTTCCGCCTCCACAACATCCAGCCACTGGTTGAGGTCGTCATGTGCGCTGGCGAAGCGCGTGGCCAGCTGCAGCGCCTGCTCCAGCGTGCGCAGCGCCTTGCTGCTGCCCGCCGTCACCTCGGCATAGCGCGACTTGATGCCGTCCAGCTTCTCTTGGATGAGCAGAACCTCCTCACCTGCGGGAGGAAGATGGCTGGGTTAGTGAGGTCCATTGAAGGATGACATCAAATAGCCGGAGAGGCTGGCATTTCAACAAAACAAGATGTGAGGTGAGCGCTCACCAGTGGTCTGCTTGAGTAGAGCTTGCCCATTCTTAATGGCCTGGTCCACCGTCTTCTTTCTGCTCACAATCTCCTCATTTAAAGACTGTGAAAACACATAAATATAAATAAATAATCAAAAAATTTTTAATTTGGTTTCTAATTAGCTGCAGTTTACATCGCAAACATATGGATTAGTAAGTATTGGAAATCTTCATTTTTCATCCCTGTAAGACATTTTTGTATGCTTCTAGCATTGCCAGCACACAAGACAAGGTCCATAAAGGCATGCTGAAGGAGTGAGGTGTGGATAACCACACTCCAAAACCTTGCAGCACTCCAGGAAGAGAGGAAGCTGCAAATGAAGTCCCAATACTTTCGTCTGTCCTAATGAGGTTAGTTGTAATCCAAGCACTGGTCGTACCAAAGTGTGCTTGTGCTGCTGGGCCAGAACGTCAGGTTGATAACTCTGCACCGAGACCAGCGCCAGGCTCTGGCCCACCTCCGCCAGCCAGTTGAGCACCTCCACCTCGTCCTCGCCAAACAGCCGTGCGTTGGCCAGCGCCTGCTCCAGCAGGCCCGCCCGCCTCGCACACCACTCGGCCAGCTCCGTGTGGCCTGAACGCACCGCGTCCACGCGCTCGCCCAGCCAGTCGCAGTCGACCACGCAGCTGAGGTGGCCCAGCGATTGGCTGAGGGAGCGCAGGTGATCCACCTCTGCCTTGTGCAAGCACACATCGTCTTGGATTGCCTGGGAGGTTTGTGCATGTGTGTGTGTGTGTGTTTGGTGGGGTGGTGTGATGTAAGAGAGAAAAGAAAACAAAGATGGATACAAACTTAAAAGGTGAGCATGCAGGTGGCAAATCATAAAAATTAAAGTAGATGACAAATCATACAAAAACCAGGCAAAGTATAAGATTATAACTCTTTTGGGGGGTGGGGGTGTTGTCATTAAGCTGCAGCACAATAATGACCTGAAAATCAGTACCTCCTTGCCCTGATGAATATATGTAAACATTTTTTTTAAATAAAATAAAGAAATATATATAAATACTGTAGCTACTTAGCCCTAAGAGTTGATTTAGTAAGTGGGACTGATGGCTCCAACGAGATGACAAAATAAACACATGATGAATGAAGGTAGCACGTAATTGTGAACACCTGAGCGCCGCTTTGGACCGTCCCCCCGCCCCAAACGGTACCTTGTGCTTGACAATCTGCTGGCTGATCTTGGCCGTCTGGGTTCCCATGGGCTCGGCGGAGCTGAGACGCCTCTCAGTGGCGCTCAGCCACTCTCCGAGCGGCTCCAGGGCCTCGTGGAACTGGAGAGCCAAAACCTGCAGCTCCTCCAGCTGCCTCTGTCTGCAAAAAGACACGGCACGTTTTTATCGCTACTTTATGGTTTTCCACTGGTCTTCTTGTGTACTTATTGCCACGCTGTGGCATCCAGCTGTTTTATTAACAGCTTCATAAACGCTCACCAAAGTGTGATGACTTGAATCCACACCTAGACTACCTTTTTTTTAAAATTTAATACCACCGGGGGACAAAATGAAGTCATTTTTACACAAGAAAACATCTTCTCAGGCTGGCAAAGTGTGTGCCACAGCACCAGACGTCGTACATTTATGAGAAAAAGCTTTTAATATTGCGCGAGTAAAGTTGTAACTCCACGAGAATAAAAGTCACTACTTCACTTTATAGGCATTTCTTGAAACGGGTGCCTTATGTGGAGGGGGCGGGGTACTAGAGACTACCGGTGAGATGATGCTGTATCAAAGGAGCTGCTGTGATGCAGTCCCTATGACTACCGTAATGACTCCTTAATCACTGGAAAGTACAAAGAAATTATTCAAATTATTTTGATAGCTGAAGACCGTAATTTAGCTACAGCGTCCATGTTCAAGGCTCAAAAAAACAAAAGAAAAGCATATATGACCCACAAGGTATAACTTGAGTCTCAGAAAGATGTCAGTGTCAGTGCAGCTTGAGTGTGGACAACAAAAACAAAAAGCAGTTAGTTGATGTGTAAGAAAAGATTCCACGTTAATGATGGCACTAACACGTGGTCCCGCCCTGGAAGAAGGGACTTGTTTGTCTTCGCTTGTTTGACTTTAGCTGCTAATTTCAGATGTGAATCATTGACCACAAAAACGGAAAAAAAAGGCCTTTCAGAAGAAGCGCAGTGAGATGGCAAAGCAAAGAAGGCACATGACCATCGGAGCAGCTGAGAAGTACCTGGAGCTGGCCTTGTCCAGGAGGTCATTCCACCTCTGGGCCAGACTCTGGAGCTGGGTCTCAATCTTCTCTCGGTCATGAGTGTCCGCCGTCGCGGCAATGCGCTCGCCTTCAGTGCGGATCATCTCCACGGTGGGTCGGCGGTCGTCTAACAGCCTCTGGAGCAGCTGTAGGAGGAAACATCACAGCCACTACTTTTTTCTCCCGATGCATTCTACCTCCTGTGCTGTGGAGCAAACATGTTTAACCAGCCGAATTACACGCACTGTTTGGAAAAACACTACACTTCATTCAAATTTGAAAAATCTTCTTTGTACTAAACATCTCATGTTACGACGTGGACACATGCCGCTTTCAGACCGGTTTGCTATATGATCTGTCTGTATGTACAAATCTTTTTTTTAATCTCTTTACATATAGCAGACGTGGCTTATATTCAATTGCAGAACTCACTTTACATGAACAAACTTGTTTTGGTGATCTGATTTAGCTACTCATAACGTTACATCTCCAAGAGTAAACAGAATCATTTCCTGTCATGCGCTGTCTGCTCTGACCCCATCTGACCGCCTCAGTTCTGAATGGAATGCAAACTTGTGAGTGAAGGGCATAAACAGGCGCGATTGATGGCCTTGTAGTCCCAAACACAGGAAGTGGATGTTTGATAAACATTGGGAAGACCTTTGGCAAAACATAGTAAATACTATGATCTTCTGGCAATGCCGCCACATCATGGCTGTTCTCTCCTTGACTTAGATCACCCATGTGGTGCCAATACCTGGTCTGATGGAATGAAGTTTGGGTTGAACTGACCTTATATCTACTTTTTTTTTAAAAATGAAGATGTAAGTGTAGTTTGTGCACACCTGGAGGTAAGAAATTAGGATGTAACCAAGTGTCTGAGCAGCCTGTGTGACGCCACAGAAGTCTCTTGCAAAACTTATGCACTTTTCAAACGCTGTGGCGCCGGCGTTTCAGGTGGCTGATAAGGTTTTTTGTGTGCTCTGTGGGTTTTTTCCCATATCAGGTATGCCACAGAAATGGCATACCTTAGAAATAACATACCTTGGCAGTCTCAAATGTGGAAGGACAACAAAAGCATGTGTAAGGTGTGTGTGTGTGTTCATTTCTACACACCTTCTGTTCTTGGATCTGCGCTTTGACCACCCGGTACTCCGCCGACGGAGGCTTTTGATTGGCCACCAGTTCCTCCGTGTCGCTCAGCCAGCTGAGCAAGGGATCCAGGGCATCCTGGAATTTCCCACAATGCAACAGGGCCTCTTGCAGCTGGGCAATCCTCTCTGCCACCTGCAGGCACACCAGAGTGTCACAAGCAGAACAAGTTCTAGTACACGTACGAACATACGGACGCATACCCTCTTGTTGAGCGAGTTCCATCGCAGGTTAGTGCTCTCCAGGTCGTGCTCCAGAGCCCGGGTGTCTGTCTGCTTGGAGGCACTTTGAATCAGACCCTGGCCCACCGCGTTGATGTGCTGCAGTTTTGCTTGGACGCCATCCACCTGGTCTCTCTCCAGCGCCTGGTGGAACAAAAAACAATGCTAAAAAGGAGGTGTGCTGCTATAATTGATCCTCGCCTTCCTCAGTGAAACAAAGAAACCCCAACTGCCATGTAGGGAACATCATAAAGAGCAGCAAACCATTTCCATTGCTATTTACACACAACACGCTCAAGACAGAACATGTGCAGCATGGCGAGAAATGAGAGTGGGGGAAAGAAAGGATTATGGAGATTAGGGATGGGGGACAGGAGCATACTGTATAAATGGGGCTGGCTGGAAAAAGCTGAGTCGGCAAAACTGTCTATTGTAGAGGACCCAAATACACGCACGCCGACACACACACACACGCGCACACACACACACACACTATGTATGTCCATGTACAGTACATCCCCGTCACAATGCACCTCACCGCGAATGTATGGATTTTCCAAAAACAGGCCATTTTATCTCACAAAAACACATCATTCACCATATATTAGTAATAAACATGCGATAATACAAAAAACACACATTATTTTATTATATTATTTTTATCTGATTTCATTATAATTATATAGTGTAATTTACTATATTATTTCATTTATATTGCATTGCATTTTTTATTTAAGAGTGTTTTGTCTTTTTCTATTTCAATTGAGCTACTGTAACCAAGCAATTTCCCTTGGAAGTTAATAAAGTCTGTCTGAGCCAAAAATAAGTTTTTATCTATAATAAGTAGGGATGCAAATCTCTTTGTGGTGTAACTCAATATCCAACTACAATAACTACATCAACTTTATGTAAAAGGATATACATATTGGAAATATTTGGCTATTATTTCTTTCAAAAATAAAATCCCCCAGTTTTTTTTGTATGTTTTCATGTTTGATGAGAGTGGTGATTTGTCCCACTGTTTGACGGTCCTGAACGCATCTTTGTTCTCACACACTGCAGGACTATTAAACTGTATTTTTACGCTTCTTCTTTCATCTCATATAGGCTCCCAAATGCTGATACTATGTGGTAATGCATAAAGGTAAGATCTGATGACATTGTTCATGTCGTAGTTTTGCACAATCCATACTAAATAAGATAAATTAGATGCCTATAATGTACTTTACAATTGTTATAATGCTAGTGTCAGTGACACAGCATTAGCTAGCATCATCGGCTATGCCGGTAACTAGCAGTTCCTAGCCTAAATTTTAGGTAGCAGTTCAAAGCAAACTACGAACACGGGTTAGTTGGGACCCTTTATGCCAAGGTATCACTTTATAAATGATAAATACCTGCATTGCGAAAACAAACTTCTCTTCTCCCAGAGGTGACGTACTTTGTGACAACACAAGTCACAGCAAAACAAGCCAATCTTGCCATTCAAAATACCATTTTCTTTGCCCTTTTATACTCAGTATTTGCTCCAGCTTCAAATCTGCCGTGCTGCGGTTCCTCAAACTACGGGTGAACCGATAATCGAACAGAACGTGCGCAAAGCTGGGATCTGCTGTATAAAATATCCTCGATATTTAATAATATTACAAAAGCAATTGACTAGATATGGAAATCAGATTTGTTCCATGTAGACAGTTTTTTGGCTCCTCTAAGGAAAAAAGTCGCGCTAATGCTTCAAACTAGGCACAGGACATCACTGACCATAAGCAAAAGGTCACTGGAGCCCTCGCCAGCATTGGTGACGCTACGCTACTGCCAACACGGTAAGAAATCGGCATCATGCAAATAACGCTTGCCATGCAAATCAAACTTCGATACTCTCACTCCACTGTGATGGGAGCAGCTGTGTAGTGTTGTGTAGTACTGTGTAGTGTTGTGTAGTACTGTGTAGTGTTGTGTAGTACTGTGTAGTGTTGTGTAGTACTGTGTAGTGTTGTGTTTTGTTACGAGGTGTGGATCTCCTCAGAGCAGGAAGCGCGTGAACCAGAACAACAATAAGCGGCGTCCATGACCCGTTGCGCCCTGCGTGTGCATGCGTGTAGCAGATTAGGTAGGACATTGTAGTGTGTGTGTGTGTGTGGAGGGGGGAAGCAGGGAAAGTAAAGGTAAACACACACTAGCTTGTGTGCTTTGTAGTCCACACTCCACAGAAGCAGCCTAGTGAAAAATATCCCACACACTTCCTCTCCTCACGCCGTGCTCCCTCTCTTCTTCCTTGCTTTATTGTTACCATCCCCGTGCCGCAAAGAAGAACGTTTTTCCATTGTTGTTTTACCATGTTGTTTTTGCTTTTTCCATTTTGTTGCATTGTACTGGTTTCAGTTTCGAGTAGTTTGTACAGTACAGAAATTAGTAAAAAAAAATAAATAGGTATTATCAGTTGTCAAAAGTACTCCATGGGGGGAACACAACATTTCTGGCCCCAAGTGGGGGGCATGACAGAAAATAAACCACTGCTTTAAAGGAATTAGGGTCCAATTAAAATTTAGAAGGTGGTAAACAGGTTTTCTATGTTTCATATGTCCTAATAAGCAGGGCCTCAAACTTGCGGCTCACGAGACGATGTTTTGTGGCCCCCATCTTTATTTGAGAATGGAATGTTAATGCGGCCCTCACAAGGAACTGACAAAAAGGCAAGTATTTCTTTGTGGGAAGAGTAAGATTAAAGTTGTTAATTGTTTATCCCAGCAGCGGAATCGCAGGATGTCAATACGCAACACGACCGTCTAACTCAGAGTGTCTTGAACAGACATTTGCAAGACAATCCCGCAAAGGACACTGGGAAGCAGGAAGTGCTCACAGCAACGCTACAAATGGCACAGTGTTCTGTGTGTGGGGCTGACGAACCAACCAACCACAGCGGGTTATAACACAGTGAGGCGTGACATCGACTGGGCTTGATGCAAACAGAGAAACATTTTTCAATGAGTAAAAGTTAGGGCAGCATTGCTGTGGAGGTTTCTTCTGTACCTGGCTAGGTAAGCGTGGACATTCGTCCCAACTCGCTGTTCAAAACTGTTTTAATTGCTGCCCAGCGTGACATTACACGACGTGTATAAGTTATCTCTCTCCGGCGAGATAAAAGAACTCTTTGGTGTGGTTTGCCATCTGTGTCCAGTCGGATCCGTGTGGGGGTGGGCTTTCGGGGGTGGGGTAGTCGGGCTGAGCAAGTCACGCGTCCTGGCCCCCATCCACTCCCATGTTAAATGGGAAAACCCACCCTGGACATGGACTATTTGAGCCACTCCCCTCTGGCAGAAGGTTACGGTCCATTCGGACCAGAACCTCTCGCCACAAGAACAGTTTCTTTCCTGCTGCTGTTGAACACTTTATAACATTTGCACTATGGTCACTCTATAACCAGTACTATTGGCACCTTATAATACCTGCACTAAAAACACCCTCATGCCTTTACTCAGGGTTCTATGTTTAGTTAGTCTTAGTTCTAAGTTTATTTCATGCTCTATGTTTACTTAGAATTCTACGTCGCACTGAGTCGCCAAAGAAAGTTCCTGGTTCGTGAATTGTTCACTTACAATGGCAATAAAGTTTTTTCCGATTCTGATTCTGAAAAAAGGCACAGCGAGTTACGTTTGGTTGTGGCGTACCCTCACGTAGATCTGGTCTGGTTCACAGTGCAGATCGCATTGGTTAATTTTATCTCACGGAGTAGCCTACGCCGGGGTGTGTGGGAGTGGAATTGATGTCAGGGCCATGTAAAGGGCTGCACGGTTCTCCGTGCATCGGCTAAGCACGACACGCCAAATGAATTAAAATACTAAATAAAAAGTAGGCAAAGGAGCCATTTTCAGAAAAAAAACACTGACTGAGGTTAAAGTGTAAAATGTAACTGATTTATTACTAATTTAAATAGTTATTAGTTCTTAATTTGTTTATGTATTTGTTGATGGTTTTATTAGTAGTTTCACACAGAAAACAGTTCTACAATTACCAGTACGTTCCATATAAATTGACTACCAAAAAAGGGACGTACCCGAAGAAAGTTATACAACTTGTTTGAGAAGAAAAATAAATTGCGCGCGCATGCATGTGCACGAGGCTGCGGCCCGGCCTCAGCCAGACTACGGCTAGGTAAATTGAGTTTGAGACCCCTGATAATAAGAGTGTGAAGGTGACTATAGGGGCATTATTTCATGTGTAGAGGGCTCTAGTAATGTCTAAAAAACGTATGTAGATGGTTGTAAATGGGTTTTCTGCTTTTACTATGAAAGTATTCCATTTAGAACCAATCAACCACGTAACGTGGGGATTAGTGTATTGGAGTTTATACTTTTAAAGACCTCTGTGTAAGGACAACCTGAGTAAGGAAGTAGAGGAGTGCAAGGGGCTCCACAAACTAAGTGAAATGAACGATACTTTTCTATATTTCTGCTTCCAGGCAATAATGGCTGCTGTTATCCGCCTCCGCCGTGTTGTTTGTCTTCAGACTATTTCCTCACTTCCTGCCAGCGTCCTTGTCGCCCTTTCTCACTTCCTGCCTTTCAGCCCTTCATCCTTCTTCCTGTTACAAAGCGAGGAAAACAAGGTGTGACGCCGTAACGTGATGCAGACGTCGATGCTCACTTGAGGGTGTGATGCATCTTTCCCCATCGTACAAAAAGTCAGGAATATGCAAAAATCCCTAAAAAACAACAACAACTAAATATTTCAACTACTTTTTCTATTTGAAGCCCGTTCAGTCCCAGCGGGAGATCAATGTTTGGCTGCCATTGCTTTCATGCTCTTCATCGTGTGTTCACAAGCAGAATTATCACATGAATAGAAAGACAAGTGTATGAAATGCACACCTAGAGACAAAGCCGCTCGTCCCCCTGCACTTTTCACCACTTCTATTGAAGCAGGGGGTGTCAAAAGTGTGATTAGGGGGCCATGTCAACATACACTGCACATTAAATTCTTGCATCACACAAAACAAAATAGGAAATGGCCCAAAAGTCACACATTTCGGGCATCCAGTCAATGGGCACACCCTCAAACAGCACACAAAGCTACTTCCATCTGTCCCCCTGTCTGTCCACAGGGTGCACTGCCCCTTTAAGTACGCTCCATCCTCGTCTAAAAGACCATCTTCTTGTGTGTGCGCCTGCCAGGACACCGCTCTTATCTTGGCACCAAACGCCTGGTAGACAGCTAAGGTGCTCTTCTGGCACCTCCCTGTTTTTCAGCAGTAGGGTAAGAAGCACAGACGTAAACAAAGCCAACATTCACAAGTGGACAGAGTTGCTGCTCGCACTTTGGCTCCTACCCTCACAGAGTGTCACCGTGTTTAGCCATCACCTCCTTATCTCAAAAACAAAACCACCCGAGCATGGATGAGAGGGCATTTGGAAGGCTCAGCTGAGATCGGGCCAAAAAAGGAATTGTCACAACGAGGCGTCAATGTCATCTCTGCTAGGCAAAAGAATTCAGGTCAGCCGCTGAAAAAAGTGTCTCTTCCATCATTATCTAGAACTATGCAGAGGAGCAACAGCTGATGTCCTCCGCAGGACTTTTGACAGTTTGATTTAATCAAGCAGCGCATCTGTGCAGCTATCTTTGTCCTCAGCTAGCACGGAGACGTCCTGTCACATTAAAGACAGGCAGGAGACGACAAACAGAGGTGGACTGATGCAACAATTGAGAAACACACAAATCAACTTGCAGCTGGAAGTTGGCCTGTACTTTTCATGCTAAGACTTTTTCATCGCAGGCTGCATTTGTGTGTTAAATATAATTTGACAAGACAGTGCCGAGTCACAGGGTTAGAATTTGGTGGTGCAACACACCAGTAGAGATTGGACAATACTTTTAGCTCTAACCGCACACTGGGCTAAACGCTGCACTGCAAAAATCAAAGCATGGACTCTGATGCTGAGCGCGGGCGAGACACGCACACACACACACACACAACAGCAACAACACTGTCAGGCTGCCATGCACTACAACACACACACAGTGATATGCTGCTTAAAAGAAAAGTGCATTTGTTATCCACAATCCTTAGGTCTGACTTGAACACACTACTCTTTTCTGTAGCTTATAAAAGATATGAAAACAGATGTGTGTGTTTCTGTCTCACGTAAGAACTGTGGATGTCTCCCTTAAGGTAAAGCACAACTACGGTGTCCAGCAGGAGCAAACGCCCGGCAATGTCTAAATGCAAAAACGATCCAAAACCAAAAATATACAAACACCGTTAAATGTATACAGAGCAACCAACTGCAGGTACCAGCTGGACACGAGGTTAATGCGCACATTATCACTCCCTGAGGACATCAGATCTTACCTTTAAGCATTCTTGCATAGTATCAGCATTTGAGAGCAAATATGAGGTGAAAGGCTAAAAATACAGTATAATAGTCTAAGTTAGACGGTGCATTCAAGGACTGTTGAAGAAAGTTGGTTGCCACTGGATATAAACATGCAAAAACTGTGGTATTTCTAACTGTATATTGTTTTTTGTGTTAAAAAAAAAAAGTGCCTGAATGTTTCCAACAGCCTGGTGGTTGGGTACCCCTGCCTCGCCTTCCCAGCATGCTTGGGGATATGATGTGCTCTTTTACACATTTGAAAATACAGTAAGAATGGCACTTTTATACCACTGCCTTCTTTATTTTACAGTGTAAGATTGATGTCTATATCAACAAATCAAATGGAATTGTATCATCTGTATACTGTATCAAATCATACGGAATGATTCTGTTTTTAAAAGATATGGTATTTAGATGCGTATGGAATCTACAAGGATTTCCTTTCTTAGTTTTCACCAGTGAGTAACCCTTCCATCACAGTCTATGACAAACAAAAGCTCATTTTCCACAGACAAAGCAGACACCACAGCATTGTATCATCATATCATGTTTGATACTGTATATCCATAAATTATTTCTAATGTATCTTCATTGCATCTGTTAGAATGTGAGTGAGGCAGGCTGGCACATAAATACCCCATGATCACACTTGTACCCACCCACTGAATGTAGATTAGTGCTGACCTCCCACCCGAATGCACGCACACAACTTGTGCTGAGCATCATGTTGCAAACATTCAAAGTCCCAGCGCTCACAAATGTACGGGTGCATTCCCATGACTTGGCATTCACACTCCTTTTCTTGATGATAACATACTTCTCCAACAACTCCAACAAACTGTGCAATAGACGACCAGTGCATACCTCTTCCTGTGTTCGGGTGTCAGAGCACGCCAACGTTGATCCGTCGTGTGATTTGGCGCTCCCGCTTGACATGGAGACGGCACATGCGTCCCGCACTGGTGTCCCATTCTCCTGGGCCAGACAGTCCTCCACCTGGCTGGTGTCTGTCTCACTAAACAGATGCTGTAGCAGACCCGGCTCAAGCTCGTCCCACACTGGGTCGGTGGACACCAGCGCAGGGAAGTCTAGAGCAGATCCGTCTGACTCCCAGTCGCTGTCCCCCGTAACGGAGCCCAAGACAAACTCCACGCCGTCTACTCCTGACTGGGTCCCCTCAGAGTACGAGTCCAAATCCTGGACATCCTCGCAGGCTGAGCTGACATCCAAGGGCCCGGGCTGGGGCCTCTCAGGTGCTGCCATGTAAACAAAGCTGTCGGGGGACAGGATGGGCCCCTCCTCGTCTTCGTTTTGTACCGAGCCTGAAGTGGGCTTGGGAACAGGACTGGGGGGGATAGAGTCTTCAAGTGGGGATGAGGGGCAATCATTCAGAAACTGGGGGGGCGCAGCCACAGCCAGGTAAACAAAACTATCTGATATGACAAAAGCCTCTGAGTCTTTGGTGTCCATGGCAGCAGCGCAGGTGTCAGAACTGGGGGACTGAGGTAACAAGGATGGAGGGGTTGATAAAGGCACGGATTCTGATATTGGACTGCTTGATGTCACTTCTGTAGTGGGTTCCAAATCAAACATGTCCAGCCCTAACGACACGTCTGAGCGGACCAAATATTGTGGCTCTGCTTCAGTTTCCATCTCCAAGGAGTTCTTCTGGCAGGACGTTGGAAGGTCTATATCCTTTTTAGACCTGTTGTGATTTTGTCCTTTAACAGTTTGCAGAAGCACCTGGTAGTGATCTCCCTCACTGCTGTCCAAACCGGACTGGTCAAACAAATCCCAGTCTGTTTCCAACACAGCGTGTTTTGAGTCTCCCTTGCATGTCTCTCCTTCCTCTGTCTCTTCAGCAAAAGGGTCGGAGGGGCTCTGAGAAGGACCGTCTCTCTCCTCACAATCCTCGCTTTCCTGCTCCGATGAGGTCCCACTGTCCATGTCTGGTCTTTCCTGTCCACTGTCTGTCTCAGTAGCGGCTGTGTCCAGTAGGAACATCCCCTTGGAGTCGGACTCTTGTTGGAAACCAAGAGCTGAGTCCGAGGGGAAACTTCTATTTTCTTTCTTTCCTTCAAAAAAGACTTCTCCATCTTCATCAATGAGACAATGTTCTTTCTCACGGTCTTGTGCTCGCATCGAGTCAAAGTCTTTCATGTGATGCGACTCTAAAGAGAGAGGTTCAATTAAAGAAACGGTTCGTCTCAAATTTCCCCAGTCAGCATTGAATTCTTCCTCTAAACAAGAACGTGAAGATGGATCATCTACACTCATTTTCACTCCCTCCCGAACCTCCTCCTCCTCACATTGTCTCTCCAACTCCAGGAAAAGGTCATCTGATTCGGCCTCTGAGCTGGGGCAGGGTGAAGCGCTGGGGGCCCCAGGGCCTCCAAACCCCACTGGCGGGGTCAATACAGGCCAATGTCCAGATGAGCCTGTTAAATCCCATCGCTCTGATTCCAAAGCTTCCCTATCCCAAGACTGGTCCATAATATCCCTGTTATCTAATTTAAGGACCGCCTCCCACTCTCGCTCCTCCCTTTCTAGTGTCCACATGCCCTCCCGCTCAGGCCTTTCCGCATCGTCCTCCTCATCCAGCTCCTCCAGAATTTGACGCTCATCCTCCTCAAATTTGAGCTCAGAAGCTGTGCGTTCTCTGAGATCACCTCCCCACCCAAGCAGCCCCTCAGTACCGCCCACATGACTGACACAGGGAGACAGCGGAAGACCTCCATACGCCAGTCCCTCATCTTCCTTTAGAAATGGAGATGGAGGGTCCAGCAGATAAAACGCCTCTTCATCCTGGTTGCTCTCCTCAACCAAAACAGGGGGCAAAGGAGGGAGTACAGGGAAGTTGTGTCTTAAGTTCACTTGGGTCTTCTTCCCTGTTATGCCGCGAGGCCATGTGCGAGCCTTGGTAGGCGGGCAGAAGACTGGTTTGGGTGGGATAAGAGGGGTACTGTCCTCCTGGTCCAAAAGAGGCGAATCCCTTTCTGAATCTGAGGATTTCAATAATTCGACAGTTTCTTCAGGAATTTGATAAACTGTCGTTTTAGAGGAGCTTGTAGTCCGTCTGTGTCCTACAAGTCTTCTAGGGCTATGCTGAGGGGAGATCTGAGCCTGGCTAAAGACTTCTTTGGAAGGTGAGGGCACTTGCTCAAAGTTTTTGTGCAATAAAATGTGAATGTGCTTTTGTTTTGAAGGATGCTGCGGGAGAGGAGGCAGGGGACAAACGGTGGGCGAGGATGAAACTGGTGGAGTGTGAGGAGCGGAGGAGGAAGGCGAGTGCGTGTAAGGAGGTAAGGAAGAAGTGGAGGAGGTAGGAGTGGACGGGTGAGCGGGATGAACCGCAAGAGGAGGGAAAGGGAGCCCCGCCCCTGATGAACGCTTTTCTGAACATTCAATAGATGAGAAGTCGAGTCTCTCAGCAAAGTCTGGAAAAGCTGGGGGCATAAATGCCTTCCAGGAGCGCCGGTTGGTATTGTCCTTCTTCTCCCCGGCCTGCTGTCGCCTCTTGGCCACAAGAGACACTCCTGGGGCGGAGGCGGATGTGGTGTTAGGCAGACCTGATCCTACGATGCCAATGGGCGGGGACATAATCTGAGCGGTGCCAGTCAGCTTTAAAGCATCAAAAATCACCCTTTCGTCAAGCTTCCTCGCTCCTCCCATGTTTTCAACAGCTCTGCAGACAAAAACACCTCCTATGTCTGCTCCGATGGTGCCATTGCTGGACAGCGTGCTCCCCTCGCCCCTCACTTCGCCACCAGAGCTAAGTGTGCTTCGTGATGGTTGGCACAGTTTCGCCCCTTGATCAATCTGCTCATTGATGCGCATGGTGTCATAGATGGATCGCTGCGGGACGTAACAATCCTCGATGTACGCCTCATCCTCGTCCCCTTTCCCCAGGCAGCGGGGGTTCTGCCGGAGACAGTCGGGGCGACTCAGGGGCTTCCCCATGTCGTCCTCGCCGGCTTTGGCAGAAAGCTACCAGTAGGATTGTTGGCAACTGAAAACCACCACACAAAAAGTTGTTTTTCTTCGTTCCAAACGAGCACAGAGCACATTTGTCTTGGGGTCTGATAAGTCTTTGGGTTTTTAAAGCAAAAATATGGAATTGGATCATCGGCAGGCTTATGTCACCTCAACAGCTGAGCACTTCCTTCCTCTTTGTGCGATGCTGTGTGGCATCAGCGAGGCAGCGACACAGGTGGCCCTCCCTCTCGCCACCATATTAATCACAAGCTCTGTTTATTTAAAAGCCTGCTAAGAGCGAGACGAGGGTGGAAGGGATTGGAAGGTAGGGGAAGAGTCATCATCTGGTCCTCTGAGAGGTGCAAAGTCCAACATGAGGCCAGCTCGGAACAGATAACATCCCTTTGTGTCGTCTTCATGAGAGTCCTCCTCCATGCTCAAAAAGTCATTGCATGACATCTGGTTGGTTCCCGGATGGTTGGAGATCTGACCCGATTCCTCTGCCGTCCTCTCATGTCAGTGGCACAGTGGAGCGAAGGCTCGGACAAGTTGCTGGCAGGGAAGTGTAAAAGTCTCCTTTTAAGGTGACAACACCCCCACTTTCATCTATAGAAAAAGACGTGCCTGGAAAGTGCAAAATAAATCCCTATAAAGAGTCCATTTACTGTCCTGCCACCGATTCTTTCAGCCACCACAAAGAATCAGGGATTTGTGCCATCACAAGAACCGCCGGCACAAAAACAGTCCAATATTTGCAGAACAAAGATGAAACCTGCTTCGGTCTTGGAAAGAAATCCCAGTCAATCTTTCAAAGCTGCTCTTTCATCCTGATTGCTCTCACTCGTTCTGGGATCATCCACGGCTCGAGGGGAGCAGGCAGGTTCTTCAGGAGGTGGATATAAAAAAAGGGTTGGAGGAGGGGAGGGCGTCGATTCCTGATCCAGGCAAGCAAGTAAGTGGTGGGATGGTATCCAGGGGGCAAAGACCCAGACAGCCCTCCAAACTCACGGCCCCGGCTTTGGCTTGCAGGGGGGCGTCCTTCTCCCCCCCTTGTTTGCAAAATTCAATCCCGGGACGCTCTTCTTGCTCTTCCCCCATCGGCTTTCTTGGTGCAAAGTGCCACGCAATCCCAGTTCCCCTTTTTCTTTTCTTTTCTTCTCTTTCAAGCTGTGCTGTGTCTGCTCCCAGGCCGCCACACGCCTCAAATGCTTTGCAGCTGCTAAAAAAATCTCACTCGATCGCTCTCTCTAACTCTATCTCCCACCCCCTCTCTCTCTCTCCCTCACTCGCTCGCTCACTCTTGCTGTTTGTATTTGAATTCAGCTCCGTTTGTTCTGTTTCCTGCATGGGCATTAAAACACAGGAAGTGCTCCAATCACGCTAGTTTCCTGTCTCGCAAAAGAGAGGGAAAAAAAAGATAAAAAAAGAGTGTAAGCAGTGACACTGCAGTGGGAGGCAGAGCTTGAGAGAAAGTTATGCATGTAGGAAATCCCACACATTCCAAACAATTAAGATGTGGAAAATATGCAAGGCTTTTCCTCTTTTGGCAATAAAAGCAAGTTGTGTGAGAGCAGAGAAGCTCTTCTATCACTTCAAGTCAGAGTTGGGAGGACACAAAGAATAGAAGAAGAAAGGAGGCAGGAATGGAGGTAGGCAGCCAGGGGGCGGTGCTACCAGGACTGACATGTGAGGATGATGATTGTTTTTTCCGCCCACCAAGCGACAGTCCAGGGTTTGTGGAAGTTTATCAGCTGCGTAAAGAGAACAGGAGTGGATCCAATTAAGAGCACAGTCGGTCTAAAAGAAGCAAAGACAGACCACAAAAAAACACGTTGGTGATTCACAGGCTCCACTTATGCATTCTCATCTGTGCTTGAAACTAAATCCATTCTGGGTGGGGGGTGTCAGTGGGAGAGGCCGAGGGGCCAGGCAGGGCGGGGGCGACAACAGGGAAGGGATGGGTGTCCGTCCATTTGGCCATTTTAGAATTTCACGCAGCCCCTTGCTTGCATGCTAACGTGCTACCCTCAAAGCAGCGGCACATTGCTCAAGTCTCAGGCTTCCCACACCGCCAGATGTGTGCTGCCTCCCCCAGCTGAGCTCGCTAAAATGGTTCTACCATGCCAAAGTGACTTTTTAATGGCGTCCCAACGCTAATGTTTCCCAATATGAGAAAATTCTATGCACTCCCTCTTGTTTGCTCCACTACATGAAGTCACCAAAGAAAAAATGGCTCTGTCCTTTTCTGCACAGAGCATCCATGTTGGCAGTCCAGTCCAATTTGCCGTCCAGATGCACTCCAAGGTATTTGTAGGTGTAAACTACCACCACATGGTAACCTTCAATGAGAACAATTTTGGGTGTGTCGTGTTTCCCCTAAAGTCCATCAAGATTTCCATGGTCTTGGTGGTGTTGAGGTGCAGGTGGTTTGCACCGTACCAGTCCAAGATCCTGGTTTTCTACTCATCCTCCTGTCCCATTGGGGTGGTTCTGTGGCCTCAGGTGAACCCTCCCCAACTCAGAGTGTAGAGTGTCTCCCAGCTCCCAAGCGCAGGCTTTCACCTGGTGGGACTGAGGTCTGCTCTGTTTGGCATGGGCTAGTCAAACCTGTGTTCAATAACTGGTTTAACAGGTTAGCCCTTCCCACATCCCCCTCTATGTGGGCACCTTTCTTTGTGCTGCAGCCTGTGATGGTCTTCATTCCATGCCACATCTCCTTCATGTTGTTGTTCTGCATCATCTGTTCCATTTTCCTTTTGTACTGTCCCTTTGCTGCCCTCAGCTGGACTTTTTTTCTCGCTCCTTCTGTACCTATTTCACCTCCTCCATGACAGAGGCGTCACATACCGTGACATTTATTTATTTATTTATTTTATTATTGTATTTTTATTTTTGTCCCTTCGTGAACATTAATGTTAAATATGTGTAATATATCTCTTCTTTAATGATGTTTATTAAAATATTTGGCCAACATGTAGATGGTCTTTATTCAGATTGACCTCATGCAGCACATGCACAGATGCACCACAGGCATATACATCATATCTGCTCACATAAATAATATGCATTGCAGTAGGAATAAAATATAAATACTACATATATTGTCATATATATTACAAAAGAGGCACAGCAAACAATAAATAAACAATAATAAATAAACAATAATAAATACAAAAAGAGATACAAAAAGCACCTAAAACAAAGCCTTGCAGCTTTATGTACCCCACTCTTCCTGCCATTGATGCACTCTCACCGTACTGGCAACATATGACCAAATTACTCGTCATGCATGGAGCATGTAAGAAATATCAGAATTTTGTATGTGGGTGCACATGTGGTGAAGGACACCCGCGAGTCCGCTGCTCCTCCTCGACCCTTCACGACAACAACTCAAACACACACCTCACTCAACTGTTGCACTCGTGGACTGCATGTCAAACATGCTAAATACTCCACTCTTTTTCTGCTACCCTCCACCCACCCAACACACACACACGCACTCACACAGAGTCAGTTGTGCTGCAGCTGTCACTGCTGTGTCTCAGGCAAACGTCTTCATGGAAACAAAAGGGGTTTGTTCCTGCTTTGCTACACACACGCACGTTCACATGCAGCGTGCACAACTTCTCGCGTGATCCACTGTTCACCCACCCATCCCCGCCACCAGCATTTCAAGGCACACATTGACAGGCTAGTTATTAGCATGTAAGATACCGTAAAAAGGTGCAAAAAGACAATGCAAAAAGCTAAAACGGATTAACTTTTAATTTGCTCAATTCAATGACACCTCATTACCCCATCCACACGAGCCCCACCTGCCCCCCCATTCCCATTATTGACAGTCAGACCCTGGGACTGACCCTGCCTGATGTGCTTAAGATGAGATTTGATTAGCTCATCCGTCTCCTTGCCTTTAATTATCTTCATTCCTACATCCTCACCACGGCTTTGTGAGTCACCGGGGTGGGGGGTAAAGCGAGGGAATGGCGTTATGAACGAGACATGCAAGGGTCACAAAGTGAAGCATGTTGCTGCGCCATTGAAACAGCAAGTGGATGCTTTATTACTTAAAAAATGCTAATGATTAATATTTAATTCACATTTTATTGCTATTTTTTATGTTGTGTTTCAAATGGAATACGTATGTCAGTACACATCAGTAAGTGTACTGTGTAGACTGCATACTAAGTTTCTGAGTGTGCACTTTGAAAGTCTTGCACTGTCCCAAATCGATTAGTCGTGGTGGAAAGTATCACTCAACCCAGCAATTACTGCAAACATTTGGATCGCAAATTAAATATCTGCTGGTGCATATTTTTGTAGGGGTGCACAGTAACATATTATATAAGTAATAAGGCCAATACAAGGGAATTATGACATATCATCATATTCATAAATCTAATAACATTACAAATTGCTTTGATAACCAAAAATAAAAAAACTCTCCAATGAGATGAGATTACCTGTACTGTGTGGGTGAGCAAATCAAGTGCTTCTTTTTTCTCCTGCCTGTGATGTTAACTTCCCCTGAGCTCACTTGTAAACAAACATTTGCTTTAAGAGGGACGACATTGTACCAAATGTGCCGCGATGAGTGGGGAAAAAAACACCAACCACACAAAAAAAGCTTATCAGCCACCAGAAGCGCCAGCGCTGCAGCATTTGAAAAGTACAAAAGGTTTGCCAGAGACCTCCATGGCATCACACCGGATGCTCGGAGCATGTGCCCAAACACAGTGCACCTAGTTTGGCCACAGCAGGTGGCTCCTCCCACTCTATTGTCCGGTCCTCCTAATAGTAGTGATGTCACATCCTAATTTCTTCAGTCCTTCCTACCTCCTGGTTTGCACAAACTACACTTCCATCTTACTAAAAAAAGAGATTAAGAAAGTCAACGTCAAGTTAGGCAGGCATTCTTTGTAAAAAAACAAAAACAAAAAAAATATCGACTTGTAGGTCGATAGAAATGCTAGTGGCGCGGCATGCATACTGTATTATACCCATTCCCGCTCTTTTTTGGACATTTGTCTTATCAGTGGGGATCATATGCACAAGCTTGTGTGTGCATCGGTTTCACACATACATGTCAGTGTGAAAACATGCTTCCTTTCACTTTAAAAACTTCACTACATCCAAAAACTGATGTGTGCGTCCCTCACCATGTCCATATTCAAGTAGCAGCGACGTCTTTCTCCCCACTCCTAAGTTGAACATTAACTTTGTGCAGCCTGCTTCCTCATGGACACACACACACACACGCACACGCAAGTTTAATACGATAAGGAATTTCCTCATCATAAACACTTTGGACTTCAATCCTTCTAAGTGTTTTGATGGTGAATGCACACGCACACACCCACACCGTCACACCTCTCCTACACATTATTTCCTAATATTTGACCGGGTTGAGAGACAAATAAGAGATTACATTTCACCCAAAGAATGAAAAGATGCAATGGAAAGTGAGTGGGCGGGGCCAAGCCGTGGCGTGCTTTTCTAATTCACAACAGCTGAAGCAACACGGGACCTTAAAGTGGAGCGCACACACACACACACACACACACCATGTCTTTGCATATTTTGTACTAACATCGGTAGCACACGACAGCCAATCATTTTCCATTATTTGTTACACTGTACATACACACAGGTGACAGCAACAAAAGTGTGTGTGTGTGTGTGTGTGTGTGTGTGTATTTGAGTGTCAACAGGTCACAGGAACATTTCAGTCAGGCAAATCAAGTTACGAGATTGCAGAAATTATTCCATTCCATTTTCTTCCGCTATTATGTTAGACAAATTTAATCATCACATTAAATTTGCCGTGTGTTTTTTATGATAGTATGAAGAATACAAAGATTCTTTTTTTTTCCATTAAATAAATGATTCATTTACAACAACGAATAATTGAAGTTATGTATTTATAACAAGTACGTTGGCGTTTATATGGTGTTTATACAACAAGAGAAATGTGAAAATGATTCTTTACACAGCAAAAGAAGAAAAGAATAAAAGCATTCAAGTAAATGCTTAGTAGGGGTGTGATAAGATCTTGCAAGATTAAATCGTGACACGATCATTTCTCGCTCAGACAATTAGCGCGGCCAACAAGCCTAGCATGACAACACATGCATAACAAATGAACAAATGCCATGTGCATGCATGTCTGTTTTCAGAGAGTTCACTCTGTGCAGTGGCGCATTTGTTCCATAGAACAATGGAATGAACGGAATAAAACCTTCTGTCAGTAATACAGTCTCTTTGTCTTGGTTGGTGGGCATTTTTAAAAAATAATTTCTTTGTACTTTACTTGTTCTCGCAGACCACTGGTTCTCTTATTTTTTGGCAAAAATGTTTTCATCCTTTTTATCAAAAAGGGCCTCCCCCTCCCTTGTAGCATTAAATTGTCCAAAATGAGGAGTTAAGATTGCGGGACATGTAAGTAATTGATTAAATCATTGATTAAAAGCGCCGTCCATGTACTTTTGTCTATGGAATGAAGGTGAATTCTAGTCTGACCCACTTTGGCTCAGCAATTACACCCACTACCGTATAGTTACACTCTGTGTGTGTGTGTGCGCGTGTGTGTGTGCGTGTGATGATCCAAAAATGAGTCACTGCTAAAAGATCCTCCATGGAGACTTCACGACTGACGAGGTGGAGGATGACATAGCGTTAGGAGAGGTGCCCAGTGCAAGAAGTGTAGTTGTTTAGTGCGCACACACACGCACGCACACACACAAACATGTTAAATTAGCTATAAGTTTAGTGCATACACACCTCATCGGTGTGTATCAGCTGTGCATGCAGGGGAAAAGTGAGGCAGTGGCATCCAAGGAAGGGGGTGTTGATGCCGCACCCTGGTGTGTGTATGTGTGGTCGTGTGTGTGTGTGTGTGTGTGTGTGTGTGGACAGCTGAGATTCCAGGCCAGGCTCAAAAAAGACGAGCAGGAATCAGAAGCATCCTCAGATGTAACAGGAATGAGAATCTGATGGGAAACTTTTTGTTGGGAGATCATCGCTCCCCCTACCCCTAAACCCCCACCTCCGTTCCTCTTTCTCCCAAAGCACCCCACCCCCTTCTACATCCTCCACCCACCCCATTCTTGTATGCATTAAAATGACATCATGGCAGTGGATCGGGAAGGGGTCCTTTGGGGGGGAAGAGCCAGACAGTGTTTAGCTTTGAAATGAGCTGGATCAATTACATGCATGTTGAAGGGGTGTGGGGTGGGTGGTTCTAACCCGCTTTCTCACAGAGTACTTTTTGTCCTGCTAAACAGACAGGAGAAGTGGGTATATAAAGGTGGGATGGAATAGAACTATTTGTAAATGTAGGAGGTTTGGGACAAGGACAAAGATGTAAAAAATCAACATCAGTGTTATTCCATCCACCCACGCACCGTGTGGAGGCGCTCGCTTGCTGGAAGAAAAGCTTGCCGGATTGTTTCAAAGCACCAAAAGTGTCCTTATCACGCAGGCCATCCATCACGCCAATACAGACCCGAAAGGTCTCAGCGCAGACGTGGTGACGTCTCACGGCCAGAAAAATGTGCCCTCTAAAGATAGCGGGGCCAAGTGAAAGGGCAACCTGAGCTTAGGCACCAGCAAAGGCCATCAAATCCAAAAGCAATTCCTAGAAAGAACATTCTTGACGGCAGAAGCGCCACACACCGCCTACACACTAAGGACATTACTAGTGTACCGTTTCGGTTTTGCATGTTTGTTTCGGTCCACTTGCGTACCGTTTAGGTTATATTTTATGCTATTTTCAATTCAATTTATTAATAGAGTGATCAAAGCGCTCTGCGCGGAACAAAAGTCCTGGCTGAGTTTCCGCATGGACTCTTCTAAGTGTCGGACACTACTGACTGAGGGGAAGAACGTTAGTAGCTCACATCATAACAAATGCCAGCCAGAAGGCTGAGCTGGAAGACCCTCCCAACTCACTACGCTCTCCTGTTTGGGAAAACTTTTGCTTCCCTGTTAAAATTACGGATGCACAAAGGCAAATGGATAAATCCAATGTTGCGTGTCGACATTGTACCACAGAGGTTTGCTGCAGGAAACACGTTTAACAAGTTAGCACACTTAACACGGTATAATCTGGCAGTGAAAGTTACAAGAAAGAAAAGCAGCTTCAGCTCACTAACTCTGTTGCAAGAGAGCGTTTTCTCCACTGCTGGAGATATTGTCACTGCAACCACTGTACTTTCTGCAGAAAATGTGAATAAGTTAGGGATTTTTGCCAAAAATTTAGCTACATTTGTCATATTCAGTAATTTCATACATTTTTTTTAAATGCAACAATTTATTTTATTATTTTTCTATTCAAAAAGTCAAAGTCTGAGTTATTTGAAATATTACCGAAATGAGTCGCTTTTATTTATTTAAAAATATATATTGTTTGCATTTTTTAAATAAAATCATTTGAAATCATTTTTTCTGCCTTTTTTTGTACCGAAAATTAACCAAACCGACCCAAAATGACATTTTAGTGTAACATAACACCCCTAATGCATACACACTAAGGAGCATACTAGTACCGTACGTATACACGTATATGGCGTTATTGTCCAGGTTCTGATGCTGATAGCAGTATGTGTAACATTGTAACAAGAAAGGAAAAAAGCATTCATCACATGACATATTTTGTAGCAAGACACAACAAATATTGTGTATAATTTAAATATTTGCTACAGTATATAGCTGTGGACAACATGTCATTTAAAAAGATGGCTTGAATGCAAAGCTACTTTTATTCAAATGTCAACTGTGCTATGATGGGAATATGGCAGCAACCGCATGAAAGGGCAAAACATTCAATTTGCTTTTGGGAGACGGAAAAATGCTGATCAGTGGTGTGTTTCTAGAGGATGTTGTGTATGCGTGGGAAGGGAAAGAAGCAAAGAAGCTTGGAGGCGACTTACCTTGAACTCCTGCAGCTGCTGCTTGATGACGTCCACCTCCGAGCCCACCACAGCCTGCGCGGCCAGACCCCCTTCAGCCGCTGCCAGCAGGGCTTGCAGCTCGCCAACCAGCCGGTAGAACTCCGCCACCCTCTCCGCCGCGTCCTCGATCTGCATCAGCCTGGCCTGGCCACGCTCGCTCAGCTGGAAAAGCAACCACAACACATTCTCAGAGAAATCAAACCCAAAAAATCACCACCATTATTATTATTATTGGCGATTTGGGTGGCGCCAGACACTCAGTTCACCAGACAAGACAACACACGAGATACGAGATTATCCACTTCATTTTCATTCATTGTGTGTTTTATTACATTAAACATTGCATGACTTCTTACTTTCTGCTATGTATTTTATATGTAATACAGAACAAGCATATTGTTGTCCTGAGTATGTGTTCATTTGTCTATGGGCTACAAATGGTACTTTGTATGGTACACTTGTGGCGTGTTTTGCCTGATTGGCCATGGTGTATTTGCAAAACATGCACCATTGGGCAAGTGGTTAGCATGTTGGCCAGACGTGTCATGAGATCTGGAAGATCTAGGTTTGAATGTTCTGTTGGGCATCTCTGTGTGGAGTTTGGATGTTCTCACCTTGCCAGCCTGCCGACTCAAAGCCTCCGTCTCCCGTCGAAGAGCCAGCAGGTCGGGGGAGGAGCCCTCCCGCCGAAGCATGGCGGTGCAGTCGGACGAGTGTGCTTCCAGCTCTGTCCGAAGGGCAGCCAGACGCGACAAGAAGCCCCCAAGAGTGTCCGCCTGGGAGGCCAGCAAGTCGGCGTCCCGCCCAACAGTGCCAAGCGAGTCCAGCTCATCGTCCAGGTCGGCCAGTCGCGAAAAGAGATCCCGCACATGCGACTGCACCTCGCCGACACCTTGCAGTCGGGACTCGAGTGTGGAGCAGCACTGCTCAATCTGAGGGTGGGGGTCGAAACAAAAAAAAGAAAATTTATTATCTGTGTCCAAATCGTGTTGCAAAAAATCATCTAAGTCATGTGACAACTGTGACATTAAAGTGAACACACTCACATGCCAAAACATTACCGTTCCCATTCACGTTACCCATTTAATTTTCTGCTTTAAATGGGAAATCCATCACACTGCCTCACTAAACAATTTTGGAGACACTTCTTGCATGGGACCCTAATTAGGTATAGCAGGTGTACCTAATGAAGTGGCTGGCGAGATGTAAATATAGAGCAGTGCGAGCTTAGAGCCTGATTTACTTTTCCAACCATGATCCAGTGTTGCAAGCCCACAATGACCGTATTTGGTGGCAGGAGGTCAAAAAGGTAAACAGCTTTCAGTAGCTCTGTTTTCTTTCCCAAAGCTTGACTGCCACACACACACACACACGCACGCACACACACATGCATACAGTGAAAAACCTTATCAGTCACTGGTTGTACGGTATCGTTAGCAGCATAACTGATTGTGGTGAAGGTTCTTACAGATAATGTAGTGCATGCTATGTTTACATGATTAAATATTATACGATATATAATAATAATTTCCTCACCTCAACTGTTAAATGAAAATACTTGTTGTATTTTATACTTGATAATATTTCCTCCCCTCCACATGAAATTATGAAGATGAAATGGAAATAAATATGTAGTGACATTCTCCTTGTTTCTCACCTTGTTTGTAACGTCTTCGTAATCCGCCTCGGTGGTCTTGGCTTGTTCCTGGAGCCTCTGCGTCCCTTCAGTGTTGCCCCCTTGCCTCTGGGGAACATCCAGCACCAGGCCGTGGGCCAGGTCTCGCAGGTAGACCACCTGAGGCTGCAGACATCTGAGGCTCTCCTGCTGGCTCCTCAGCCTCTCCAGGCTCTTAGCACTACACGCCTGAATCAAGTCCAACATGTTGAATGAAAAGTGACCAGACATCTCAAAGAGGTGTCTTCTAACTGCTTGTTGGTACCTGAGGTCCTAAAGCCTCTTGGACTTCGATCTGGTGCTTTGCAGCCTCCAGCCGCCTCTCCACAGCTTGTTGGCCTTCCTCAAACTCCTTAAGGCGGCCCACTAGTTCCTCAAGTTGCGAGGTCCTGCTGTGGAGCCTTTCGCGTAAGCAGTCTACACGCCGGTTCAACTGCGCCTTCTCATCTCGCACCTGCAAACATTTGATCTTACTTCATCTTTGAAGCTATGTTGTACAATTAGAGCTAGCAATAATCATCTACTACCTCCTCCTCGCCGATGCAGCACTGCTCCAGCAGCTGATCGGCCGCCGCGTTGAAGGTCTCCAGCAGCTTTGTTCGTCTATCTAGGTCCAGGGAGAGTTCTCTGGTCTTCTGCAGGGCTTCATCCAGACCAGACGAGTCGAGGGAGGGCTGGATCTCTGCTTCTTTCCCCTCACATTCAGCTAACCAAGGTGTGAGCTCGGCCTTCTGTTGCTGGTATCGTTCAGCCTTGCTCAGAGTGCTTTTCAGTCTACTTTCTCGCTCCGAGACCCTCCCATTCACCTCCTCCCAGTCCTGCCGCAAGCGGACCAGGCGGGACTGCAAGGTGACTCGTTCGGCCCCGCCAGCAGGCAGAGTGGCAAGAAGCACCGCACCCTCAGCCTGAATGAGCTCGTAGGATCCTCGCTGGCTGGCAATGGAGCGCTGGAGATCATCCGTGTCGACCAGCAGCGAATGAATGGCATCGAGCCGGCAGGGCAGCGAGTCATGTGACGAGTCTCTAAGCTCCGCCTGCTGGTCGAGCCACGAGCGCAAGTCTTCAAACATTTGCTGGAACTGCTGGGTGGAGGACAGTGCGGCCTGGAGCTGAGATAGCCCATCAGCTGTGGAGAAAAACCAAGTAAACAAAGATGTCCTCTTTCTTCTACTGAAGTTCACGCACCTGCACGATCCTCCAGGTTCTTCAGCGGCCTGCTAATGCTCTCCAGACGCTTCTTCAGCTCATCCTTCAAGTAAGGTTCTGCCACGATGGCACTCAGCTCCTGACAGAGACGCTCCGCCTCGGCCAACTCGGCCCGTCGTCTTTCCAGCTCAGAGCAGATCTCGCCCGTCTCCTGCAGGCGGACTTTCAGCTCCTCGGGCCGTGCACTCAGCGAGGCCTGAGCATCCAGACGCTCGCCGAGAGCCGTCATGCTGGAGGAGAGCTCCCGCAGCAGAGCCTGGTAGCGCTCGCTGGTTCCCTGAGCCTGGACGATGTGCTCAGACCGCCGGGTGAGCCTCCCCGTCAGGTTCTGCCACTGCTGGGAAATGGCGTCTAGCTCGGCCCGGACCTCCTCCAGCTCCTTCGTGTCAAGGGTCTGGGAGAGGATGCCCTCGGCTGACTGGGTCAGCTGGTCAAACTGTGGGCAACGCGTGTCAAACTCCCGCAGCATAAACTAAAAGAGAAGTTATTGTTATAATTAGCGAGCAGCATTGATTGGATAACTTTGCATCACCATGACGGTTGGCACACCTGAACTTGTTGCTCCTGTGTGTTCAGCATGTTCGGGTCGATGCTGAGCGGTCCAAGCACGCTCATCATCAATTCCTTTTCCCTGAGCCACGGACCCAGCTGGGACGCCGCCGCCGCAAAGCTGCCCAGCCTGTCAGCGCACGCCTCCAGTTCCGCCTGCCGCCGAGCTGCCGTCTGATTGGCTGAGAGCCAGCGAGAGTCTGAGAAGGTTCGACCAAAGGGAGAGTTGTGCTTTGGTTTCTGACTGCCAATTGTCCGATTACGTAGCATGTGATTTGTAGTATGTTTGTGGCACATACCGATCTCCTGCAGCTGTTGTCTCCATAAATCCGCCTCAGGAGAGTCTGGGTTGTCGGCAATGAGCTTTCTCAGTGTTCCCTTCAGGTCCTCCACCCTGGCAGAGCGCTCAGCCAGCTCCGAGAGCAAGACCTGAGCTCATTACATACAGAAAATTTGGCTTTACAGGTTTGAAAAAAGCTCAGTAAGACCAACAGGTGAGGTTTACCTTGTTCTCCTGAGCCTGGGCGCGCACCACCTCCGGTTTGGATGGGGAGGCGGCCCCTCCCTGTCCAAGGCTGATCTGCTTGTCCTTCAGCCAGTTATTCAGGTCTTCAGCGCCCTGCCTGGCCTTCTGCCTCTGCTCCAGGGAGGCTTGCTGGTGGCCCAGACGCTCCTTCAGGTCCGCGCCGAGGGCCTCATGTCGAGCGTTGACGTCCGACACGGCCATCTGGATCTCTGTCAGGTCTGACGGCACGGGACCACACAGAAATTTAAAAAACTCATTTTGGATAAGTGATGCTTCAGAAACATTCTCTCTCACCTTTGCAAGTGTGAATGCCATTGATGCTGCTGGGACCAGCAGAGCCGTTAATTTGAGGGGCGACACCTGTGACACACACACACAACATACATAAATAAATAAATGCACGCACGCACACAGTCATGTGCAAAAGATGACCTAATATTCTGTCAGGAAGTTGAGCCAATGTACGCACAAGGTGCCATGTGCAAATGGTCAAAGCAGCCATCACCTAATGGCGGACCCATACGGACCCGTGACCAATTAAAGTGGATGGGAAATAATGGAAATAATAACATAATCCTGCTCACGGACCGATCGCAGCGGCAGTTACTTTGTGACAGCAAATGCGATGACGCCGCTGAAAAGGAGCCAATGAAATAATGGAATAATGTTGCAACACACAGAATGCAGACGACGGGACCCAAGTGCAGGTAAAAAGTATTTATTTAATCATTAACGCTGGCGTCAGGACCACCCGACAGACAGCTCAACTAAACAAGCACAAATTAGAGAAAGGTGCTTTACATAAGCAGGCAGAAAGCACAACAAAGCAAAACACAACAACGGAAGAACTACAAAATACGGGTCTAAAAATAAAACTACGGCATAAAAGTGCTGGGTCGGATATGCTGTAGCAAATTTGACACACTAGCCTGATAAAATACACATCACTGGATAGGAAGTATCTACCCAAGTCTGATGTGAAAGTGCGGAAAATAACATGACTTAGATCCCAGTATAACAAATCTTTGAGTCATGGGGCATTCATTCATAGCACAGCAAGGTGCAAATGGATCATAACACAACATTGTTCTCTGACGGAGAGTTGTGACGGAAAGGAGAGAAAATAAACTGCTGCAGTTTGTTTAACTTAAACTCAGCCTCGTGTATTTATTCGTTGTTAGTACAGTCAAACTGGATGGATTTTCATATCAGCTAGATGCATTAAAGCAAAATAACGTTTGGACCTTCACTGCAAAATAATTGCATAAAGGACCTTCCTCAATTTAAATTGAAGACCCCTGGTCCAAAGTGAATTAGAAAAGATATGTCTTACTAGTTTTGGTCTGCGGTGTGGTGACGTCGATGACTTGGGCCTCCAGTTCTGAGCCGCTCTTGTTCAGATGCTGGACCCTGAACCCCTGTGACTCCCACTCCTTCAACAAGTCCTAAAGGAAAAAAACAAAAAAAAATCATCCCTTGCTGTGGTGCGGGTATTTCTTGACCCACCTGAAGCTGCTGCACTCTCCTCTGCAGCGCCTCCGTGTCGACGATGAGCTCCTTGGTGGGCAGCTGCTCCTGTGCTGCCTGGAGCCACCTGAGGAGGGAGCCGGAGAGGCTGCGGAAGTGTACCAGCTGCTGTTCGCACGCCACAATGGCCGCCAGTCTGCAAAAAGGTGCGATTGAAACATTGAGAAAAGCACTTTTTTATACGATGGCGTGGCTGACGGGCTGTCACACTGGGTCGATTGCAGATTTAGAAAATGCATTTTTGGAAATGCCTGGGGGTAGGGGGAGTCTGAAAGTGTCAGACAAAGCACAGGGCCTCCTTGGCCATCGTCCATCGTTATTATGACTGCAAATCTCTCCCTCACTATATTGTCTTTTTTTGGTGAATAAATAAGGGAAGTTTCGTGGTTGGCTGTGGCCTATTAGTGGAAAATATAGAAAGACAACTTTTGTTGGCTATTGTGGTCACTAAGGATCAGTAATGTTACATGACATGACCTTACACTGCATAGAGACTGGCTACTAAGCCAGCAGAGACCTGCCCACACGCCACGGCTGAAAAACAAGGTTCTCATATTTGGTGTGGAAGTGCTAAGTTTTTGGCATGTTGGTCTTTGTGCCCCGCTCCGTTTAAAAACAAAATAGAAAATGGTGCTCTGATTTGTTTACAGATTTACAAAATGCATTTTTGTGTTCTGCAGGGGGAATCAAAGTGTTTTGGACCTTTCATTTCCAATCAAATCTTTTTATCAGTGTGCCGGTATTGATAGCCTCTACATCAAATTTAAGAGAAAATGTCTTTTTCAAAGCAGCACATTCAGTGAAGATGTTGTTATGAAGCCGTGTCCACCTTTGGTTGACATTGTCCTCCAGCTGGTTAAAGTCCTCAGTGACTACTCTGATGTGATCCAGTAAGCTTTGTGTGGGACCCAAAACCTGAGAGGTGCTGAGTTCTTCACCCAGACTGCAGAAGGACTTGAGCTGAGCTGCCTCTTGTTGCAACTCCGACTTGACCTCCTGTGAAAAGACACCATCAAGGCCTTGATCAATCCAGACATTCTGGAGCTTCCAAGTAACAGCCATAGATTTCTGCAGACCTCCACAGTCTGCCTGTAGTCCTCCACGCTGCGGTCGGGCTGACTTGCTGGGCTCAGAGCCTTCATTCTGCTCTGGGTGAAGACCGTCAGGTCGGCCCCCAGTCGCTCGTAGCTCTCCAGCCTGGGCAGCAGCGTCTTAAACGCTGCCTCTCGCTCGGCTTGGCTGGCCTGGGCCGTGCTGAACTTGCGGGTCAGCTCATCCAGGGATCCTTGGAGCCCAGATGCCGTGGAGGCATCGGGGCTCTGAAGCAGCTTGGAAATGGACTCCCGTGTGGCCTCCACACTGCCCTGCCTGGAAAGCAACTCTTGACGAAGTTTCTGATTTGGAAAAAATCCAAAAAGACTTACAATGTGTCACAAATCCACACTGAATCCAGCAAATGGTGTTTGTTCATCAAAAAAAAAAAAAGGCAGACAAGAAGGTTCTCCTACCTGGTTTTGGGTCAGGGCGTCTTGCAGCGCCTGCACTGTGGGCTGGACTTCTCCCTGGTTGAGGACCAGCGTGTCCAGCCAGCTGAGCAGAGCCTTCAAGCCCTCCTGCACGCTCACCGACTGGGCCACCGCCGTCTGCAGCTGCTCAGCACGCTCAGACACGGACGCCGAGAGTGAACAGAACCTCTTCTCCAAACCATCTAAAAAGGAGCGGTCCAAGTCATGATAGAAGCAGCGGTTCTCATGGCAGGTGTGATGGAGTTTACCTGCGGCACAAAGGATGTCCACAGCCTTTAGAGAGGGAGACTCATCCGTGCTGACTAGAACGCTTCCTGCTCTTTTCACTTTTTCCAACTGAACCGAACGCTCGGCCAGCTCATCCTGCAACAGCTGAGTAGAGAGAACACACTAGTAGAACAGCGCTGACCACGTGCCAGCATGCACACATCCACTGCATTTTTACCTGGACTTGTCTGAGAGTGTTCTGCAGATTCTGGGGATCCGTCTCTCCACTGGGCTTGGCTATGCTTTGGTTCTGTTCCTGAGTGCTGAGCCACGAATGAAGAGAGACCACCTCATCCTGGTACTGCTGGTACCTCTCCAGAAGACCAGACAGGCGACCTCCCAACTCAGATGACTACAAACACACATGAGAAAACTACTGTACTGAGAAATGTTCTGATGCATGCATAAATGAGTCCTTTTGTGTCCAGTAAAGTTTAGCTAATACGCAGGCATTGCTCACCTTGGCGTGCAGTGACGCGTATCTGTGGTTGGCATCCTGCAGCTTGTCGGCCACCAGCTGCTTGGTGTTCTCCATGGCTGGGTCCAGGCCGACCACCTGCTCCACAGCTCCCTGAACGGAGTCCAGAACCTTCTGACCCGAGATGGCGACGAAGCGCAGGTCCGCCTTGTGGCAAATGACGTCCTCGGCCAACTACAAACACAATCACTTTTTGGGTCATGCGCGCATACAGTACTTGTATAGTGGTCCCTTGTTGGATCATGGTCCCAAATATCACGCTCTTTTTTTCTTGTTGGAATACCACACCATGGTCCAGACTGACTAAAAAAAAGGTTCTGGATGGATAACTAGTTAGCTTGCTAGCTTGCTATGCTAGCGGCAGCCGTCATGGCCATGTTATGACCCTGCAGTGATCCCGTAGCCTGCGCAATGTAATGTAAACAAAATAATAATAGTGTAAAAGGGCCATGGGGTGTTATTTCATGACTACAGAGCACTAATAATGTTAAAAAAACTGAATTTAGTAGGTTGTAAACAGGTTTTCTATGCTTCAACTATGAAAGTAATCAATTTATAAATAAAGAATACTAGTTTGTGGAAATTAACTTATCAAAGTCAAACTACTATTAGTTGAAAAAACATACTTAAGCAATGTTTAAGTGTTAAAAAACTAATCAGATTAATCAGCTTTCAAAATGAGTTAATCCTGAAAAGTCACCATTTTCAACTGTCTGAAACATGCACATTTTTACTGCATTTTCTCAAAATAAAAAAAAAAAACGACAATGACGAAATCTTATTTTGAGATGGCAAGGACTAGAGACGTTTTTGTGATTGGACACATATGGTGCTGGAAATGCACAGCTGTTGATGTGTTCTGGTTATTCTGAACACAGGGTATTATAAAGTTACTCTGTGGGGAGCTACACTATGCCACCGTCTGTCATCATAATGGAGAGGCGTGGCTTGTCATTATGTGTACACATGAATTACGCAAAAAAAATAACTTAATTAATTAAATGAATTAGGCCGTAAATAGGCCTCCATAGGAAATTACTTTAATTACGACTGTACACAAGTACAAATCAGAAGAATTCAAGAAATCAACAATTTTTTTAGTTTAGTTTTTTTTTTTTTTTGTGCAAAAAATGAAGTTACGACATAGGGTTCCAGTGTGCAGAAGTAGGTAACACTTAACTTTTCAGATTTTACTAAGAGGCAGTACAAGTAATAATAATATCGCTATAAATTCATTACGCTTTTAAATAATCATCTAGTATATCATTTTGTGATTTTACATAGAGGCAGTACAAGTCATAATAATATGCTAAAGTTCATTACGCTTTTAAATGAATCATCTAATACATTTTTTTTTTACAGATTTTACAGTAGTACTAAGTACAATCTTAATACAGTCTCTGGAGAAGAAAATTGTCTCTACTTGAAGGGGTTTGTGGTCCCAAAAGTGATATTCTATCCTGTTTTATTTTTTCATCCATCTATGATCTATTTATTTTAATTTTATTCTAGTTATGTATTTTTTTATGATATAATGAATATTTTAGTTTTATTATTTATGTGTACTTTTTTTTAATAAACCATAATTTTGCTCATGATTAGACAAATGTTGTATTTAAATAATAATAATACATTTAATTTAACAGCACCTTTCTTGAGACTTAAGTACACTTTACAAACATTAAGACATAAAACAACACAGTAGGTAACATAAAAACAGACAAAAAAAGGCAGGATGTGAACAAACTATCAGGAGTAGGACTAAATTAGGATTGGATATAGTCTGCATGCTTCTTCCTAAACCTTTTCCAACACGTTGAATTGTGCAGGTGGTATCACATGACGTATACCTTTCTGTGCTCCTCCAGCCTGTTCTTCAGTTCCTGTGCGTCTGTCTCTCCTTCCCCCAAGCAACGCAGTTCCTGCTCGCTCTGTTCCAGCCAGGAGCACAGACTTCCATGCTCCTGCAGGAACTTGGCCAGCTCGTCCTTCAGTGCTTCAGACTTCCTGAGTCGCTCCTACAAGTGGTGATACAATGAAGATGAAGGCCCCACCTCAAGGCAACCAAGTTCTAGAGGGAGTACCTGGCAGCTCTGCAGCCTGTCCTGGTGCTGAGCCTGCAGCTGGTCCAGAGTGGCCCGCAGATTTTGTTTCTCCTCAGCAGGAACCGTGTAATCTGGCTGCTCCAGCAGGGAACGAGCCGACTGGGCGATTCGGAGAAGATGGGCCTGTTGAGACTGAAGATGCTGGAGCTCGGCCTGTGTGACAGAAGGTCAAACACAGAAGGTCAAAAACATGTGGAGAGACGACACAGATGTTGATGGAGAAGACCCGAACCTGCAGCGCCTCAGTGTGGGGTGCCACGGTGGAGTCAAGCTGTGAGGTAGAGAAGTCAGTGACGTCTTGAGATACTTGGTTAAAAGAGGACTGGAGGTCCTTCAGCAGAGAGTCAATCTGGGCTTGTGTCTCCTGCAGCTCCTCGGAAGCTTTGGCCTGAAGAACAATCATGATGACAAACAGACAAAACAAACAAAAAAAGATGGGAGATGGAAACTAGGCTGGGCCAAACAGCAAATTTTAGTATGGCTCTGATACCAAGTAAATGCGGGGTCAGAATTGTCAATACTGATACTGAAGATCCTTTAATGATAATGCCTTTAATGTGTTCATTACCAGTATAACCAGAAAAATAGCTGTGTGTTCACTGGAAAGGCGTTCATGAAGGTGTGGAGACATCTTCTCACCCTCTGGGTGTTCTGCTGCACAGTGGCATCGATGGCGGCGTCCAGCTGCGACACCGATGTGTTAGCCGAGTCCGTCAGGATGCTGTACTGCTCCTTCATGCGCACTAGCGCCACTTGCAGCTTCTCTCTCTCCTCTGGCCTCAAACTCTCTCCTCGCTCGGCCAGGAAGTCCTCCACGGTGCGGATGGCCTCGGTGACGTCTCCTGTTTTCGTCTGGAGGTCCTTTTGGACTTCCTGGGGTGAGACAAAGACAAGGCATGCATGACCAAAAGCTCTAAATAAGGTCTCTTTGCAAAGGTGGGCCACCTTTAACTTCTTCTGCTTCTCCTGCAAGATGTTTATGTCATCTGATTCCTCTCCTGCTCTCTGGTTGGCCAGAAGGCTAGCGGTTCCAGTCAACCACAGGCTGAGGCCTTCAAGCTGCTGTGAACATTCCTCTTTCTGCTGCTGCGCCACCTGAAAAGATGGAGGATAAGCACAAATCCAAAGAGCAACAATAAATGATTCAATTCTAATCAGATACAGTATATTTGACATAGAAGAGCTTCGTTTAAGTGTGGTGCACCAAGCATTGAGCACATTGTGTCCAGATACACACACACACACACACACATCATTATTGCTTGTTTGTTTTCCCCCCGCTGTACACACAAACACGAAGGTGCAGCAGGAGGAAAAGCAGGTGAGGAAGCCGTTACCGTAGTGACACAAGCGCGCCCCTTCGGTGGCAATCTGGAACAGCAAGGCAAAGAAGTTAATGAACACACGTGTTACAAACACAAGCATGCACAGAAAAGCTTGTGAGTAACGAGGAAAGCATCTTTTTATTTCGGATTGCTGTTTCCTGTCGGGGCAGAGAAACAAAGCACACCGGCAGGCACTTGGCAATTTGTCTTGCTGAACTGGTTTTACTACCCAAACCAAATCTAAACCAATAATCTTTCGCACATAATACTTAGTACTGGGAATACATAATACTGGGAACGCCTTGGTGTCCTCCCGATGGAGCTGGAAGAGGTCGCTAGGGACCGGGAAGTCTGGACTTCCCTACTGAAGCTGCTGCCCCCGCGACCCGGATAAGCGGAGGAAAATGGATGGATGGACATAATACCTAACAAGTACAAACTAATATTTATTTTTCACCTACCTAATTTTATATCCAAAAGGGGAGCGCGGCAAAAAACATTTGGAAACCACTGATTTAGTGTAGGAAGAGTGCTTCATCTTTTCATTTAAATATTTAATTTATGTTGGTGTTCCAATCCCTTCCACAACCCGCCACTGGGAGTTCAGGGAATTCCTGTGAAAATCAGCCTTTGTCGGTGGTTGTATGTATTTTTGTACTTGGGATGCTGCTTTATCGTGATTGTTAAACTTTACCCTTCAATTTGGTATGAAATCAATACGCACATTTAAAGCATAGCTATCGTGAGCGGACAAGGCCCTTCACCCACATTGCCTAGTATGAAAGTGGTGTGAGTGTCGGTGGTGGTCGGAAGGTTTGATGGCGCACACTGGCAGCCTCGCTTTCCGTCGGTCTGCCCCAGGGCAGCTGTGGCTACATAGTGGCTTACCATCACCAAGTGTGGTGTGAAGGAATAATGATGACCTCAATGTAAGCGCTTTGAGAGTCTTTGATAAAGCCCATAACAAGAGTAATTCATTATTAGTGTCGCATAATATAGCATAGTGTAGTGTAGTATATTAAAGTGTAGTACAATATAGAGTACTACAGGATAATGTTGTTTAGTGTAGTATACTGTCGTGTACGTTTTTTAAAGGCTGTTTTTTAAAGGTGGTGGTGGTGTGATGGTGTTAAAAATAAAACTTTAAAGTATTAGTACGAAAATGCATGAGTATTCCAAACCCAAGTGATGCGATTATAGTTGTCCAAACCTCTCTCTCCCTCACACTCGGCATTCGTCTGAGCTTCTCCAACTCGTCCTTCTCCCTCTCCTGCTGCTGCCGCCAGACTTCCTCTCCCTTCAGCTGGGTCGAGAGAGCCTCAGCCCGTGCCCGAGCTTGTTCCACCGCGCCTTGGAAAGCCCCTTGCAACTGCTGGAGCTGCCCCAGCAGCTCCCTGCTCTGCTCGGGGGCCAGGTCCTTGGCCTGTTCCGAAATGAAGACATGGATGTCCAGAGCCACATCACTGACCTCGCTGGAGCGAGCCGTCAGCCTGGACTGCAGCTCCTTGGAGACAAAATAGCTGGACTAAGTAAGACATTTATTTATCTGACAACACTGTGATGATCCAACTTGCTTTGCAAAGATGCAACTCATGTGATCGTCCACTGTCATCCTTCTCCACCTTCTCACTTTCTGCCATCCCTCCAGTCAACTGAGCTTCCATCTCCCTCAACCAGGACACAAGAGCCTCCACTCGACCTCCAAGTGACTTCAGCTGAGCCGTTACTGCCTCCTAAGGGATAACCAAGTTTGAACAACCCAGATAAACAATAAAGAACTGTACCAAAAATGTGCTTTCACTTCAGAAGACCTACCTTGCGTGCATTACTGTGCTCTTGTAGGCTTTGTAGAACGTTCTGTGAAAGCATCCTGGCAGCCTGGTACCCTCGGTCCAAGCTTCGTTTGTCCTTTTCAATAGCCAGTAGGAGCTGCTCAGGGACATCTTTGGGGAGGGGCTTCAGAAGTTTCTCAGCAGCTTTGATTTCTACCACAATCTCAGGCTCCAGGTCACACAGCTCTACATCCAAAGCCTGGCAAAAAAAAGTCTGGGTCAGCAGCTAGTCTTGCATAATGAGGATGGACACCATCTGTAGCAATTCCAAGTCTGTGTACAAGTAGTATCAATTCATCTACCTTTACTAGCCAAATATCTGAGAACCCAGAACCCACAACCCTAATGCCAAACACCAACACCAACTAGCAAGATGACAATGAAATTTCAAACTATGGCAGACTCTCAGCAGTCACCTGCGTCTGTATGATGATGTCCTCCAAGGTGGCAAGGCTGCGTGCAACCACCTGTTGCTGCTGCTGCTCTCTGAGTCTGACCTCCACATGTCTGGCCCTGGAGACCAGCGCCACCATTCTCTGGTCATGCTCCAACAACTTCTGACACACCAATGAGGACTGGAGACAAAAGAAAAACATTTGTTTGTGTCCATAAGCGCATCTGCAAATGAATACGCAGAGCGTGCTGTTACATACCTTGCCAGAAGAGGATGCCCTTGCCTCCACATCACATGATGTCATGTCCCGATTATCCTCTTGTCTTTGTTGAAAAAGTGAAGCAGAGAGATCAGGTGAGCCCAAGTCAATAGACACATCTTTTGAAAGGATTGGTTGAGTTTCCGGAGACCGAGGTTGTTGCAGATCTTGACTTTGAGGTTGCAACTGAAGACATTTGGTAGTTTTATCTTCTGGTTGGTGGTACCGATGTGTGGTGGAAGTATGAGGCTGACTGACCACAGGTTGTAGTTGATATACAAGTGCTTCATGAGATCTACCTGCATTTTTTGAATGGATTTCCTTGAGATGATCCAGCATCGGTTCCTCAGGGTAGGACCTTGGTTCCTCTGGTTGACTGGAACCTACCTGTGTTACCTTACCACCAACAAAGGCCTCAGGGTGTCCGACTGCTGACTGAACATTGGTGTTGGCTTCTACTTGATCAGCCATTAAGTTGTTGCTAGCGGACAAAGCTTTCAAATTCTTGGACTTTTTCTTCTTACTTCTTTTACCTTCCACATGCTTAACCGATGGAAGGCACTCCTTTTCCAATTTCTTTCTGCAGTCCCTCACATTTGTAACGTGTTTGTCCTTCTTAAAAGAGGTCTCGTCGCTTTTTGGAGCATCGCCGGGTCTTGTGACGTCATCAACGTCTCTGATAGTTGCAATCTCTTTCTTCTGAACCAGTGCTTGCAACCTCTTGTCACTCACTACTGCTTCAAACAACTTTGGAGGGATGCTGTCCCTGCCTTTGACTTCCAGGGAGGTTTTCTGTTCCTCTTGTAGGCTGTACTTTGAAGGTAATTCCTGCTGAGTCTTTCTGACAAAACCCTGATCACTGACTGATTCCTCAACAGCTTCACTCTTCTGATCCTTCCCCTTGTCAAAATTCACAGTGTCGTTTGACAATTTTATAGGTTCTTGTTTAACCTCGCTATCTTCAGTCTTTGATTCTATGTTGTCTTCCTGAGCTCCACTGGTCCAACTCTGTGTTTTGGATTTGTCTTTCCATGTGTGCTCTTCTCCTTTTTCTGGTTTCTTATCTACACTAGCTTGATAAACTTCCACTTCTTTCTTTGTAAACCTTGCTTTATTTTTACTCCGTCTCTTCTTCTTGCTTTGACTTTCTATCTCTTCCAATGGCTGCTCTTCCTGCTCCATGGCAGGAACAGCCGTGGTTTCAATGCCCAATGGCAATTCTTCCTCAATGGCATCATTCCAGTGTGCAACATCCCCCATCTTATGTTCCTTGACACTCGGTTTCACCTGCTCCTGTTCCTGAGTGTCACCTGCAGTCTTAGCTGCTCGGAAATCAGTCAGTGATTCATCAAAGTCTTTGACCAATTTACTGCTCTCATCCCTAGATCTACACTGCACCTTCTCAGGTTTCCCATCTGATGCTCCATCTCTGTCCACCTCCTTACATTTGTCAGTGTTGTTGGCAAGTGCTTGAGTTGATTCTGCAACCGAACCTTCAGGTATGCTTTCTACTCGTCTATCATCTTTGGTCTGGTCTCTTTTTGGCGTTGGACATGTTGGTTTAAGAGGTGTCTGTGGTATGGCCTCCTGGATGGCTTGCTGGAATTTTTTCTCAACATTTGTAGCAAATTTACTCAGAACGTCAATTGACCTGTCTGGTTCCAGTAGAACTTGTGCCTCATATATAGACCTTTCCATTATTATATCCACTTCATTTATATCCCCAGGTACTTCGGAGGACAAAGTTTCTCCCCATGACGGCACCTCAGTGTTGGGACTAACAGGGGTTGAGGATGTGTGTCGAGGGCTGAGTGAACAATGTGATGAAGTAACAGTCCAACTATTCTCACCGCTTTTTACTTGCAAAGTTGAATTTTTCTCATGAATGTAGGACGCTACGTCACTGGGAACAAGTCCTGAAGTGACTGCATCATTGAGATTCAAGACACGTTGGTCAGTTGCTGGATCAATTAAGCTGCCCTTCAAAATCTGTTTGGTAGCAATTTCTACGACCATGTCTTTCGATACTAGACCTCTATTAAAAGCTACAGGAAGAGGAAGCCTTTCTCCGGTGGCGATGTCAATGATACCCCCACTGTCTGCCTGGCTTTGAAGAAGTCTCAAAGCTGGAACCAGGTCAACTCGCTTTGCCGCCATAGCTTCAGGAAGAGTCAAGCTGCTTCTTGTTGCAGTATTCTCAATCCCCTTGAAGGCTTTCACCTCCAGAAAGCGTTTGCCCGTTTCAATGTCAATCTTACCCTTTTTAACAAGGTCAGAGTAGGGCACAATCAGAACGGTTTGGGGGTCAAGGACCCCTTGCGTTACTGCAGTTGATGCCATGACTTCTTTTGCAATCTTCTCTGGAAGAAGACCCCTATAAACAGCCTCTGTCAACGTGACTTTACACCTGGAGTTAGGGTCGAAGACAAGTCCTGTTTTTGCTTGGAAAGCTGCAGCCTCTGTGTTTGAGGGACTGACTTTTCCTTGGCAAGCCCACTCTAGTTCTTCCAAGCCAGGAGCGGTGGACCGATCTACAAGACCTCTATCCACAGCATCAGAAACTGACAGCCTCATTCCTGAAGCATGATGTATGATCCCACCCTCAGCCACCTGTCTGAGCAACACCTGATATGCGTCTCTGGGGTTTATTAAGCCCTTTTTAGTGGCTTGTTCCAGAGTAACTGGACGCTCTGTCTCTGGATCAATAACACCTTCCATCTGTAGCTGCAAGCTAACTTTAGTGAGGGCTACTTTTGTCCCACTGACTTTTCCTTTGTATGCCTTCTCCAGCGCTAAAAGTTCTTCCTTTTGATTGTCTTCTATCAGTCCAAGATTTGATGCTAAAGTGACAGAGACTTTCTTGTCTCTACGTAGGTCAAAAACACCCCCAGATGCCACCTGGGCCTCTAGCAGTCGAGCTGCTGTGTTAGCGTCAATCAAACCAGCCTGGGCTGCCTCCCTCACTCCACAAATCTGACGTCTCCCTACGTCCACAATTCCTGCCAAGCTTTTATCCGCCTTGAGGACGTGCCACATCAAATCCTCATCTAAAAGGCCTTCCTGCAGGATATCATCCAGGCTAAGTGATTCACCGCTTCTGGCGTCAAGGAAACCCCCAAACAATCCTGCCTGAACCATCAATTTGACCGCCGTGTGACCAGGAAGGACTCCCCGAGCAACCGCTTCATCTGGGAGCAACTTTTCCCCATCTTCAGTCAGCAAACCGCCTTTTGTGAGATCCAAGACTAACTTTGACAGTTCATCATTTTCCTCCTCTTCCTCCCCCAATACTGATTCAGAACCATCAATAGCAGGTTTAGCTAGTTTTGAGACAGGTACTTCCTGTTCATTTTCTGGACTCTTTCTGGATTCTAAATTTTCAATAGAGGAAGTTTCTGTTTCTCCATCTTTAACTAACACAGTTTTTAAGGACCTGTCAACAATCACTGAGGGTTTAGGTAACCACTTATCATTTTTATTGGCAGAACTTTGTGTTCCGTTAGTTCCACTGGGCTTTAAATCTTTGTGTTGTGTGACTTTATTGGAAGCTCCTTCTTCAGCATCGGCTTGTCTGTCAGTTTTCCCCTTTTCGGTCAAGCTCAGGTCTTCGTCTCTTGCCTTAAGCTGATAAGCGTTAACCAAGTCCACCAACTCAGGGTCTAACAGCACCAAGCGTTTTCCAGAATGTGCATCCACATAGCTGTGAGTCATGAGGTGAAAGAGAAGCTTGTGTGTGGCTTGCTGGTCGGGATCCAGTCCATTCGCCTCCAAAAAGCCTGGGGGAGATGATGTAAGAGGGGAAGAGCTTGAAGAACTCCAACTCAAGCGGTTTATGGACCGGGTGCCTGTCTGGTTAATGTTGAGAAGAATGTCTGGCAAATGGATGTCTTTGAGACAACGTAGGGCACAAGGCTCCAGGACGTCATCAGCAGCCTTACTTAAAGGCAGCACCTGGAGAGTTTCTGAGTTGTAGAGCGCGCCAATTGCATTCCGCTGCCTTAGGATGCTTTGTGTCAACTCCCCTGAAATGGCCCCTTGTTGAAAAGCCTCCACAACGGAAAGGACTTCACCAGATTCAGGCCACAGAATTCCCATGAACGTCCAGAGAGATTCAAGGACCAACACAGCCAAGCATGAGGACAGAAGGTTCCTGCTGATACTCTCCTCCAAATCCAGACGCTCCATATTTAAAGGGTCAAGAATGCCACCATTTTTTAGCTGCCGCACAAACAAGCCACACGCCAGGTCCTGGTCCATGAGCCCATGGCAAACTGCCTCGTGAACTGTTAGGCGGTGGCCAGATCGGGGGTCAACAATCCCACCAGCAAACAGCTGAGCTTCGAGGAGTCGTTGAGCCACTTGGCGGTCGATCAGGCCTTCCTCTATGGCGCGGAAAATGCCTACTTTTTTTCCGGAGCGGAGGCATACAGTTCCACCAGGTTGTTGTTTTACAGGAAAGAGGAGAAGACCCGAGTCATCATCACGGACGCAACGCTGTTATAGCTCGTCAAGGCTTAATTTTTCAGCTGTGTTTGGGTCAATGAGCTCCTTGTTTTGAAGCCTCGTATGTAGTTCTGTGAGGGTTCTAGAAGGCAAGAGGGCCAAGTCTTCTTGCTCTAAAAGTCCTGCAGACCCTCTTAGTTCTAGAATACGAAGTCCCACCTCCTCTCAGATGACCCCAGACTCCATGGCTGCAGCCAGTGTGTTCGCATTCAGCTTTGTGTTCTCCACCAGGAGCAAAGCAGCCTCCAGTTCCGAGAGGGACTGCCTGGCATGTGCGTCAATTAGGCCTTCAATGAGACCCTGATCCAGCGACAAGCTGAGAGGAGCACTGGGAGAAAGGAGCCCCCCCATGTTGATGAGCTGGGCCTCTAGCAGAACATGACAGGTGTCCTGGTCAATAAGACCACGTTGGGCCGCTTGGAAAATTGGGAAGGTTTCCACCGTTCCCAAGTCGATCACGCCAGTGATACAAATGTCATGCTAAAAAAAAAAAAGACAAAAGTGATGTCAGTTTAAGTCACAAAATATACATCATAGGATATTATATTTATTCATTATACATCATATAAACCTATAGTAAAGTAGAATATGTATGGAAAATAATAGTTAGCACATTAAGAATGTAATTTATCTAGCATCTATACAAGCATGCATTAAAGCAAAAAAGTCACATAGAAGCAAAAGTAAAGCAAATAAGCACATAAAAGAAGCACAAAATTACAGTAAGAGAAAAATTCAACAACAACAATCGATTTCTTTTTTTTTTTTTACTTAAAAACAAAAAAGCAAGCAGTACTTACCGTTTGTGCACATCTAGTTGAACACACTTAATCGGGCAGACCGAGGCACGACACGTGAGAAGCTGCTGGTTAGCGTTGTGCATGCCACTCTCACCCGACTAAACTCTACTGTACACTCCCCTCCCTTTTTTAAAAGAAAAATGCATCATCCACAATCCTTTGTGAAACATGAACACACATGCCTTTCTTTTTCTGTGCGTTCTAATGATATAAATACAGATAAAAAGAGAGCACTAAGAATGCACGCAATGGGACGCACCTATTCCACCTATAAAGCATCCTAAAAAAAAAACCTTAATTTCCATCATGTGACCAGCATATTAACCTATCTACAGCCACAATGTTATTAATATTATTATTACTAACATTGTTACGTCTAAGAACTATGTTACTGGCATAGTGACACCTCATCACACCACATGATGACTACCATCAACACACACTCGCTCAGGCCACTAGCTCAAGGTAACGCTACATATTGTAGATGCTGCTGCTGTGTTTTTGTTTTTGACCTAACGTGTAGTGTTTCTTTCTATATTGCTATGTGAAATCAATGCACCCAAAACAGGGTCAGTATTCCATGTTATAATGAATGTGCCTGTTACTACAGAGTGGATAGAAAACCAGTAAATTTTCTTAAATGTGCTTTATAGTAAAAATACTGTAGATGTATCCTAACATGTGCATTTCATATCGTTAGAAGGCAAATGAGAAAAACATTTGTGTTCATGTCTCGCATAAAGATTGTGGATGGTAGGCTAAATTCTAAAAAAGTAGACTTTTCCTTTAAGACTTCATGACAGAACCTGACGATGACCAGGACGTCCACAACGATTCCTTGGGCGGCTGTTAGTGATTTTCAAGCTGGTTTAAAAGTGGCACACGGTTAAAGAATTGCATTAGAGAACACAACACAAGTTGCACACGCACAAACGCACGCACACACACGTGATCTGGACACAACATGCTCATGGTGAGGTGTTTTGGTTTGTCGGCATAGCTGGCCTTTGGTGCGCGTACACAACAGCAAAGCAACACATACAGTAGGTGTATCACTGCACACCTTGCAGTGGTTCCCACATGGTCTAATTTGCATTATAGGCCTTGATGCAGGTCATTTTTACCGACATTGTGGGAGACAAAACTTTAGAAAAAACAAAAAGCAAAAGAAATATGTTCAGAAATACAAAGGAACTGCTTCTCATGTTTGTACTGTGAGTGCTTCAACGGGGAGGGGTCTTGTTGAGAAGCTACGTAGCTTTTCTGACTGACATATTACTCATGCGCTTCTTGAACACAGGCCGGGAGTGGACCCAAAACCCCCCGTGACCCCTGGCGTGTCCAAGAAATAGCGTCATAAGATGTATGTAAGAATCAGGTTATGTTCACAAGTATTGAGGAATTACGTGTAATTATTTTTACTGCCATATTGTATTGCGAATTATTGTACTGTATCAATTACTTTGATTGGCTGTTAACTCAAACGGAATGCGAAAATCATAACGTCTAGTATATGTTTTATAGCAAAAGATAGATCAAGTCGACTTGTAAATTGCATGCATGATACATATAAAGTATATCTTTTCTATGTTTAGAGTAAGAAGTAGAACTTTGGGACGTGGTCATTTTAAAAGAAGCTCGAAGGTCAAAAAAAGTGGGACCACTCCTGTCGTCTAGCCAAGGATTCAAAGCAGTGTGTCAACCCAGCGGTCAAACCCAAAGCATCGACCCAAGGTGACACTGCTGGAATGCATGTGGTACCCATTAAGGCCTGGAGTTAATTACCTGGGCAGCCCTGCAAATGTGAACGGTGGTGACGATGACCATGATGATGACGATGATGATGATGATGATGGTGGAGTTAGTGACATGAGTGCAGGCGTCGGTAAATAACGTGATGGTGCTCCATGCCAGAGATGTGTTCAGTTAAACCAAGTGAAAGAGCGCCACTCTTTGAAGGACATTTTTGGTTGTCGCAAGAGATATTCACACGTAAAGCGACATTTTCTTCCCTCTCTGCTTTTGCTTGAACCCGTACGCACCTTTCTCTCCTCCTCCTTGGCCAGTTGTTTTTCCAGCTGCTGCAGCTGCTGTGTGGACGAGTCACACATCTGCTTGTACGTGGACGTCAGCTGGTCCAGCTGAACCTCCACCTGGGCACGCTCCTCCGGGGACAGCCTGGGCAGGTGGGACAACACAGGAACAGGAGTTAGCATGGCGCTAAAGGACCTGCAAACCTTGGAAGAAACCGTATGAGTTGCATCATGGGGTACGCATAAAACATCATTTCCGCTGAATAAGACGCTACTTTTTTCCCTCATGCTTTGAACCTAATCACCTGCTTCAGAACAGTCCTTGAGCACGTCACAAACACACACTCATCCTGGAACACAGCTTTCAAATTAAAGGCCACAAATCTATCAACTTTTGCTCATGTCTGCCAATGGATCTTGAGACCATGACCAACGGGTTTCAAAGGATGGATGTGATGAAGAGGACAGCACCAGCTCAAGGGCTAATTTGCCTCCAGACCAAAGTGATGTTGAACGGGACAGCAAAACAGAGAGGGGGGAGGGACTGACCAAGTGTGGGACGAAGGAAATATTAGGAAATGTTCAATTCCAACCCTGAGGAAGACAACTTAAGGGGTTTTAGTGCACCGGAGGAAGATGAAGGCATATTAATTTCATAAAAAGTAGGGATGAACAGATCAGGGTTTTAAGCTGCTGCTAACCATAAAGTACACATTTTTCAATGTATTTTTCTATGTATTTGTGACGAGTGGTATTGACCAGGGCTGCCGTTAGACAATTGCAAGGGCCCCCGGCAAATAGGTCATCATGGAAGAATGAACTAGATTGTCTTTTTTCTCTGCCTTAATTTGTGTAAAACAACATTTGTACTATTTGACACAAACCTGAATAGAATTTGATGCATGTTTAGGGGAAACGCAAACATATTGGGAAATAAAGGGTTCAATAATTGAGTTTATATATAGAGAATAAAAGAATAGAAATAAACATGCTTATGAAATACAAATGTGTGGTGCTAAGGTTAAAAGAGAATAAATAGCAACTTTCATCACTAAACTAAGCTAGACCGAGGCAACGCATTTATACCAAAATGCAAGACAAGCGGAAGAACAATGGGTTTAATAGGGGAGTAGCACAGATTTACGAGTCGCGCCATTTTGTTGGCAACACAAAGTGATGCGGCACATGTAGGATTTGCCGACACACACTCATAAATTTTTGTGACCAGCTTTCAAAGGCGTTTATCAACATATGAAAATCGTGTGTTTTGTTTTGGGTTTTTTTGCAGAAATCGATTGCTATTGATTGGTGACCCATTGATTGGAGTAGGCTCAATTAAAAGTTAATAACATTTTGGGTTCCATATTTCTGTGTACTAAATGGACACCTGGGGCTAGTAGACCGGTGCTGCTATATGCAAGTATACCGGGGTGTCCGAAGTGCAGCCTGGGGGCCATTTGTGGCCCATGGCTGTTTTTTAAGTGACCCTCTGGACATAAAAAAAATATAATTTTACAAGAAAAGTAAAAAAATCTGCATAAATGAAAAAAATCTGCAGATTAAAGTCAAAATAATAAGAGAAAAAAGTTTTAAACCAATGCAAAAAAGTCATAATTTTATGAGAATACCATAATATCATAAGGAAAAATGTAATGCTAGTAGCATAATGCTGAAATATTAAAAGAAAACTTTTGCTGTAACATTTTGGAAAATTGGGTTGCAAAAAAATTTATGTTATGCAAAAAATGTAAAACACTATGGCAAAAAGTCATAATTATGAGAACAACATTAAAAAAATTTTTTTTAATGAAAGTTGAAATAATACAAAAACTAATGTAATAACTGCTGTATTTTACCAGAATATTTTGGGGGAACAAGTCGTATTCTAACAACAACAAAAAATCACAATTTTCCGAGAATAGAAAAAAAAAGCAAAGACCAAAGTTCATTCTAATAATGTTTTTCACCTATACCAATAAAAAATGTATATATATATATACACACACACATACAAACATATATATATAATATATATATATATATACTGTATGTGACTTACACTCGGGTGCTGTCTATATGCTGTATACAGCTTACATTCAGGTGCTGCTTATATACTGTATACTGTATGTGACTTACACTCGGGTGCTGTCTATATGCTGTATACAGCTTACATTCAGGTGCTACTTATATACTGTATATTGTAAGTGGCTTCAATTTAGGTGCTGTCTATATGCGTATACGGCTTACATTCAGGTGTGTTCAATATATTGTCTAGAAATGACGGTACTTTTTCTTGTTACATGGTGCCTTTTTGCAACATTTTCCCCATGTTTGCTCTTTTTTTGTTCAATTTGATTAGTACAAGGAGCAATAAAAACGAGTTGAAAATTGAGTATTTGTTGTCAGGTGTAGAAGTGAGGTGACAGAAAAAAACGTCTTACTTGCTGGCCTGTTTAGAGAGCAGGAAGACCTGCGTGCTCTTGATGGTTTCAGCTATGTCGTCTTTCTTGGCAGCCAGCTGCTCGCTGATGGCCTTTGGAGGAGAGAACACGCACACACGCAGCATGACGGGAGCTGTTGTGTGAATAATGTTGTGTGTTGTGAGAATATAAGAATAAAACAGGAACAATCCCGTACCTGTTGTGCAGCGAGTGAGGATTCAGCATTGGGGCAACCCGCCCGTCCCTGAAGACCTTTGACCCATCCCAGCAGGTCTGCCACCTGACCCAATTTGGCCTGTTTCTCCTCCTCCACCTCTTTCTGCATGGACAGGAAGAGGTCAGGCCTCAGATGCAGACAGGGCAGTAATCCAATGATTTCTCACCTCTTCCTCTTCCAGTCTTCTGAGGGCATCATTGATGTATTTGACGTGTTGCGTGGTCAAGGTGACCAAAGCCGTGTAGCGTGTTCGCAGGTCCATGAACTGCAGAAATGACAGGGAAGGGGACTTACTTTGTTCAAACTGTAGGACAGTTCAATCAGGACACTCACCTCCTGAGTGATGGCGTCAGAGGAAGAGTGCATCCTCCTCCTCTTCACCGGTGACTTGTGAGTGGACTCCACGAAGGCCCTGAAGGTCATCAGCTGGACCTCATAGTCCTGCAAAGGCGGGACGCTTAGAATCTGGTGAGCGTAATGCGACATTTAAAGGCACTTGCGTACCTTGACTGAAGTGCAGTACTGTTTGGAGTGGGTTTGGCACTGGTCTAGTTTGGTCTGGTTCTCTTCAATTTCAGCCACCAAAGCCTGGAGTCCATTTTGAAAACGGCATAGTGAGTTACATCAGCTGAGACCTTCTTTAGGCCGGAGTGACTCACCGTCTGCTGGGCCAGCTGCTCGGAGAGCGCTTTGCTGTCTGCCGTCTGACCCGGCTGCGTGTTCTCTTGGTGCTCCGTTGTTTCCTCGATCCATCTGATGAGAGCAGAGTGACCGTCTCTATACTGCTGCAGGACTGAGCCAAGCGAGTCCAGTTCTGATTGCCTGGTCATTAGAAAGACATTCATTTAACATGAAGGAAGTTGCAGAACTCAAATATGATTATTATCTTTGATTGAAAAAAATTACAAGTGACCAAAAATATGCAAATATGCTGAATCCCGAATGTGAGGGGATCCACTGTTTACAAGTAGAGCTCAATTAATAAGAAACACTTCACAAGTTAAGTAGCTCACCTTGTTTCTATCTGTGTCTTGACTCCGTTCCACCTCTCGGCCACCTGATTGGCTCTCTCCTGGTAGAGGTCCAGCTCTGGGCTGCGGTCTGGGTGGAGCTTGACGAGTTGAGACCCCGCCTCTTTGGCTCTGAGCACATCCGACTCCAGAGATTGGAAGACGCCCTCGTGTTCGGAGAGCTCTGACTGCCACTTCTTGGGGGGCAATGGAGAGTCAAGAGTCAGGACTGGAGGTTTAACAGGAAAGACATCTGTCACGTCCAGTGGTGCCCATTATGTCTATCCCAAGCTACCACTCGATCACATACACGTCCCTTAGCAGATGTCACATGACCGAGCAGTCCTCTAACATCAGGTTGATAGGCTGGTGCTCCCCTGCTAAGCAGTGGTGAAGAGACGTCTCAGACTACACACAGAGATGCAACTTCCATCTTTATTTTTCTGATTAGTAGTAGGCGCTAAATGCCTATATCTACAGTATAAGAACATAGCTGTTGCTGCTACTCCATAGACGTACAGTTTAATGAATGAATGAATGCAGTCTATGGGCCTAATACTATCAAAGGTAATTGCTACGTCTTACTTGTGAAAGCTTATTCCCTGGGAAGTGGCAAATAATTCTGCAATGTTGCCATTTTGAATCTTAAAAGGCTATATCTGTTTCATTATAGGGAAAAACCCTACAGCCTATGTTACATTTTCATGCCAATATTGAGCTTAGTAAATATAGACATTTTTTAAACCTCACAGGATGAAAAAGTGGCACCCCTGCAGTAGTTTCCACACTGATGGTCTTCATTCGGGTCATTGGATTAGCAGGAGCCTATCCCACAAGGCAGGGTACACCCAATCACCGGACACATGCTGTATGTACAAACAAGCATTCACACCTATGGTCTCCCATTATTTTAACATGCTTCTGGGATGGACCTGGAACCAGACCCTCCATCTCCTGACTGGGAGTTCAACATGCTAACCACTCATCCACCATGCGGACTTACCCCCAATTGGTCTCTGAGGCTTTGAATAGCAGTGGTGTCGGGAGGGACAATGTCCTCCTCGCTCAGTCTGCTCTCGTACTTCCTGACCTGACTCTCCGCGTCATCCAGGCAGCGAATCAGGACGTCCACCGTTTTCAGTCTGGTGAGGTAAAAGCGGAATCGTTAAGTGAGGAGAGCCACGACTTGCCTTGTAGCTTCACAGCTTCATACGCCACCACACTGACTTCTGAAGGAAAACAGATGAAAGGTTGTGCAGCTTGTCCATCTTCTCCACGGCCTGGTTGAGCTCCGAGCGCAGGACCGGGGCACTGGAGGACGTTGGCTTCTCTTCAAAGAAAGTCACGCAGCAGCGAGACACGCCGCCCAAACTGGAGCGGAGGCCGTCCAGCTCTGACTGCAGCGCCTAGAAGATAAGTGTGGTTGATGACTCCACTGATGTTATTCTTCTCGCCAAGAACTCACCTCATGCTCTGAAATCCTCACAGCGTTGTCGCCACTGTCCCCCAGAAGACGACCGGTGGGCGGAGTCTGAATGCTGTTTATTAATCTCTGCTCGACCTCATTCAGACGCAGAGTGACATTCTGGAGCTCCGACAGATACGAGCGAGAGACCGACTCGTCTTTCTCTTCTGGACAGACAGAAGACAGACAGGACGCAAGAGTCATCTTTGTGTTCTCAGGGCATTAAAAACATCACAACTGGACTGTTCAGATGTTTCGCCTCTCATCCCAGAAGGGTTCAGTTCATGCTCAAACCTTAGGTAGAACAGCTTTACTCCTATCTAGTCGTTGAGTCAACTCGACTGTTCAGAATTTCCTAAAATACATTTCATCTCTCATCCCAGTGGGCTTCATTAGTTCTTGCTCAAAGACTAGATAGTACAGCTCTAGTCCTCTCTAAATGGCATCTCTACTCCTATCTACAGAGGTATGCAAAAGTTTGGGCACCTCCATTTTCAAGATGTTCCTTTGTAAATCATTAGTTGTTTGGATCAGCAAGTTCAGTTAAAAATATCATATAGCAGACAAACTCAGCCATATTTGAAGAGTGAAATGAATTTTTGAGGCTTGTCCAAATGTGCTTTAGCATACCTCAAGCGACTCCTAACTTTGTTTAAAAAATCATTGCACACTTTCTGTGAATCCAAAAAACTTAAATTCACTTCTCAAATATCACCGTGTTTGTCTGCTATATAATATATTTAATTGAAACTGTTGATCCAAAAAACAAACAATTTATAAAGGAAAAACTGGAAAAGTATCAGGGGTGCTTCTGCACACCACTTTATATGGCAGCGCTAGTCCTATCTAGTCTTTGAGCACAAATTGACTGTTCGGGATGTCTCATAATAGTCGGCTTCATCAGTTGTTGCTCAAAGACTAGATAGGACAGCCCTAGCCCTTTATAAAGGACAGCTTTAGTCCTATCTAGTTGTTGAGTGCAACTGGACTGTACAGGTTGTCTTAGGAGACGTTCACCTTTCATCCAAGCAGGTTTCATCAATTTTTGCTCAAAGACCAGATAGGACAGCTGTAGTCCTTTTTAAAAAGGACAGCTTTAGAACTATCTAGTTGAGCAAAACTGGACTGTGGAGGTTGTCTAAAGACATTTCACCTCTCATCCGAGCAGGCTTCATCACTTCTTGCTCAAAGACTAGATAGGACAGCTGTAGTTCAGTTGTGATTGAGAACGCAATGAGGCGGAGAATGAGAATATTTATGGTTGTAATGAAGTTTTTAGGACTTCACCTTTAAGTGTGCACTTGCCTGTCTCCATGTTGTGCAGCAGGTTCTGACAGTGCTGCTGCGCCTGCCGGGCGTCCACCTCCAGCTCCCGCCTCTCAGCCGCCATGAACAGCGAGCTCTCTCTGCTGTCGGCCAGGAAGTCGGCCAGCTGGGACTCCAGGTGATCCAGGACCTGCTGGCGCTCCGACGGGGACTGGCAGCGGACCTGGCGGATGTAGAGAGGAGAAGAGGTGATGAGCAGGAGAAGAGAGAACGTGGAGGTTCTCCCACGCAAGGAGTCTCACCGTGTCCAGGTTCCACTCTGAGACGGTGCGGACATCTTTGATGAGGTAGTGCCAGGAGACCACGCTCTTCATGTTGACATGGAGCTGGTGCCACAAGGACATGACCTTCTGGTAGAGCTGCTCTGTCCTGCGCACACACACACACACATTACATCACTCTTTATTAACCTCAAATGATTCGTATTATTTTATTTAGGGGTGCACCATCATTATCAGTATTATGATGTCATACGAATAAATCTGACAACATTAATAGTTCTGATAACTAAAAAAAACGCTCCATTGAGGCGAGACTACCTCTGCTGTGTGGGTGAGCAAATCAAGCATTCCTTTTTCCTGCTGTCTGTTGTACATTTCCCTGAGCTCACTTGTAAACAAACATCAAACATTTAGAGGAAGAGTTTTTTTTCTTTTTTTTTTACAGACAAGAAAAACTTATCAGTGCAAAGTGCAAAAGGTTTGCCAGAGACCTCCGTGGCGTCACACCGGCTGCTCGGAGCGTGTGCCCGGATACAGTGCACCTCGCAGGGCCACAGCAGGTGGCTCCTCGTCTATACTCTGTTTCTCCTGATCGTAGTGATGTGATGGCAGTTATATCATAATATTTCATTAGGTGACAATCAATAGGTACACTTGGTCACGTCCTAATTTCTTCCACTTTTTCTTACCTTCACGTGTGCACAGACTACACTTACATCTAAATCTAAAAAGTAGTTTTAAAAAAAAAGTATCAGTATCATATCAGTCTTGAGAAGCAGAAAGTTATCAGTATTGGTATCGGTTTGAAATGAAAGCTATGGTCATCTCTAATCTGAATACCAATGTTTGATTGTCCAGACTTGAAGTTTCTTCCTCAGCGTTCAAAACCAGAGTTCCTTTGTGTTTCCAGCTAAAAGAGCATCGTGCGCGTCCCACCTGCTGGCCGTGTCCACGGCCTCCTGGTTGGGAGGGGGCACAGTGAAGCACACAGAGGGGACCATGGCCTCATTGCCCGTGGGACTGATCACCTTCCACTGGGTCCGCTGGGAGTTATCCTCCAGCACGCACTCGTCACCCAGGCTGATGGTTATCTGGGAGGTCACGTGATACGGAAAGGAAAAGAGCAGGTAGCGAAGATGGAGGCGGGGGAATGGGAGAAACAAAATGGAGGTTATTGATCGTCCAGATGATTCAAATCAATGAAACTGTGTTGAAGAAAGGCAAAAAAAGATCAAGCAAGAATAACATGCAAATCAAGAGAGGCAACGCAAAACCCAAACACTGATTGATTAAGTGAGGTTAACCATCAAAGATGGTGCACGTATACATGCTGCTTCACTCGTACGTAAGTCTTGTGTGGTTTGCAGCCGAGCACAAAGACAACGCGTTGTTTTTCATACATTCGTTAGTAGCGCCCTGCCACAGATGCATTCCGGTCCTGTGGGAAACACTGCAATGCATGGCAGCTGTTAGTTAGCTCCACCAAATCAATCCCTTAGTAGCTAGGTTCCCAAAGCGGGGCACGTGAATCAAAATTAGCAGTACTAGTGTAGTGAAGAGCGGCCCTTGGTTCCCGGGGGAATCAAGAGGCATAAGAAGTGTAGTAAAGAAAAGTGACAGCATGGAGTTGTTCATTGTTTTGTGTGCACTTTACGATGATGTTGTGCATTAAAAGTGTCTAATCTTTTAAGATGGCTGATGTTGTGTGCTAAATGAGAGCTGGTTGTCTCCCGTGGAGCTGTTATTTGCTGACTGATGCACTAAATATTTAGAAAGCCCCCAGTTTTGCACGTGTATGTAAATTCATGCTTTCAGGAATAAGTTTTCTTCCATCTTTGTGGTCACTTTCTTCCACGGCCCTTGAACACACCATGTTAGCTCTGCGCTGCTGTGTGCTCAAATGCCCATTTGGCTCAGTAATAGTAAGACTCGTAATTCCCTTTTTCATTTTTGTATGTTGTTGTTTTAAAAATAATTACTGCATTTATGGGTAACATTAGTTGCATTGTACGGATAGTTCCAGTTTGCAGACCAAAGCACAGCAAAAAAGCAAAATGATCACAATCATGTCACTCATTAGACATACAAATAAATCCACCCAACAGAAGACATGTGCCAGGAGATATCCTGCACCTCAAAAACCCTCTCCATTTAAATCCAGTAGTCTTTGGGTGTAGAACAGAGGCAATAATATATCAAATATGTGTCATTGTGTGCTTTGGGAGGTACATGACTTCCAGTCAGATGTCTAAGGGGTACGAGTTTGTGAATCTAGGCTTTAGAAGAAGCACAGGAAATGTGAGCAGTGCGGAAAGACAGAGGCTGCTCTACCTGAACGTTTGTCTTGGCAGCCCGGCCCACAGACCACAGCAAGGACGAGTGGTGAGGGAAGGAGGGAAGGAGAGGAGGTGAAAGGAAGGTGAGGGCATGGAGAGAAAAGAAGAAGACTTATTGACATGTGGTGCAATGCAGGCGTAAGTGAGCCCATTTTCCTCGCTTTATATGTATCGTAGATGCAAAAATAGGTATATTATTTGGGGAGGGGTTGTTATATTGTATGATGTCATAATTCTGTTCTTAAGGTGCTCTATTGCTAAACTCTTTTCCATCTCCAAGCTAACCTCAAGCTAACAGAGTGACTGTGGGAGGGTGAAACAATAGTGTGCAGGTAAGGGAGGAAGGAAGTGGGTAGCTGGTTGAGAAGCCCACCACCCCCCTTGCGCTTCAAGCTGTGTTTACATGGTGTACCTCGATTTGTTTGTAGTCACACACAGCCCTGATGGGCGTGGCCACTCTGAGGGGGCTCTCTGCGCTGCGGGGCCGAAGCTGCACCACCGTCTTGGCCCGGCCCACCAGGTTCGCCACCGTGCTGCGGTACTCGATGAGCTGCTCCTTCTCATCCTGAAAGAAAATGTTTGGAAAACCTTGAAACAAAGTGTTTCAGCTGACTGGAGAGTTGATCATTCTACCTTCTGTTACAATTCACAGGTATGTGTGTGTGTGCGTGTGTGTGCGTGTGTGAAATCAGCAGTTTGACAGTTAGCCACAGGGTGGAATAACTCCAGGAAAATGTGTTACTTCAAGCGATAACAGATAGATATGTAACAGACAGCCCACAAAGGCTGCAGGAGAAATAGGATGCAGCTCCACCATTGCCTTTAAAATGCAACCGTGAACTGAATTTGATGTGCATGTAAATGCCCGGCACGCCCAGGAGGGGCCAGTGTTGCACAGAAACCTAAGGCCATTAGCAAACTCTTCAAATTGATCACTTATTTCAGTGGTCCCCACCTTTTTATCACCGCAGAATGGTCAAGGCTTGACAATTTGGGGGCATGGGTGATTGTAGGGGGGGGGGGCTGAAAGTGCTAAAGATTTGATACTTTTATGAACGACTCTTTCATGTATTGAAAGTGCAGTGAGTCAGCTAGAACACTAGAAGCTGTCCTTGAAAGTATGTTTGCTCCGCTCAACCAAAAAAAGCTGTGTGCTTGTGTTGAAAAAGGGGCTGAAGAGCCTCATGCGGCTCCGGAGACGCGGGTTGCCCACCAGTATTTGAGATAAACCCTTTTTAAACACAAAAAACCTGAACTGGAAAGGCTTGGCGATGGTTAATATTTGTGTTCCTGTTGTTGCTATTAGTAGTAGTGCGGAAGGTTGAGGAGCATAGTGGCATAGAGGTTTCTGTACCATGGAGTCCTGCAGCAGGTCCTCCAGTCTGCTCAGCCTGCTGCTCCTGTCACATGTGTACTGCCTCTTGATGGTCTCCTGGAGCTGACGCAGGTACGACTCGCAGTCCCGGGCATCGCTCATAAACTGACAGACAAGGGAAGGGTTAGAAACCAAAAAAACACACACGGGAACAGCAGTGGCGTGTGTGTCACCTGGAAGTAAAGGGTGTTGTCTTTGAGATGTTGCTCCACACACACACACAGCTGGTCCACCCACTGCCACTGGGTCTGCAGGGCGGCGCTGTATGCCTGCAAACGTCGACATCAGAATGTATGCAACCTTAATCTATACCTTAAGATAACTCACTTCCAGCGTCTGCTTGGCAGGGTGGTTGTCTTGAACCAGGCGCTGGGCTGTTTCTTGTAGAGATCGCATCACGTGATGTTTTTCGTCCAGCTCTGATCTCAGCTCCTGAAGATGTGCAATCATGGGCCACTTTAGGCATGCCATCTAATATCGGAGCTGTTATTCATCACGATTAACTCAATCTGGTGCTTGGAGAGAGTACAATGTTACATTGCAGGCAAGCTAGCTACGTTACACAGCAACTAGAAGGCAGGTGTGGAACAATCATTCCCAACATGCAGTTAGCATATTTACAGAAGCACAGAATACTGTGTATGATTAGATATGAGAGGGAGACTTTCTTTGCTGCCTAGAATATTTATTTGCGTATTCCTGTCTCAAGACCAGTTTGGACACACTTTTTTCAATTAGCTAGCTTAGCATATATTGACCTTCATGCATTCTGTGTTTCCCCATCTTCACCCCTCCTTCACTCACGCTGTACAATTCCCGCTTGGTGGCCATGTTGGCGTTGTTGTGACTCCAGTCGTAGGCGATCTCCTCCTCCTCGCGCTCGTTGAGCCAGATCAGCTCTTCGGTGCACTGCGACACAAAGGCATGCAGGCTCTCCAGGCTCCGCTGCCGCCATGACGAGTGTTCCTACGGCAACGCACAACAGCATGTAAAAAAACATTCTCTCTTTGGCTACTCTTCTATCTGCTGCCACCTTCAAGCGGTTGATTGCATGAATGTTTGACGTGAGTGGATGTTTTAGGTGAGCGGATGAATGTTTGAGGATGAATGTTTGAGGTGAGACAATGTTTGAGGATGAATGTTTGAAGATGAATAAGGATGAATGTTTGAGGTGAGTAAATGAATGTTTGAGGTGTTTCTCACTAGTAGCTTGCAGTACTGGTGCTCCAGCTTGGCGAGGGTTTCATAGTAGTTGCTCCTAAAGTTGGGGGTTACTTTGGCCTGGAAGAGGGGCATTGAAGTGAGCACTGTGATCTCTTTGTGTTGCTGTGTTGGTTACGTGAGTGTTGCGTACCTCATAGCTGCGTGCCTCTTGCAGGTCACTCATGAGCTCCTCCACTGCAGTGTGCACACCGTTGTGCTCATGCAGGTTGTTTTCCACCGACGGAAGGTCTGCCCCCCACTCGGCCCCCTCCAAAAGATCCTAAAGCACACGCAGGTTCAACCAGGGGCTCCCAATTCCTCTTCAGGATCACTTTGGGAAGTCTGATGTTCTAACCTGTGTCTCCTCCACCCATCCCAGCAGCTCGTAGATGAACCTCAAGCTGCCCTCATCCTCCGATGACGACATGGCCACCAACTGGGAGCGAGACATGGGGCGGCGCAAGAGCGCCACCCCAACGGACCCCATGGCGCCCGCCACCCCCAGCAGCGTTTGCCCCAGTGAGGGCCCGGTGCCTGTGGCACACTGGCTAAGGAGTTCTGTGGCTGTGTTCCCTAAGGACTGTGAGAAGTGACCTTTCCTGTAGAGGCTGGAGCACTCAAGTCTGAGCGAGACCAGCTCCTCTTGAAGGCAGGATCCTCTGGAAAAAGAGCAAAATAAGCTTGATAACATGTCATCATTGTCTCACCATCATCCACGGTGACCCACCTGAAGGCCAGCTGATCTACTTGGTAGTATTTTTCCTCACGGAGGACTTTGAGCTCCTGCTGGAGCTGTCCCATGAGGGACTCACAGTCCTGCAGGTAGCAGGCCAGCTCACCCTCACATTGCACCACATCACCACTCTCTGCCCGGGACATGTCCTGCAAAGTCCGCATAGACATTTATTTCGCTTGTGCAGCAGGACATTAAAGGGATTGGATAAGGTGGGAATGACTAAAAAATAGCCATAATTACAATTTGGTACATACAGTAATTCAATTTTAACTTCACTTTGGGTTCATTTGGGGTAAACTAGTGAAACACTCCTTCAACAGACTTGTTTTCAAGCTCTGGCTTCTCCTTAGCACTATTGCTGGCCAGGCTGGGCTGCACTCTTAACCACGTTTAGGCACACGCTCCCAGGCTTGTTTGTGAAGATGCTCTGCATGTCTGGGTCTCCACTTCTGTGCACAACACACACTTCCTGTCCCTCACTTTAAATGTGTACCAATGTGGGAAATGGAAAAATCCATTAACATGGACCATTACACATCTACTTAATAGGAGTGTTATAAGATCTTGATTTTCAGATTTTAATTTTACTTTTGAGAAAAGTGCAATGAAAATAAATAAAATATATGACAATATATTGCAATCTACTAAGATAATTTTTTCATGTTACATACTTCTGCACTCCACCCACAGAGACAAAGAGACTATATGACTGACAAAAGGGCTCACTCCATTCATGCGCTTGTTCAACGGAACTAATGTGCCAAGGTGCTGAAACCAATGCAAAGAGTAAACCCTCACTCTCAGTTCATAAACTCCTGAGAGAGACAGACACATGGCAATATATTGATTATCCACTTCATTTTCATGATGTGTGTGGTGAATTCATTCATTTTTGGATCCTCCAGCTCTTGTGCACGCTCAACATTTTTTTCACCTCTTAATCTCACGAGGTCTTGTGACACCCCCATAAACTAGAAAGCTGATTGGAAATCTTATAATAAAGGGCTGCATTAGCTAAGATAAATGTGGCATCAAAAATAACATTTTGAATGCTTATCATTGACACAGCGCGCTCTTCAGAAACCAGGTGCACCTTTGCTTGCGCCTCGCCAATGGCCGTGTTTCAGGCACATTTTGTAATTTCATGCCATGCGCAGCTTGGGATATGTACGCCTCCATCCCTCCTACCGCCGCAAGTGCAAAGAAGGAGGAGAGAAGGCGTGATTGGGTTTAACACAGCCGGGTCAAATCTTCACCAATCAAATGAGCTCCTCTCCTCACCTTTAAATGCACCGCTGGCGAAGCGAATTGCAAGTTTTGTTGAATATGGATGAAGACAGCGGAAGACGGCCAAACTCCTCCCACACAGAAAGTGATGTTTTGGTCCGGGAGGTCCAAGCTTGCAGTGGCCGGATACATGGTCATGCGAGCAGACCTCCACGGGCTGATGATGCCAAAGTGGCTTGGGAGGAGATTACAAGTATCGTAAATTAGGTTTGCCCTGACATACTGAGAACCGTTGCCCAGAAAATAAAAATTGTCAGAGCACCAGAGGCACACGGTGGCCACCGGTAAGATAAGCATTTTTTCCCCCACTAATAAAAGACACTCGTATTTAGTAACCTATATTTGTAATATGAATATGTAATATAATATGTATATTTAATGAATAAACAAAAACTATGCATGGTGGGGATGAAATCCGTAAAAGACGCATTGCCAAGCTTGTGGTGTGGCCCTTGGCACTTGTGTTTGCATGTGAGATGAACTTGTCTTACCCAATTCATTAGCAGCATTTTTGCAATTCTCGGTTACACAATTGAAGATGTCAATACGTTTGAGTAACCGTTTATTTACAATTAACCACATCCATATCAGAATCACTGGCCACCGATGAGAAGGAGGAGGAGGGGGGCGGCACAGGAGAGGCAGATGGGGCAGTAAATTTCGATCAAAATGTATGTGCTGATTCAGATAGTTAATATAAACAGTGGTTGTTGTGATTAATAAATGCATTCAAATGTGCCTGACATTGCGTAAACCGGCATGTGGGGTTTAAAGATGTGTGCGGCTGTGCGCCAATCATCTAAATTACCACTAGACCGGGTGCGCTTCGCCTTGTGCCGAGAGTAGACCAGGCGGGAGCTGGCGAGCTTTCAGTGCACCTTCGACAAAGCCTTTTGACATGAAATTGTCACTATGCCAGGCTCATTCAGTCGGCACCTTCCCCTGCTGCGCCGCCACACCTATCGCGGCACGCCTCGGTCTACCAAATTAGCTGCACACTGTGTTGCGCCAGACAAAATTACCACTGCACGGCCTGCACCAAGCTGCGCAACCCACTAAATTAGAGCCCATTATTTGTCAAGGTTTTTTTGTGTTGTGTTGCCATTTTAGGCCAATATAAGGAAGAGACGACAATAATAAAACGTCATAAAAAGCCCAAAATTCCCCCGGAATCTGTCAGGGTAAAAGTGTGAGCACGTACAGCTTGGAGTGTGTTCTTAGCCAGGGTCAGTTTCTCCTCACAGTCCAGAGCAAGGTTCTGGAACTTATTTGCTCTCTGGAGCAGCACCTCCAATCTGAAAACGCACACACGCACACTCAGCATCTTAATGAGACATTTTGGACATTCAGGTAGACCTGCATTTTGGTGTATGCACAGGAAGAGTGTGTTGTGTGTGTGCGCTTGCATGCGCTTGCATGCGCTTGCATACCTGTCCACAGCAGGCCTGAGAGCCTTCTCCCTGTCCAACATCTCCAGGATGAGTTTTCCCCACTCCTGGTCCAGGTGGTTGGGATGAAGGTCCTGAGGAAGCTTGATACGTCCAAACTCTATCCACACCTTGTGACACACACATACGTTACCACGCAAGCTAACCATTAGCTGCAATGTCAGTATGGAGAACCAAGACTTATGTTCACCTCCAGAAGTTTGTAGAGGTGTTCCACGTGACCTTTCTCCACCTCCTTGGTGGGGATCTCCATGTCCTTGAAATGGACGTACTGGTTGTAAAGTGCCTGAAGGCAGAGGAGAAGGGAACATGTTCCTTAACCTACCTTCCTTCCTGCCTGCTGCAATCACACTCATTCATTCACTATCATCTATACTCCCCAAGGATGCCTTTTTTTTATTAATCTCTGTTGCTGTGTCATATTATCCCTTTTTTTTTGTTTTTTAAAACATTGTGACGTGTGAGCACTTCACCTTGAGTTCCACAGGATTTTGGGGAAAGTTCTTGTCGGCCATGAGGACCGTTTGCTGACGGCTCCACTGGAGCAGAGAGGAGAACCTGGACTTATATTCCGACCAGCGCTGGTCCACCTCCTATAAACAACGGGAAGAACGTATGAGAAATATAGTCTACATTGCAATAACACAAGGAAGAGGAATCGTGGCGTACTTGTGCAGCGATGCCCTCTCCTCCCTCTGGGATTTTGGGGAAGGCATCATAGATGGACGAGACGTAGGTGATGACCGACTTCTCGTCCGGAGACGGAACGTCCACGTCTGACAAGAAAAAAATTAATACTCCTCATTTGTTTCCTGTCATTATTTGTGTTTGTCACACATACAATTGGAACCCCCCCAAAAATGTACCCGTTATCACCAGGCTCATTAACACATCGTTATGGGACTAAATAGCTTGTCGTTACAGCTCCCTGTAAACACAGCAGTGATAGTCAACAATTAGCATGACAACGTAGCTTACTCACACTGCCGAACAACCAACAACAACACAAAGTTAACACATGACAAAACCCAAACTACTATTCAAACAAACACCTCGACTAACTGAACTTTTTGTTTTTACAAGGTGCCCACAAGGTATGCCGGGTAGTCCAGCAGCAACTCCCTCAAACACTACGAGCGAATAAAAAGATGTACAATCAATCCTTCACTGTACAGCGTTTTTTCAAAAAAGTATTGAATTCATAAATGATCGCTGTTTTGTGGTTGAATACAACCAATTATGAGTAAACAAAAAATGCATATGTAAGCAAATTGTACATAGCCGTGGCCTAAATATAGAATTTTCAAACATAAATGGCTAGGTAAACTAACTAAATGAGACCAGAACAAGCAGTTATTGAAGGGTTAAATTATCTCACACAATAACAACAACAATAACCACAACCATAATAATAACACGGGCTACTGTTGGGGC